>CM039614.1:33984948-34556143 GCA_022457205.1 Saccharum spontaneum
CAACTGTCGGTGTTTTGAACCGCCAATGAGTAAATTTGTATTGCGCGTTTGGTCTGAATGGTGTGCTAGGAGGACACAAGGATGTATACTGGTTCGGGCGGAATGTTCCTACGTCCAGTCGCTGCTGCTCGTGTTACTAGCACTGAAGTTTGTAGTAGAGGTTACAAATGGGCGAGAGCGGGATGAGATTCCAAGTCTCTGGTGAATGTAAAGTGGAGTTGAAGTACTTTCTAGTGGCCGAGTGCACCAGAAAGTTTTCCTCGAGCCTCCCCCCTTGTGGGGCGCCTGCTTCCCCTTTTATAGTTAAAGGGGAAGGTGTGGGTTACATGAGACAGAGAGAGATAGAGAGGAAGAGAGCCTTGAGGCCACGTCGTCCTTCTTCTCTTGTAGGCGGGTCTCGCTGATCTTGTAAATGATGATGGAGACGGCTCCACATCGTGACGTAGATGACGATGGGGACGGCTCCATGTCGTGGCTCTGGTTGCTATCAGCGCCGAACGCGGGTGTTGTCAGTCAATCGTGGCACCCCGTCCCGTCCTGGTACACGGCGTGGTCAACAGACTCCCCTGACGGAAACCGTACGGGGATTAGGCAGCGCAATGCTAGCCTGACTGGCACTGTGGGCGACATGAGCCCCCAAACATGGCCTATGACGGTTACGGGTCACGTCAAGGCGTGCCTACCCCCTTCCCGGTGTCAGGGGTTTGACCTGGACTCGAGCTTTCATGTCCGTAGTGGTTGGGGGTTACGCGGGGCCCCTGCAGCTTGCGCCTCTGCCTAAGGGCTAACGCGTGCCCTCGGGTCGGGTGAGACAGACCTCCCCATCTTGGGGTCGGACGAGACGGGGCCCGCCCCTTAAGGTCGGGCGAAGCCGCGCCCAAGGGGTCCGGCGAGACAGAGCCCACTCCCAAGGGGTCAGGCGAGGCGGAAACTGTGCTCTGGGGGTCAGATGAACCCGCGGTCACACCCCTTGATCGCCCGGACGAATTGATCGTTGATGGCCATCAGCCCCCCTTCTTTAGGTACCCTAATATCGGTACCCGACACTGAGCTGAAATAGTGGAGGACGTATTTTATCTGTTTTGACGGTTATAAAGACGTGTATGTTGTTGTGTGGTATTGGAGTTCAATGAGGTTTCCAAATCCAGTGACCAGTAGTTTGGGGATAAATTGGACTTTACTCAAAAGATTTGTGCTGATAGAAGTACTTTCGTAAAGAGTTTGCCAAATCAACTTGGCATCCATCTATTTTTGGCGAAATAGAAAAAATTGTGCTCCAACAGTTTGGCATCCAACTTGGCAAATTTTAGCAACTTGGCAAATCTCCCCCCTCCACGCGCATATTTGCGTGCTGAGCCCAAGCGCGCATCGCTCGCGCATCCGGCTTCATGTGTATATTTAAGCGGGGCTCTTCGTTTCTTAGCGGGGCTCTTCTTATTTTACCAAGTCCAAATGGCAAACTCTTGGAAAGAATCTATTTTTTTACTTGTCATATATTTTAGCAAGTTGCCAAATCATGATATTTGTCAAGTGAATTTTAGCAAACTCTTGGAGATGCTCATCGTTTTAGTAATTGTATATGATCGTAAAACTACATCTCGAAAGTTAAAAGACGACTGTATAATATATTGAAAATAAACACTAAAATAATCAGGACATAAAAGCAAACACGGCCATAATCTGCTCATCGCATACAACTGATATCAAGCTTCGATAGAATAGAATCATAGAACTGAAGTACTGTAACAACATTATTCGCCCTAGCCGATCTTGGGGACCTCTGCCACGTTGCCGGCCTTGTCAAAGAAGACGCGGACGCGCTTGGTGTTGAAGTCATCGGTCACGGCGGAGCCGACAGACACAAGGATCACCTGGACGTCCGGGCGGTCGTCCTGAATCTTCTGCTTCGCCACCTCAGCCGGCAGCCCCTCCACCTCGGGCCACGATGCCTTACTGTGATGGCTCATTTTCGCCGACTGGGTCCAATAGAGACCTCTCTGAATCTACAACAGTTTAAGTACACGGCTAGCTGATGGGTCTTGTTTGGTTTGTGCGTGTGGAGCTCGGTATTTATAGTTCAGTTGAGGGGTAGATCGATGGGAACTGGACCACAAGCATCTTTCACATTGGATGCCTTTGCGTCATTTGGTTTCAAATTTTTGGTGCAAGCAAACCCGATGTGTCTCTCGCTTCTTTTCTTTTCTTTTCTTTTTTCTGGGTTCTGCTCCTAGTGGGTGCCGGATGCGGCCGCCTTGGACCGAGTCTGTGTCCGTGGCCTGTGTTCTGTGGTAGTTTCATCTTCATGCATGGCCGGCATTGCAATTTCGGCGCCGATGCATACGACGAATTTGGGAACAACCCTCATCAGAAAGGGAGATTGAAAGATGGGATTTCAGTTTCATGTTTGAATAATTGTTTGGAAGTTACTGTTTGTCTGGCAGCTTTCATGTATCTTGTTCATAGGAGCGGGGTCGTTCTGATCCTCTGTTCTGACGAGAGCACAGGATAATCGCTCCCCCTACAAAATATGCTATTAAATGCTAAAACTTGGATGAATGGATATCGAAATATTTCCTGTCCTTAATTATATAAATAGTGTGGTTATTAGGCAAATGCAAGCAGTAGTACATGTTTTTTTAGTAAAATATACAAACTGCTGCTTTCTGAGGACTACTTAAAGCATCTTCCAGAGTTTTCAAAACACATTCTCAATCTTGATATTTTAGCAAGATGAAAACAATTGCTCTCCAACAACTGCCTATCTCAACTCCTAATCTTTTCACACTTGAAAAATTGATCCGATCCAATCACACGGAATGACCTCTATCACAGCAGCAAAGACAAAAAAGCAGCAAAAACATATCTGGTCCCAGGCACGGACATCAACTCCTCATTTGCCACTAGTATGGTGTCCTCACAAACTACACAGGTCACATTAAGTATAAAATTTAATATAACTCAAAATATTTAAAGAATGCAATAATTTCAGTTCATCCATTCTAATGGCAATGGAAAAAAAGTTTATTTTTAGCACAAGTATCTGATTCTAGAGCAAAAGAGTCATGTTCCTTTATTGGTTGTGGCACAGGAAAAACATAAACATCAACACACAACTTGCGTTCGTCACAAGGAATAGCAGGCGAATTAACTTGTAATAACAAAGGTAAATCAATAAAAGTTTTTGCTAAATATTACTTTACGGTCGCCTGTGGATAAATTTTGGCTCTTCCTAGTTGCTAGATAAACCGTATTGTGTTAGACTACTATTAGCAAGATCCCCTGCTTATCGCTCCTTGATTAGGGCCATAGCCGTGCATGTGCTTGCGACTAGGGGTGTGTTCAGAGGATGAAAAGTTACTGTAGCATCTTTCGTTGTTATTTGGCAAAATTTATCTAACCATGGACTTATCGCGGCTTATCGCGGCTTCGTTTGCGCCACAGCCGTGTTTAGGCGAGTTCACATATGGTAGCTACCTCCTTGTTTTCACCGGATACTGTTTGACCTTCGTGTGCTGTCATCTGCCTTTCCGCCTGGGATTGGAGTGGATCCTTTAGAGTCTGCTCTGAATGGCCCACAGAACCGGAGAGAAGAGGAGGAGAGAGACGGGAGGAGGAGAAATGAACAGGCAAGCGTCCCTTTTCTCTTACTAGTGGGTCCTCTCAGCTTTCACAGGTGTTGGTGCGGTGTGGCACGGGTGCCACAAACGCATGGGCATGGCTGGCTATCGTAAAGTCTTTACCTTTAGTTTAACTCCGTCGTTATAGTAATATTAAAATTCATAACTCTAGGACAATTGGCGTCCAGAGAGTCATCTCCGTTCGTCGTCCATCCAACGTAGCTTTGACATGTGGCAACGCTCCAGTTGCTCTCTGCGCGTGGATGGGTACTGTTTGGTAACATCGACAGTAACGCAAACGTAATAAAAATTAGTTCTTTTGTATCTGCGGCCGGTAACCATTAACGTCCGCAGTAGCCTTAAATCATTTTCGTTTGCGTTACCTGCAGTAGAACCAAACAGCTCAATGTTCGGTTGCAGAGAAAAGCCACTGCTACTGCAGCTGTAGCTTTGACACAATCCTAAACCCGCGCGTGGAGTAGTTTTGGTGGGTTGACCTCTTTACGTGGGCCATGCCAGCTGCTGTGTGCTACCCGTCTTTTCAAAATTGCTGGACAATGTAAATTGTAAGGTGTGTTTGTTTTCTTGCCCAACTTCTAGTCTTGTTAGAACCCAAGTCTGGACAACCTTAGTCTGCTCTCACCAAGCCAATCCCTGGTTATTTGGTTGTTTGTTCTGTCTAAGACTGGCTAGTCCCACGATGTGTTTGGTTGTTTATAATCACCTCTTCTCCAAATTGGTAAGTTTACCCCTTTCGAGGGATTTCGTCCAAGGCGAGCAGCAGCACACGACAGCAGCAGGGAGAGCAATAGGCAGCAACACATGGCACCAGCAGGGCAAGCATGATGAGCACAACGGCACCACGGTGGCCATGGCAAACTAGGGCGAGCACGCCCGAGATCTGGAAGGAGCTCACTGGCATCGTCATCCTCCAAGGCTCGGCTTAGCATGATGGAGCAGGAGTCCATGGCGGTCATCAACAGCGGCTTGATGACGCGGTGACAGCGCCTCGACGTCAGGGCGAGCGGTAACGTGGTCGGGCCAGAAACGCTGGCGTTCGTCGAGGCACGGTGCGACATGGCCTGACCTGGCCTGCGCGTGGCGGTGGTGTTGTGCTCGGAGAGTGTAGGATGGCGAGGGCTCGGCGATGGCGGCTACGGACGAAGACAGGTGGCGTGGTAGTCTTTGCGGTGGTCCAGCGGGTAGTCGACGTCGTGGACGCCACCACCCCTGGTCGTGGCTCCGGACGGCGAGCAACGACGTCGCTCGAATCTCCATCGTCCTCGAATCTGGCAGAGGGAGGTGGTGCCGCAGAGAAGTCACCGGGGCTAGGGTAGGCTGTGAGGGAACTTCCCACGCGAGCTGAACCAAGCCAGGCTTCAGAAAAATGGCCAACACTCGTGTTCTTTCGTAGCCAGGCCAAGGGCATACGGTTGGCCTCTCGAAGCCAGGCTACAACTCACCTACAGCCAAACAAACAAAGCCCATCTGGACTCTAGGAAACTAGACCAGGATTTGGACACCCAACCAAACACACCCTTAGACATGCTATTCAGCAGTGCGGGGGGACATGCCTACTAGACCAAGGTAGCGTCCTGAGGCAGTCAGGTGCCCTATTTTAGGACTATTTGCCTCAGGCCATGAAGCAAACAGGCCCATAATCTTCACATACAACTGAAATGAGCTTTGATTGGATACAATTGAGGTAACAGCGCTTCATATTGGCCCTAGTCGATCTTGGGGACCTCTGCCATGTTGCCGGCCTTGTTGAAGAAGATGCAGACGCGCTTGGTGTTGAAGTCATTGGTCCCGGTGGAGCCGACTGGCACAAGGATCAGCTGGATGCCTGGCCAATCGTCATGAATCTTGGCCCGGCTATGAGCCTAGGCGGCCGGAGCGACGGCCAAGGGCCTAAGCCATAAGGGGCCCAAAATTTTTGATGTACATCCATATATATATAATCTCTATCTCCACGCTTAAAAAGACTTTGAAGTAATCATCTACCCGGTGATAAAAAAACGTATAGGCCAAAAGCAGGGCTGTGGAGATGGCAAGTCTCGTCCCTCACGAGAGCTCGGGCGACGGCGACCCGCCGCCACCGCCGCCTCCCCCATCGCCTCCACCCCCTCCCCTACCTACCACCGCCTCCTCCCCCTCCACCATGTCCCCTGCAAGCCCCGGGCGACCCGGTGCCATCCGCTCGACATCGCCTTGAAGCTCCCGACGTGCCTGCCCGCCCTAGCTGAATCACCGTGCCGCCTGCTCCGACTCACTACGAGCTCTAGAACCGCCTGCTCTTGGACCACTACGACACGGTGGTTCCCGGCCTCCTCGCACCCTCACCAGCTCCGGCTCCGCTCTGGGTAACACTCCCTCCCATGAACCATGCTTCAATGGGTTTTTCGTCTCGAACTCGTTGCGCCATGTGCTTGTTCCGTGTCTGAGTCGCCTTTCCGTCTCGCGCATTGATGAGGCATGTTTGAGGTCTGGGTTTCTTCTCAAAACATTGCTAACGTCCTCACCATCACCGGCTCTATGCGCATCGATACCGTCCTGCTTTTCTTCCATCCTTTTCTTTCATGTTAAGTAGAAGCTGTGCCATCTGGGACCGGTCCCTTGAACCGGCTTGGTGTTGTAACTCTCCCAAATGACCTCGAACGCTCGTTGTTTCTTCATTGTGTCATGGAATATACGCGGTTTGGGCGACTCGGACAAATGTAGCACTGTGCGCAACGTGTTTTATGATGCTAAACCCTTGATTATCTGCATTCAAGAGTCCAAACTTGCCGACATAAACCTCTTCAAAGCGAAGTCGATCCTACCCCCAAATTTATCCTCGTCCTTTGTC
Source organism: Saccharum spontaneum (assembly GCA_022457205.1). NCBI lineage: Eukaryota > Viridiplantae > Streptophyta > Magnoliopsida > Poales > Poaceae > Saccharum > Saccharum spontaneum. The sequence continues at coordinate 33,991,414 of CM039614.1, forward strand.
CATGCACCAGCCGATGGGTCCAGGGGCGGGATCATAACCGCCTGGGATTCATCCCTTTTCACACTCTCGAATCACCTAGTTAGGCAGCACACCCTTACTACCACCTTTGCCTGTAATGCCTTCGATCTTGACTTCACAGTCACCAACACATATGGCCCATCCGATCGTGCGCTCTCCTTACCCTACCTTCAGCATCTGCGTGAGCTGCACCCCCTAGTCTCTGGGCCTTGGATCCTGCTAGGTGACTTTAACCTAATTCGCTACGCCGAAGACAAAAACAATTGCCAGTTCAATGCCCCCTCACTACTGCCTTCAATGAGACACTTCAAGATCTCAACGTGTCTGAGATAAACCTCTCGGATCGCCTGTATACCTGGTCCAACAAGCAAACCTTCCCAATCCTAGCAAGGCTTGATCGAGTTTTCACCAACAATGAACTCAACAGCGCCTTTCCACTCACACAGCTCTCCTCCCTGCCTAAGCCAACCTCGGATCATACGCCACTACTGCTCTCCTTGTCCACTGACCTACCAAAACCTAACCATTTCCGCCTCAAAAATCACTGGCTTAACCACCCCACTTTCCTTCAAACCGTTCTACCGAGTTGGCAGCAGGCACCGGCTTGCAGCGACGCAGCGGGGCAGCTAGTCGCGTGCATCAAGGCTACGCGTGCATCGGCAAAGGTTTGGTCGAGGTGTAACAGGGCACCACCCTTTCTAACCCAAAATTGTCAGTTCCTAATACAGCTTTTTGACTACTTCGAAGAATCGTGATCACTATCTGTGGACGAGTTTCAGGTTCGCCGTTTGGCCCAGGATAAGCTGCAAGAAGTGCTCAAGGCCAAAGCTGCCTACTGGAAGCAACGCAACAAGCAAAAAGCCATCCGGGAGAGCGACGCCAACACAGCGTACCACCATGCTCAGGCAACTCAACGTCTGCGACACAACTACGTCCGCCTTGTCCGAGTCCAGCAGCAAGATGTGGTCAGCCATGCGGGAAAGACAGAAGCACTGACAGAATACTTCAGGTCAATCATCGGTGTCACCGTAACCTCCGTGCAGGTTGATCTGGACCATCTCTATGAGGGAAGCTCGCAGCTGAACAGCGGCCTCACCGACCACTTCACAGAGGGGGAAGCAAATCTTACAGTGCTCTCAATGAATATGAACAGCGCGCCGGGTCCAGACGGTTTTGGCCCAGCCTTCTACCGGGCAGCATGGACGACAGTCAAGCCTCAAATCATGCAGTTCCTCCATGACTTCTTTCATGGTCAGGCGGACTTAGAGAGACTCAACAGATCACACATGGTTCTCATTCCCAAGAAACCAGCAGCGGTTGAGGTGGAAAATTTCAGGCCGATTTGTCTTCAAAATTGATACCTCAAAATCCTGTCAAAACTTCTCACGACTAGGCTGCAGAAAGAGATCCCAAGACTCATTGACCTTCACCAAATGGGCTTCATCAGGGGAAGATCAATCTCCCACACCTTCGTCCACGCCTTAGAATTGGTGCAAGTCTGTCACAAAAGGAAGAGGCCAGCCATAGTTCTAAAACTCGACTTTGCCAAAGCCTTTGACACTGTCAGTTGGGATGGCATGTTCAGAGTCCTCCAGGCGCGTGGGTTTGTGAGTTGTGACCGATGGATTCAGTGGATGCATACAATTCTCAGCACCTCCAGGTCTGCTGTTCTCGTCAACGGGTGCCCGGGGCCGTGGTTTTCTTGCAAGCGTGGCCTGCGACAGGGGACCCCATCTCCCCTTATCTATTTCTGCTAGTAGCTGAAACCCTCTAGAGAATGATCGAGGAATGCTCAGAGATCAAACATCCAACCGACGACAGCATCCCCTGTGCCGTCCTCCAATATGCAGACAACACCCTGATCGTCCTACAAGCGTGTGTCCGTGGAGCATCAGCCCTCGGGACGGTCCTCGACACCTTTGCAAGCCTCTCAGGTCTTCACATCAATTTCTCAAAGAGCACCCTCTAGTGCCCATCCATGCAGATGAGCAGGTGATCAGCGGCTGCGTCGACGCCCTCGGATGCAGACGCGAGGGTTTCCCGCAACCCTATCTGGGACTGCCTTTATCGGTCAACAAACTGCCTGTTTCTGCTTTCAGTCCCTATATTCACAAGGTTGATAAGTACCTTGCCTCCTAGTAAGCGAGCCTACTCAACACAATGGGAAGGACTGTCCTCACGAACTCGATTCATTTTGAACATGGACAAGAGAAGAAGGGCCTTCCTCTGGTCCGGAAACACGACAGGAACGGTGTCCTCCTCGGCAGGCTGCCTAGTGGGTTGGATCAATGTCTACAAACCAAAGGATTATGGGGGGCTAGGCATCAAGGACCTGGGCTTACAGTACGTCTACCTCTTGCTAAAGCTTATTCATAGACTTCACTGCCCACAGTCATTTGCTTGGGCGCAATGGGTCCAAGGCCGCGCCTCGGTGGTAACCCTCTTTGGAGACATCCACGGCGATCACTGGAACACCCTACGCTCTCTCCTCCCCCTCTATCGGTCAACATTGGGGATGGAAGGTCCTGCTCCTTTTGGTCCGACGTCTAGGCCGGAGACGATGCACTAGAGGATGTCTACCCGGCACTTTTTAGTCACTGCAATAACAAGACCGCCTCAGTCAGGGAGATTTTGACTAACGGTTTACAGAGCAGCTTGGTACCCAGACTCACACAAAAGGCCACCTCGGAGCTGGCATCGCTTCAGGCTTCTGTTGCCGATCAAACGCTCAGCCTGTCACCTGACATAAGGGTGTCAACGTTCAGCAAAGGAGACCAAAGCCTTGACAGCGGGGCAATTTACAGAATGCTCAAAGCCCATGGACAGTCACAAGACCCCAAGGCAGTCTTCATCTGGCAGAGTTCAGCGCCCCGCGTGTGCAGCTGTTTGTCTGGCTCCTCCTGCAGAAGCGAATTCAGTATCGAACATTGCTGTTCAAGAAGCACATTGTACAGAGCCCGACCTGTGAAGTCTGTTAGGCCGCCGAAGAGTCCCCATAACACATCATGTGGGGATGCAACTTGGGCAGTGAAGTATGTCCCCATAAGACATCAGCACCATCCACACCACCAGTCAGCCTAGTGGCGTCCCAACCTAGCATTTCTCGGCTTTCGTCGCCCTCGTTTGTTGGCAAATCTGGAAATCAAGGAATGCAGCTGTTTTCAGAAACGAGACACACTCTGCTGACCAGGTTCTGAACCTTTGCAAAGTGACCGATGAGCAATGGCGTTTCAGGCTGTCGAGGAAGAACAAACCCATTGCTGATATCTGATGCTCCATCTTTGCGATGGCTAGGCAAGGCCAAGGATAGCTCCCTAATTGCTACCTTCTGTTTTTTCGGCTTGCTAATCACGTTCTGTGTGATCTTTTGTTATGTCTAGCTGTACCTCTGCCTAAACCTGTAAACTTCGAAATCAGCCATTTTGGGTGAAATAAAAATGACCAGGTGGGGAACGACTCCCCCCGTTGACCGTCAAAAAAAAAAACGTATACTGCTCGGCCTACCAACATCACAACTCCACTTCCGTGTCCTTCTGCGTGATCCGACACGAACTCCTTCGGTCTTTCCTATGAAGTCCCGATACAACACGAACTCCTGCATCCGATTTGAATGCCGTTGTCTCTAGGCGTGCAAATAAAAAGAAGACATCCCTCCTGTCTCCAACTCCAAGCGTGCAATCAAGCGCATTGTTAGTGGGGACAACGGACCGACCGCGGTAGTGGCAGCTAGCGAAGGGCAGTGCACGACCACAATTTGTAAGTGTCAGCCTTTCTTTCAATTCTTTCCTAAGTTCGATAATAGATTAAAGATAGGTTGTCGGCAAGCAGTGGCAGGAGAATCAAGCTGTGGCTACCCTTGCCGTGGGGAATTTTTTTTTATTTTTAGCCCAAATTTGAAACAAATTTTAAATTTAACCCGTCTTTCAAAAAAATTTTAAATCTAACCCGTTTGGCCCCGCCACCATGCATGGCGGGGCAAATGCACTGTACCCCGCCATGCATGGTGGCGGGGTGCAGGTCCACGTGGCATGGTGACGTGGCGGGCACCCGGGGCGTACCCCGCCATGATGGGTGGCGGGGTACGCCTAACCCGCCACGGATTATGGCGGGGTGTACCCCGCCACCGGTCACGGCGGGGCGCGGCTTAAATATAAGCCGCGCCCCGGCCTCGCCCCCGCCCGCTCTATCTCCGCCGTCCCCGCGCCTCTCCGCCCTCCCCGCGCCTCCCCGCCGTCTCCGCCGCCTCCGGGCTCCCCGCGCCATCTCCGTGCCGCCGGAGAAGCCTTGGCCGCGCCCCACCGTCCCCGGGCTCCCCCGGCCGCGGCCCACCGGCCTCCGGGCGCCCCGGCCTCGCCCCGGCGCCCCCCGTCGTCCCCGCGCCGTCCCCGCGCCGCCGGAGGAGCTCCGCCGCGCCCCGGCCGCCCCGGCCGCGCCACACCGCCCCCCGGCTGCCCCGGCCGCGCCCCACCGCCCTCCGGGCGCCCCGGCCGCGCCTCGCCGGCCCCCGCCGCGACCCCGCTGCCGCGACGCCGCGGCCCGCCGCGACGCCGCTGGCCGCAACCGCCGTCCGCGCCACCGCGTCGTCTCCCGCGCCCCCGGCGACCGCGCCCTCGGCCGCGTCTCCGGCATTCGTTCCCGCGCCGCGACCCCGATAAATTTTTACGGTAATTTTGTTTACTTTGTCGTTTAAATTATATATTTGTAGTAAATATTAATAAGTTTTTATTATTTATTTAGTTATTTATTTATTTGTCATTGTATTATTTAGTTATTGAATTATTACGATTATTAGTTGTTTAGTTATTAGTTGTTTAGTGATTGAATTATTAGTTGTTTAGTTATTTATTTGATTTTATTAGTTGTTTAGATATTGAATTATTAGTTTTTACGATTATTAGTTGTTTAGGTATTAGTTAATTAGTTAACGATTATTAGTTATTCGGATTTTATTAGGTACTTTTAGTTATTTAGTTACGTACCTATTAGTTATTTAGTTATTAGGTAATATTAGTTATTAAGTTATTTAGTTTGGTAACGATGATTTGTTATTGACGACACAGTTGACTTATTAGGTAATATTAGTTATTTAGTTAGTTATGTAGTAATTAGTAGTACCATAATGGTCATTTAATAATGAGATGTCAAATCGTTTTGTAGATGGATTACGGTGTAAGAGTTTTTTACGGAGGAAGTGTTAGGAGAGAGGATTGCCAGTTTGAGGATATGTATGAAGAATTGGAATGGTTTGATGGCACCCCTAGTTTCCGCGATCTATGTGACCGTTTGAGTTTGAAGTTTGGCGAGGCTTTCACACTAAAGGGTAGGTTCGATGTTGGAAAGAATAGGGCACACTATGTCATGATGGACTTGTGCAACCAAGGAGAGTGGTCCCGATACAATAGGGTCATCCAAGGTTCGAATGTCGGCATGGCTGAGTTGGTGCTGGAGAATGTTGAGAATGAGGAGCCGTCCTTGGACAGTGATACTCTAGGAGATTGTGGTGTGCAGATGCAACAAACTATGGAGAGTATGGACTTGGATGGTAATTTGACGCAGGAGCGGGTTCATTCTCCTCCAGTTGGTCATATAAGCAATGATTTTGATGTAGACGAGTTTGAACAGGAGGAGGAGGAGGCGGCAGCGGAGGAAATGATTGGTGATGATGTTAGCACAGATTCGGACGATTCAGGAAATGAGGAAGAAGGTCCCCATGCCATGCGAGCATCGGTTGAAGCCATGCCCTCTGGAGGTGCACCTGCCATGTGTACACCAGTTCGTGGCATGCCCTCAGGAGTACCGCTTGAGGTACTTCATGGCATGCAGAGTCAGGGCACATTAGGCACCGGTTATCCAGATGATGGAGTGCAATATGAAGGATGGAGCAGGGTTAGGGAGGCACAACAATACATTGCACCACCCTCTTATACATCGGCAGAGCTTACACAGCTGAGGGAGGCTGGCTTGCCTTTTACCGGTGTGCCAAATTATATCGATGTAAGTATGTCGCATATGGCAGTTTGTGACACGGGTTTGCAGATGTGTAAGGAATCATTGTACAACCATAGAAATTTAATACTGAGGAAGGGAATGCTTTTTAATACGATGTCGGAGATGAAGTTGTTCCTTCAGGACTATGCTGTGTATCATCATAGGCCTTACACGGTTCGGCATTCCGACAAGGAGGTAAAATTCCACATATTATGTAAGGCTGGATTCCCGTGCTCGTGGAAGTTAAATGCACGAAAGAGGCGGAGTGATGGTAAGTGGAAGGTAACTTCGGTGGAACAGCCGCACAGATGCCAGACTAATGAGGGTAAAAGGTACCATCCCCAGTTAACGGCTCGGTATCTAGCCCGCCGTATATTGGGTCTTGTAGATAAGGACAACGACGTATCAGTGCCGTTCTTGCAAGAGACCATAGTCACATTTGTTGGGTATGAGGTCACGTATGGAAAGGCTTGGCGGGCAAAGCAAATTGCCCTGGAAATTCGTTGGGGTAGCTGGGAGGAAGCCTATAACAGGGTTCCACGCATTTTGCGTGCGATGGAACACTTCAACCCTGGCATGAGATCGTTCATATACACAGGAGGGTTCTATCTTCAGAACCCGTTGAGGCATATTCTGTACCGTGTGTTCTGGTATTTCGATCAGTGCAAACATGCATTTCAGTACTGTAGGCCAGTTGTTCTTGTTGATGGCACGTTCCTCACCGGCAAATACAGGGGCACATTGATGATGGCTGCTGCTGTAGACCCAGAGAACCAGATAGTACCAATGGCTTTTGCTTTGGCAGAGGGGGAAAACAACGATTCATGGTCATGGTTTATGCGTCTGCTCCGTGTTCATGTGCTTGGCCCTTCTCGCACCATTTGTCTGATTTCGGACCGTCACATTGGAATTCTAAATGCAGCCGATGAACACATTGATGGTCACCCGGCTCTAGTGCACCGTTGGTGCATGCGACATTTTGCCGCCAATTTCTGGCGACGTCAACGCAAGAAGGATGTGGCTGACAAGTTAAAGGAGCTTTGTAATAAACGTACGGAACGCGAGTTCAACGAGACTATGGTAGAACTAGAGAAGATGCTTAACCAAGCTGGCAAGGCATGGTTAGACCAGCAGATGGAAAATAAAGCCAAGTGGGCATTAGCATTTGATGAGGGCGGCTTCCGGTACGGCATCATGACAACAAACTCCTCTGAGTCTTTCAATCGTGTGTTCAAAGGCGTTCGATCTCTTCCAGTGTCTGGTATTGTCGAGTTCTCTTTTAGGAAGTGCAATGAGTATTTTGTTAAGCGGTATGGCCTAGCCCTGAGGAATGAAGAGGAGCTTGGAAGATGGGGCAAGGCGGCACACGAATATTTGAAGGAGGCTGAGGAATTGGCCAAACAACAGGTTGCCGAGGCTTATGGACGGGACATGCTTGTTTTCTGCGTACGAGCTAGAGGGGGCACAAACCTGGGCGGCGAACGATTTGGTGGCCGAACGTACCGTGTCGATCTTGGTAAAGTAGAATGCAGTTGCAACGTCCCTCAGATCATGCATGCCCCTTGCTCACACATGATCACCTCTTGTTGGCTTAGAGGTTTTGACCACACAGTTGCACCGTACATGTCACCCTTGTATCTCCGTGCCAACACCCTCAAAGTTTGGGAGAAGAGTTTCGAGCCATACCTTGACGAGTCACAGTGGCCTCCATACTATGGTGAGGACTACGCGCCTTATCCGGACCTAAAGAAGGTAGGGAAGGGAAGGAGGAAGAAGAAGCGATTGAAAGGCGATATGGACAGTATGAAAGGTTACGGCGCCGATATGTATGGTGGCGGGGACTTTGACGAAGAACGTGCGCAGAACCTTTGCTCCATTTGCAAGAATCCTGGTCATAACGCTAGATTTCATAGGCGGGCGAGACAAGAGGTCGTATATATTGTAAACATGCATTTATAATATTATAATTTTTATTTGTACTTGTCTTTAATTTTTTATAACGTTGTTAATTGTTCTAATGTTATTAATGTTTTCTTTGTTTTTTACGAACAGGGAGTTTCAGGCTTGCAAGATGGAGGCGCGGGCTCCTCATCCACGCTTTAGCCTCCTTGAGGCTGACTACGACAAGGACCACCGGGCCCAGGCCTTGTCGGAGCTGCATAGGCCGTTGAGAATATTGCATCGTATAGCTGGGGTACCGCGGTCCTTGCTTGGACATATCGTCAGCTTTGTATCGCCTGTCGTCGCCAGGCGAACAATGCTAACCTAGGTGGCTGCTCATACCTACTGCAAGTATGGATTTGGGAGCGGTTTCCGGTTGGGAGGCCCACTCAACCTCCGCGTTTGCCTGTGAGTACATTGACAACTTTGTTATCGTCATACGACTAGAGAGATTACTGACACCTTGTTTGTGTAAACTTGCAGGAATGGCAACATCAAGACGTTCGCCCCACCACCCTTTTCATCTGGAGAGACGCTAAGGTAGTGAGGGGCGAGTTGGAAAGGAGGTACAAGCAGTACACGGATGCGATAGACGTGTTGACACACAACTACGTAAGTTATATCTGCTTTTCCTACTAAAGGCACTATCATTAAGATTGATACTTAATTAAGTTTCTTTACTTTGCAGGTAACATGGACACCGTGGTCTAGGTGGGAGCTAGAGGACTACCTTAGTCCGCGCTGCGAGGAGGAAGCAGACGAGTGGCTTTACGAAGGGCCACTTATCTTCTTCCATATCATCGAGATGCACTACCCTATGAGGGTTTACAGACAGTTCGGGAGGTTGCAAGGAATTCCACCGCTGTACTCCACCAACGCTGAGCTGCATGGGTACGATGGCAATATGTTTATTCTACTTAAGCGCCTCATTTCTAATGCAATATGGCAATGCAGGATTGATCGGAGGCTTCGGACCACGCAGAAGAATTGGGCGTTGACGCACGACCAATATTTGAACAGATGGTATAACAGGACTCGTCGTCAGATCAACCAAATTCCGCCACACCACCCGGGAAGATGGATGGAGTACCTTCAATGGCTGCAGCGAAGTACGAGGACTCATCTCATGGTCCCGTACACGAACATGCCTGCAGATGCGGCCGATGAGGATGACATCGCCGATGCGTTCGACGATGCGCAAAGGAGGCAAACACAACTTCTTAGGGCGCCTCTCAATAGATACGTGGTAAGTACTTTGCACTTATATTCTAAAACGAGGTAAGGGGTTTCAATTTCAATTGAAATGATCGAGTTAACGTTGTGTGATGTAGTAGGCACAACAGTTGTCGAACTACTCCGAGGAAGCTTCCAGGCAACTTTTTCGGACTAGGGACGACAAGACGAACCCTCTTCGCGCCTTCGTCAAGGTACTTTTGATAGTAACATTCGTGACTACAACTCAGTTACTTTTAAAATTCACGCTTAATAATGCTTGTTGTCATCTTAATCTGTAGAGAATAAAAAAAGGCTGCAAAAAGTTGGCTCAAAAGCTGAGCTGTGCGGATACGACTTTGGACATACCGTACAACCCCACGTGGTCCAGGAGCCACACGATGTCCACCACAGCTGCTTCTGCTAGCGACACCAGAGCTGCGTCCTCGTCTATTCGTACTCCGCAGGATAGAGGGAAGGGTCCAGCGGCTGCGGACGATGTGGATGAGGCACTTCAGTATGACACGACGAGTGGCGACGACGACGACGACGACGACGAAGAGGACGTTCCACAGTGGGGTTACACCGGTCACGAGGAGATGGGTGCCTCACAGCTCTACGGTGCTCCTTTTGCTACACAGGGGTTCGACTACACACAGCAGGAGAACTACACACCAGCCGAGCAACAGGTTCGTATGCTTTGCTTTCTCTTTAATTTTATTGTTCTTAGATCAACATTTATAGTAGCTCATCAGGTTGCTTGCTTGCAGGGGCCGTCGTCGACGCAGCAGCTCGATCGTGGACATAGGCGACAGCGCGAGAGGCAGCAGCGGGACCGCACAGATGTTGGCTGGAGAAGCAACGTGGTCCCTACAAATCCAAGGAGGCGACGGAGACCGCGAGACCCCTACACCCCAGGCGATTAGTAGAGTAGCAGACGTCGGACACATATTATCATAGTTATGTAGTGCTAGAACAATTAAATTATGTGTAGGTGTAGCAGCAGTACTCCACTTGGTTATTTCGGTTCGACTAATGTAGTTGGTAACACTCGTTTAATCTTTGTGACGATCCGTTGACCCAATTATTTGTGACGATCCGTTGTCGTTAACTAATTTCGATTCGACCCCTGCCATAAACTTGCTGTAAATCACTCAACATGACTTCCTGCATTTGTGACGATCAGTGGTCGCAAAACGAAATGCAGTTCTTGCGCGGTCGAAGTTTCAGGCAACCCCGCCATGGGTGGGGGCGGGTTAGGGGTACCCCGCCATGGCGGGGTACCCCTAACCCGCCCCCACCCATGGCGGGGTTGCCTGAAACTTCGACCGCACAGGAACTGCATTGTTCTAATGTATTTATACACTGCCGCGATAAACCACGTAACAATCTTAGTAAGTGGAGCAACAAATGAAGCGAATGACGATGTGATAAAAGTACAATGACATGTTTCAACGTACAACACTGACAAAGTTGCTTACACAAAGTTTCTACGCCACTACGAACGTCAAACACTAACAACGACAAAGTGAAGACGTGACAATTTAAATTATTACAAAGACACTTGTACGTCAATCAAATTGCGTGCACCACTGCGTAAGCAACTCGTCTTCGGACTCGGAATCCTCCACTACCACCTCCTTACCCTTGCTGGCCTCGACTGACTTGGCTTCAGAGGCCTGACGCCGGTAGTAAGCCACCTCCGCCTCGTCCGCGGCCTGAGAGTACAACTCGGCCTCTTCTTGGGTCATGTCTGTTGGCCCCCATGAGTCGAACAACGGTGTCTGTTGGCTCTGGTACGCTGCCTGAGCCTCGTGTACTGCAACATCCTCCTGGTAGCCCAATTGTTCGGCTAGACGAATGAGCTCGCCTATCCTCCCGGTGTCGTCGTCTTCCTCCGGCTCGGCCTCCTCGTCAACCACAATCGGACGACTTGCGGTGTACCTAGCACGAGCCATATCTGCTTCCCAGCCGCCGGTGCATCCAATCTCTGCAAGTACAAAATGCAAACAATTAACAGGATCTTTGCAATGAGTTAATTGACAGTAAAACAAAGAAGTTTGACTTTCCAAAAACGCAATGACTCACTCGCACATAATGAGTCAATAGTTTCGTTCAAGCCTTGCATCTCTGCTCTCACAGCCTCCTCTGCAGCCTTCCTTGCATCCTCTTCAGCCTTCCGTGCTTGGTACTCCTCTACATCCTTCTTCTTTTGCTCGTACCACTTCTTCCACGCAATACTCTCCGGGTTACGAACACGTAGGTCTTGGGCCCGTCGTAGCATTTTCTTCTTGTGGCTCTTAACGAAATCAGTGACGTAGCTTGCAGGATATCCTCTGCTATTGCGAACTGCTACCATTGTCTTATACTCATTCTTGAAATTATACACATCATCATATGATTCCCACTTGCATTTCCGAGTGCTCTGTTGCAACAAATAGATGAATACAAAGTTAGCGTACCAGAGTTAATAACATAAAACATTAGCACTAAGTGTCAACTGTTCTAGCAAACCTCGTCATAATCGATCATGTGGCCACAGAAGTGCCCAATACCAAGGCCTGAAGGGACAAGGCCGTAGCTAGCTTCAACACCACATTTGCACATCACAGGAGGCGCAATAGACCTCCTCTTCTTCTTCCAGTCTGGCACCTCCACATTCTTCTCCGGCTCCGGCCAATGGCTCTTTGGACCATAGATCCATTCCTTGAAACGGCACTTTGGAAAATCATGATCCTACAAAATCAAAACAGTAAAACACACATATAGAACGTGACATTCCAAGGTTCACTCAAACCTTACCTCATGTCGTAGAGGACAAATGAACTCTTGTTCATTGCGTGGGTTTATCACGGCTTGCTCTCCGCAAAGGCACTTTGGAGGATCCTCGAGCCGCCGTGCCGATGCTACGGCCTTCTCTTCGTCCGTCATAGGAGGAGGGTTTGGAGGGGGCGGAACCCAGCGAGTAAACACCTCACGCTTGCAATGATCAATGCCGGGGTAGAAAAGGAGAATCCTTGGATCAAACTTGTCCGGGCCATCGATCCATTGGAAAAAAAAACACCGGAAGTAGGGCTATACAAAAGTTTCAATTACCTCATCGCGAATACAACATCAGCAACCAATAAAAACAACAAAGGGCACAATTACTTACGCTACAACTATAACATGTGTAGAAGCAACGAGCCGCAGTATCGGGATGTCTCGACTGGCCCACGTGTGCCGGATGACCACAATCACAGTTAGGTATAGGTTCCTCGGGAGGAACGGGCGCATCCTTACAAGACACGTCGGGGTACATCTCTCTAGGACGACCCTTTTTCCTCCAAATCGACTCACGATACGAGTCCTCCATCTAATAAAACGAAACGATTTCAACACAAAACGATACACGCAGAGACGGGGTGGCCGGAACAAGGAGCGACGATGGCCCATACCTGACGGGGAGGAGGGAGGGACGCCGGAGAAGGACGCTGAGGGGAGGGGAGCTCGGTCCTAGAGCGCTGCGGGAAATGGAATGGGTGACTGACCAAAAACAAGAAGTGTCCGGGCTTTTATATGGCCGGGGGTGTACCCCGCCATGCATCATGGCGGGTTAGGGCAACCCCGCCATGATGGGTGGCGGGGTACAGCCCTGCCACGCTGGCGAGGTGCTCTGCCACCCCTGCCACGTCGGAGGTGCACCCCGCCACCATGCATGGCGGGGTACAGTGCATTTGCCCCGCCATGCATGGTGGCGGGGCCAAACGGGTTAGATTTAAAAATTTTTTGAAAGACGGGTTAAATTTAAAATTTGTTTCAAATTTGGGCTAAAAATAAAAAAAATTCGCCGTGGGAGTGGTTGCCGGCGATTACGCCGGCGGCGAGCACGGCGGTGCCGTCTGAAACAGAGAGCACGGGACGGGGAAGAAAGGGGTCTAGGAATTTGGCTTGTTATTTTCGTTATCCTTTCAACCACCCACACAGTGAGTTTACATGGGCTCAGCCTAGACGCGCCAGGCGGCCCTAGCCTGCTTACAGGCCCGACTGCTAGAAAAGTACTTAGGACACTTAGATACATAACATCAGTTCATACACAAGCATGTTCCATAAATAAAAGTTATTGCAAAATAAGTTTCAACAGCGGAAGTTCAATAGTTTAATTTTAAAGATTTGTTGCCGCCGCCACTCAGTCAGTGCAGCTTACCTTTTTTTTTTTGCTAGATCTCTTCTCCATGGACCTATTGGGTAATAAATGATGGTCGTATTCCATATAAGAATGAAAACGGTCGGAAACGGTCGGAAAACCTCTCAACCGTTTTCTACTTTTACATTTGAATACGAATACGAAAACGAAAGCGGTAAAGTCGGACACGAAAACGAAGACGAACTTACGGAATTTTGAAAACGAACTAATTCGAGCAGAATTATGTTGAACATGGTCGGTATACGAAAAATCAATACGGAATATTGACACGTAGGACTAATTCGAGCACAATTAACATGTGAATAATAATTAACAAATTCTACAACTTTCTTAAAAAGTATCTTCATTGGACACCATGTAAAAAAGTTATGATTGTTCTAAGGCAACAAGCACGTGTACGCGATTTAATATACCGCTGAAACTTTGTTTAAATTTTTTGAACATCTTAAAGACCTCAAATGAAAAAACTAAAAACTAGAAAGTTACAGATCTCGTTGAGAGCTATAATTTTCATATAAAAATCATCTTCATCCGAGATCGTACGAGAAAGATACAATTTTTCTAAGGTTGGACTTCTATTGGGCCAAATTTGGTTTAAACCGAATTTCGAAACCGAATTTCGAAATCGGGATATTCTGAATTAAAAGTAGAAAAGTAGAAAACGGTCGAAAAAATGTCTAAACCGTTTTCGTTCCGATTTCGAATTTGCTGTTCCGAATTTCGAACCGAATTCGAATTTGTCCGAAAATACGAATTCTATCGGATTAAATGTAGAAAACGATGCGGTTCGGTACGGGATATTTCTGTACCGTTTTCATCCCTAATTCCATACAACACAGGTTCATACTTAAATTACCATATCATTAATATGTTTCCGTGTAACATAGGGGCATTTATCATATATATATATATATATATATATATATATATATATATATATATATATATATATATATATATATATATATATATATATATATATATATTGTACATACTCGAATACTCTAGAAGGTCCACACGTACAAGTCCATATGGGATGGGAAAAGGAGCACCGATTGGAGTCTGAGCACTGAAACCTCGTGCATCCGTCTCTTTGGAGATAAGATAGAAACGTCGCGCATCCTGGACTCGCGGCCGGCTGCCGGCACTTCGCGATCTCGCGTTCTCGCCGACTCGCCTTCGGCCTTCTCTGCTTCTAGATGTCAAAAACTCTCAGCCATCGGTGGCTCGGTGTAGTCCTGCAGATCAGCAAACGATCGATTATAGCGAGCGGCGCGGCCACTTCTGGACACTCTTCCTAAATTGCCGCATACAGGTAACCTAAATATATGTCTACGTTTGATCAGGATCCGAATTCTGAATTTGTGATATCTATTTCTAATTTCTCATCTACTTATGCCAGTAGTAACCATGTTATATGGATCTAATTTCTAAAATTCCAATCTACTATTTACTTTTCATCGCAATTTTAGGTCTAAGCATGTTGCCTAGATGCCTTTGTCGGGTGCCGAGAAAAGAAAAGAAACATGGCAAGATGAGATCATTGAATCATAAAGGTGTGCTTTACATAAGTTCTTTTTATCTTAAAGTAACATTGATGTCAATGAAGATCAAGAGCAGGAATCTGATCTAGGGAACATACAGATAGTAATTTAAATGCAGATGTTGAGGTTAATTAATCTGATCCGGAGCAAAATTTAAATGCTGAAGTTGGTGCCCATGAGGACAGAGCTGGAGAGGAAAATTTGCAGCCTTCATCTAGTACTGAAAACCCAAATGCTGATGAATAAGAAGATGCTCTTTTTCTCTCTATGATCCAAGGACATGGAATAATTTGGACAAGCCTTGAAGCATTATCTTCTTATTTGAGGTAATCATATAGTCATTTTATTTTTCTTTTAGGTTCTTCTACTATAAAAACATTTTGTGTTATGAACTATATACATGCTCTCATTTACCTCGTACTAGCATTAGTATATGATTCCTCATGTTAAAAGTGGGGAAAAAATTTTAGGCTAAAGTGCCCTTGCTTTCCTATAGCCCAAGGGCCATAAAATTTATAGAGCCGGCCTGGTCCTTGGCCACCTTAGCCGGCAGCCCCTCCACCACCATTCAGGCCCTTGTACTGTATACATATATAGATAAATATCGACAGTTTGGAAAACATGTACAAAATCACATCGAACAAATGCCCCCAGGCCTCCACCAAGTTGGGATTGAAGTGCGAAGCAAATTCAATCTCGACTTGGTGTAGAAGACATCCAGACGGATTATGACACATCTAATCTTTATTGCGTCCAGCCACTCAGCCTTTTCTTTTTTCTGTTCCCTGTAGAATATATGCGGGAACTGCGGAGGGTAAATTCCAGCTGGCGCGAGACGCGCGGCAGTGCTCGTACCTTTTCGCCTTTTCAGTTTTGACCCACAGCTAGTGTCGTGAGAGCTTCCTGAGTCCAAGGCAAGTTCAATCTCCCAAGTCAGGCTAGCTTGTTTCATGTACTACTCTTCGTAGGTGACATATCTTTTCTCACCCATTGGCATTCTTTTTTTGTGTGTGGCAGGCATGGCATCCATCCGCAACAAACCTGTGGCCGCTGGATCTTCACGTGGTGAGGGTAGGGATGAGCCGGCGCACTCCTGTGACAACAAGCGCACCTCCGAAGACTTGCGGCGCCAGGACGATCGTGAGGTTGGTCGAGCGGAATGGGGTTCCAAGTCAGCCCTGCAAAAGTGCTAGAGCCGCCACAGGTTTTGCCTCCCCAACCTCATCTTGAGATCTAGCAGTCTTCGTTCCATCTCCTGAGCATCCGGCGAATCAGAATTTCCCCATAAGAAATAGAGGAAGACCCACTAGATGAAGACGAATGCCCACTACCTGGCGTCGATGAGCACCGCTCGTTATCCCCAATACAGAGATCCACAGAAGGAGAAGAAGCCTTTGCTCCTGTCTCGCCGCCGTCAATATCAACCTCCTCCTCCATAGAGACTGACACATGAGCTTTCTCCTCGACCTTCGATCCCGTCATCTCATCAATAAAACTAAACTCCAACCCATCATCATAAAGATGCGGAAGGTTCAACACAGCATCCTCAGCATTAGCAGCAGCAACCAAAACACGGGTGCCAACAACACCAACGCGCAGGGAACCAACGACAATGGGAGGGGAAGCCTCAACACTGCCTCCCAAGTCCTAATCAACAACCACAACCTCACCCTTGAAGTCCTTAGTCGGGCTGACAGCATGTACACCCTGCTCGCAAACAACCTTCTCCTTAGAAGAAGTTTTTTCTTTAGAGACCTTCGCCTTCTTGCGGGACAATTTCAATCCATCTAGCTTCACCGTGCTAGCAAGGCCCAGCCGACCAAGTGCGCGAAGCATTACAGGGCCAACGCCCTGCATGGCAGTTCTTCTTCCAAGGCTGCCCACATTTCATGTGGCGGCAATGGCGTGGGGCGTCTATCGTGTCATCCACTGCCTATTTCATCTCGTCAAGTTGGTGATGGACCTTCACGTGCACAGCACGGTGTGCAGCGTGAGGTGGTTTACACCATGTCCTCTCCTAGCCCGCCTAGGGATGCAGGCAACCGTCACTGCCTTCGCTTGCTTGCAGTGGCTGAAGGCTCGGGCAAGAATATGCTACCCACTGTTGCAACCAGGCCAGAAGAAAAGAAGCTGGATGACGTGCACTTCGATGGAAGTACCAGCAGCAATGACGATGTAAGTAAATAATACACTTTCTCTTGTTCATGTTTTTTCTTTTCTCTTTTTTTTTCAATTTTACAATTAATCTGCTCATCATTGCGTAGTTCTTTGTTGGCCTCAATTCTCGCTATTTCCCACCCGTTCAGGAGAACATTGAGTTATTCACTGACATCAATCTTGACTCCATCCCTGACGTTGAGCTCAGCCTCAAAGATTCGGAGAAGGTAGAGCAGCCCCGTCTCGATGTTGAGATCCAAGGAAAGGCAGATCAGCCTTATGTGACACATGGTAATTCAAAAAATATATTTTTAACGAGATTGTCCAATCCTTTTTATTAATGTCATGATGGTTAACCTAGGCACCGAAGTCGATGACCATCTTCCGCTTTTAGAACGTCTGAAGGACCATAAGGGAAAAGGCGTCCTTCAGCCCTCGGAGCCCACCAAGGAGCTGAAGCGCAAGACTTCGCCCCAAGAGGAGTCTGTGGTGGAGAAGGGGATTCTTGCACTCATGGGTCGGGTGCAGAAGCTGAAGGAGAAGACCAGTGCCTACATCTCTCAATTCATCTCTGATGGATCACAGTTTAAGTCTGACTCAGCCCGGCCAGTTGTGGACAGGCTCACGCCACCAAGCCTCCCTCTTCCAACAGAGACCCTGGACAAGGAGCATTCTTTGGACAAAGTCTACGCTGATTTGGCTCACCTTCAATGCTTGTTGAAGAAGAATCCACTAGACAATGCTAGCATCGTCGCGCAAGTTAAATTTCTTGTAGCGGAATGGCCGAAGCTGTATACGTCGCCATAGCCAGCTGATCTCGAGCAGCTAATATCACACCTACAAGCGTTGGCTCAGCACTTGGAGGGTGGATCATCCTTTGGGGAGGCAGCCATAGGCAAGGACAAGGACGAGGCCCGCTCCATTCTACAATGCCTGGAGGGTGTCTGCTCTGTGGTGTCCAACAACCTCAAGGTTGCCAATGATAGCCGAGCAAAACTAGTGAGTTACAAAGAGAAGGCCACTACACTCAGAGCAAAATATACTTCAAAGGCCGCAGAGCATAAGCAGCAGACCAAGGAGGCGTGAGTAGGAGCTTCTTCGCTTTGAAGATATGGCTCAAGTATGCTGGGATATGTGAACACCTTAGCGCTTCAGGCGCCTCCATCATAATCTGCTTCTCCTTCGTAGACGATGAGTTGGACACACTCTTACGCACCACAGATAACTGACCGAGCAGGGTCTCGACTCCCTCCATCTGTTCCAAAATTTTCTTTACGCTTCTTCTCTTCCTTCGTGAGCTACTTCTGTTGTATCTTCTCGTCATGACAATCCACCTGAGCCTATAGAGCCGCAAGGTGTTCTTTTTCAGCGGTGCTAATGCTATCCAACCTCTTCAAAGCCATGGGCACCTCTGTTTAAATAGCAACTACCTGTTGAACTAGTCCTGCAGCATCGGACTTCACCTTTACAGAAGATGAGGGTGCTCCACCAAAGCTGGTCTAGGGCCTTTCCAAATTGTCTCAGCCCTGCTGTTAGTCTAATTGATTTGCCATCAAAGAATAACTTTTACCAATGGCTCAGTACATCATCAATTTCCTTAGCAAGGCACTTTCATCAATGCTTTCTGAGTTAAGCAAAGCCTGAAGGCCCCGTACATTCAACTGAACATATTTGAACATGCTCCGTTTCGAAGCATCCACAATGTCAGACGCACATAGTGTAACAACTTCCATAGCAACTGTGATGGGACAGGGTTCCCAATCTTCCGTCAAGTGAAGATAACTATCGTTTTTTGGCAGAGCATGACACACTGATCCAGCTACAAATCAAAAGACCCAAACCCTACAATCTTAGCACTACGACACCTCTGGTTATCAACTGTATCACCAACCGGTTGACCTCACCACGAAGGCTAACCCCTGCCTGTGAAACAAAGAACACAAGCAAGAACTCGAAAGCATGCAACTTAAAGTATAGGACAAACTACAAATGTATGATTACGTTCTCAAAGTGGGTTCTCACAAACGGATGAAACGGTAACTATCAAGGACAGAATGATCTAAGAAAAAACCCAAAACCTAACAATGGTGGTGGCGACTGATTATAAAGGTCTTAGGGTCGTCGCCTCCCCTAGATGCGTCCACCTAACGGGCTCAAAGATGATACACGGCCCAATTGACCAAATACGGTGACGCAGCAACTTGACAGATTTTGGCACTGACTTGTTTCGACGATTCCCGTTGATTGGGTGGAATTTGGACCTCAAACCAAAACTATGGGTTAGCTTATGAAATTATCTTTCATCGAAAACAGAGTTCGGATGCATCCTGGGTGTCTGTTTTATGGTGACTGGTCTTGGAGGCCGAGGCAGACTCGAAGTTGTGTTGGACCGGGCCTCTGGCTTGTGTTGGATGTCCTTGCTGGTCATTTTCGCCTCCACCTCTTCCTCCAAGTTCCTCATGACTCTCTCCAATGTTCCTAAGCAATATAACATCATCAGGTAGTAGTCTATTCTCAAAAGTATGAAAAGGATCACATAAGAACGCAGATCACCTCTAAATTTAGTTGTCGCATTCAAGCTTGGGTCTTTGGACCTTGCATAATAGTTGGAGGATCAGCGGGTGCATCTGAAAGAGTGATGTCCTCATCAAACTGGGCACGGGGAGGGGTTGTCATTTACACCTTTCATGAATTCACCGAGCCGATGTTTCATATTA
The DNA here is from genome assembly GCA_022457205.1 of Saccharum spontaneum. Lineage (NCBI taxonomy): Eukaryota > Viridiplantae > Streptophyta > Magnoliopsida > Poales > Poaceae > Saccharum > Saccharum spontaneum. The sequence goes on from CM039614.1 coordinate 34,011,177, forward strand.
GCATCCATGCACCTCTTTCACGCTCGCCGGAATACTCCACTTGGGGGTTGCTGAAAGAGAGAGGCAGTTAATTAGACTATCAACAAGAAACAAATGAATATATAATGGTGCTATTTTATTATAAATATGCCACTTACCCGAAGCTTTGGTGACATGTGATTTCTTTGGTTTAACTTGGCTGTCATCCTCCGAGACTGGAGAGGCTGGACGCTTGGGAGGACTTGGGTCTACCTCCATGGGTTTGTCAGTTGTGGTCATCTTGGAAAAAGTAACATGTTTACTAGTAACCTTCCAGAGCATGCCAATTCTTGTGGCACCATTACTACAAGTCGCTTTCTTTGTGACGCCCTAGCCAGTCGGAGCCTCAGTGGTGCTCTTTGCAGCATCACCACTACCCCTTGTCTCGGCCGTGACACCTTGGCCATTGATGTCCCAGTAGCACTCTTCGCAGTAACATCGTTGCCTGTTGCCCTATCCATGACACCCTGGCCATCCGAAGCTTCAGTAGCACAACTAATTCTAGAGGTACTGCCACTGCATGGCGCCTTGGGTCATAATGCAATCATCATCCCAAGCTTTAGTGGCGCAATGGTTGCCCTTCTTCTCAGGTGTCACCTCTTCCTCAGTAGGGTCGATTATTTGTACATCCATTGACCCTTCTATAGCAGTCGCACTTACCATCTGATCATCAGGTTGCACGCCATCAGCATGGCTGGATAGTGGCTCTGACTATCTCCTAGCATTGACGAGCCCAAGAACAATGGATTCAGGGGTAGTACAATCCAAAGAGGTGAAAGCCTTGTCATCAGGATCTAAAAAAGTGAGATGGATTATAATTAGAAATAGAATGCAAAAAACGACAATAATAAAGAGGAATACGCACCAAGGAGGGCAACAGTTTTGCCTTTAGCTGCTGTAGGAGGAGCTGCAACACCGCTGGTAAAGCATGATGCTTCCAATAAAAAGCAAGTGAATGTGTAGATCATTTCATATATCTTGATGGGCAATTTAGTAATGTGTCTTGCGGTCGCATCTCAAACGTATGCCCATGGGGCAACCAATGTGCCAACAGACGGCGACTCAGCACACCAAGAGTCTCGTCCATATCAACACCAAGGTAGCAAAGTACATTATCCATAGTAAAGTCCTAAACGGCTTGATCATAGTTAAACATACATGCAAACCTGTGGGGAGGACACACCAGATTCTGATATAATTGAGAACTGCGATAGGAAATCCTAGCCAAGTTGCAGCTGATCAACATATCAACTTCTAAAAGCGTGAGTGGCCTCCTATCACTCTTGGCCCCTCTTCTATCTTCAATCACATTTGATTGTCCCTCTGGGAAACGAGCTCTCAATCTCCCTATGCAATTCAGGGCCTGTAGAGAACTACCATCTTGTATCTTCTATAGCATCCAAAAATAGGCGATGCACATCTCACAGGTTAATCTTCACTCTTGTATTGTCTGAGACATCAATAATGAAGGGTGGTGAATCTGTGACATGTGGCAAAGAGACGGGCTACTGCAGCAAGGCCTTCCAATAGCATGCATACCACCGCCATTATAAAATGTGTCGGCAAAGGTAATTCACATTCACTAGCCGAGCTATCATTCTCAATGTTGGAATGAAGAATGTCATCAATACTGCTGTAGAAATGGGCTGCACCAGCAAGCCCAATGCTTCGCCGAATCCCCTAGGCAATTGAAGCTGTGGCCATAAAAACTTCTGGCTGTATGTATTCACATGGCCCTAGCTATTGGGACACAATATGAGCATAACCATGCAGAAATAAAAAGTGGCCAGCAGCAGAACATAGGTGTAGCCTTTTCTTAACTTCAACAGTTTATCAGAAAAATAAAGACAAAAGGGCATCCGTCCTCCACTACCTCCTACATGGAAATTCAATTCCTTTAGTAAAGATCTTCATGTGATGCATAATAAGAAGACAGAAGAGGAATGTGCTGCTGGCTCTCCAGATGCTTTGAATCTTCTAGGAAATAATCCACCCAACCTGTTAGTTGAATGGGCCGGTGAACACCATCTGTATTATTTTCATTATTACGCCAACTTAACTCAGCGTTAGATGCAAAAAGTTCTTGAGCCACCTTGTCGTTCATATTGTCCTCTGGGACATATTCATCATACACATGGCCTAATATAGGGATGCCCATTGCCTCCTGAATAACCATTAAAGGGTAACCCAATTCACCTCTTGTAGTAACAAGAGTATGGCCGTCAGAATTCCAGAGGGGAAATAAAGGCTTGGATCAACAGCCAGGACAAGCTAACCCGATATATGCAAGCCAATACGCCTTTCAAAATGCCTGCCTGGTCAAGGTGATTTCTCTCGTACTCTGATACTAGCATGGCTTGAGCAAATAATAGAAATTTTGGACTCAATGGAACACCAGTACAAAAGACGAGGATGAACATCATGCCGCCACACCTTGGAGGGACGCTTTAGAAATTCTTGTGCTGCCGTAGAAACTATTAGGCGTGGTGCTCCATCATCATTGGTAGGCAACCTGTCAATTGTCGGCTCTAGAATAATGAAGACCTTTCTCTCTGGCCTGGGCTCTTGATCTAAACGAGCAGCGACCCGATGACGGCGTGGCATCATCAGTGCAAGGGGCGGCATCGCGAGAAGTTGAGGTGGATTCACAATTGCCCCGGTTCCAATGAGTAGCCTTGATCTGCTCAATAGACCATCAAGCTTCAATGCATAAGTGATACACAAATTCACATCTTCCAGATAGGTGCTCTGACATGCACCGGAGAATCGGCTAACTCTGTTATATCGCATTGTGGCTCATATTGAGCCTGCCACATGTTGGATCCATCCTTATTAGGGTCCTGGCTCTCCCACAAAGGGTAAAATAAATTACGTACTCCCTCCGGTTTCCAAATACATGGTCCTGTTCGCTTGTCTTATAAGTCGTAATTTTTCATCCAATGAATAATATTTTTCTCTCACAATAAATCAGCGAACAGTACTTTCAGCCATGACTTTTCAGCCAAGCAAACAGGGCAGTTTTTTTGACATAATCTCACGGACGGAGGAGTCAATATTTCCTGCTTTGCCCATTTTAAGTAGAGTCAAGGGGCGCTCAACAGTGATAATTGTTAAGAAGCAATCCATGGTGGCCTCAAGGGTAGAACCAATGGGATTAGAGGATCTCATCCACAAAGATCAATGACATGTATTAATCCTAGCCTTAGAATCTAATCCCACGGATCAAATGTAAATCTCCCTGTAACAACCGTAGTTTCCGTACGGGCTACTTCTCATCTCCAGGAACCGACATCAACGGGAGTATATCCGTTGGGCGACCGCGTATCCGCGTCCCCGAACGGGCGTCTGGCAACTCCCGTGGTGTCGATTCACCATGTATAAATTCCGAAGATCATCAATGCAATGAGATAGTTCGATTCATTCTTTCTCTCGTTCACCACTGCTTTTAGACACGTTATCAGCACGCTCTGAGAATCGAGAGAAGTTCCGTCGAGAAAGGTGAGATGGATCCTGAAACCTCACCGTCGATCATGACCGCCATTCTCTTCGGAGTTCCCCTCACCCGCCGCGCTCCTCTGCTCCTCGACGCCGCACGCCTGGCGGAGAGCCGCGCCCAGCACCGTCGCCGTCGCCGTGGCCGCCGCAGCCGCCGTCGCACTCGCCGTGGCCGCGACAACCGTCGCCACCCTCGCCGTAGCCGCGGCAACCGCGCCCAGCGCCTCATCGCCAACAACGGCGCCCAGGATTCAGGAGCGGCGCCAGCACCACCAGCGCCGGTCGCGACTCCACCGCCACCACCACCGGCCGCGCCTACAACTCCTCTTCGTCTACCGTTGCCGACCCTAGGGTCCTTCACCCTGGCGGCCGGACCAAGGGACGGCCCAACGCCGTACACGTTCTAGCAGGCCGGCCAGTCCAGCGCCGTCGCGGCTCCAGCAACCGTCCCGGCGGCAACCCCGGCGGGCCTGGCTCCAACAACTCCTCCGTCGGTGTGGGCGCTTCGCGTCCGCCGCCGCCTGACCACCGAACCTGAGGAGTACAGCCCCGGCCTCCGCCCCGGCTCCTGGACTGCGACCTTCCATAGGCTCTCCAATGGAGTCCTCCCCAACCGCTCCAATGGCGAGGCTGACCCCTCCGGCGAGGGGGGATACTCGCCCAACTAAGCGGCGAAGCAGGACTGGAAGGAGGCGGAGGCAGCAATGGCAGACGACGGAGCGACCGAGCAGCGAGTCGAAGTGGCTGGATAAGTTCTCAACCTTATCCCCGCTAATAATTTATTTGCGTCGTCCTGCCCTCACGAGTCGTACAGAAAATGTCGACATTGTGTGCTCATCCGAATAAAGCTGCCTCTTGCATGTGGCCGCCTCATATGACTTGTTTAGTAGTATATTCTAATTTGTGATTTGTGACTATGTTTAGTACTAGTGACTACAGTTAGTACTATCAGCAGCCATTCACTTCAAATCGTTCAGGGTTTTCATCATGTAATTAGCGCTGCACATTGTGTCAGGACTCGGTTAAATGTTCAAAGTATTTGTTCGTGTGACAAATCCAATAGCATTTGTTCCGGTTACTATTTTATTGCAATTATTTATATTTGTATTTTTTTGCTATACGACACAATTTTTAAGTCTACTTTAACTATGCAAAAGTTGAATACTTAAATAAATGTCACAATCACTTCACGTGTACCTTAAAGAAATAATATTGGATATTTAAATTTATTTGTCTTTGCAAATAAATAATTTATTTTATATGGTCTATATATTATGTCATCACATAATCATTACCTATAAAATGTTTCCAATATTTAAATTTCACATTAAATAAATCATTGTTGATTCAAATTTAATGTGCCATTTTACGGTTCACATTTAAGTTTTAAATTTTTACTTAAATATATTTTACATATATCTTACAACACATCAATTGCCTTACATTAAAACATTTATACAAATGTAGGCAAAATGTCCGAAGTTGTTGGCAAATTAAAAGACAAAGAATTTGACCAACTCGCACTTGATGGACATAATTTTCCAACATGGTCAATGGATCTCAAAGTTAGCCTCTCTTTACGGGGATTTTATCATGCCATTCTTCCACCAAAAGAGGGTACTTCGGCACCCGATGACAAAACTAAATATAGTGCCTTATATATCTTAAGGGCTCATATACATCCAGACCTCAAGTCTGAATATTTGATGGAAGAAGATCCACACACTTTGTGGAATGCTCTCAAACAACGCTATGAACAGCAAAAGGCAATTGTCTTGCCTGAAGCTTTGCATGAATGGAACCATCTCCGTCTCCAGGATTTTAAGACTGTTGGAGAATACAATCATGCAATTCACAAACTTTGTGCAAAACTCAAATTTTGTGAGAAAGAGCCTTCTGATGCGGACAAAATAGAGAAGACTTTGTCTACTATGATGCCTGCAGATAGAATCCTTCACCAACAATACTGTGAGCGAAATTTCCAAGTTTATTCTGAGTTAATTAATACTCTACTTCAGGCCGAACGGCATAATGAGATCCTTCTTTGAAACTCAAATAAATGCCCATTGGGTGCTGCCCCATTACCTGAAGTACACACAACCACTCAGAACACAAACAAACAGGATGGTGCCAACAGGAAACCATTCAGGAAATTCAAAAGCAAAGGTAAAGGTAAAGAACAAGGTAACAATAACAAGCGCAAAAGAGAGCAGAAACCGCATGATTTTAACAAAGGTAAGGACATTCCTAAAAAGAATTTTGACAAATCCCAACTTTGTCAAAAATGTGGTTGTTACAGCCACATCACTAAGAAATGTCGTACCCCCCGTCACTTGGTTGACTTGTACTTAAAGTCCGTTGGTCGTGATCGCCCAAAAATGTGGATGTTAAGATGCTTGTAGAGTTTGCCTCTACTGACATGTTTGGAGATCTCAATTAGACTCCCATAGTCCCTAATTAGTACTATGTACTCATTATGTCCTGACAAAGTGTTGTAAATTACTGCTAAATATAGCAGTCTTGTAAATATTTGTGGCTTGCATGCTATATCCTATATATAGCACATATATGTACCAAGCACAATCGAAAATCAATAAAGTATGTATAATTATATTTATATATATATATATATATATATATATATATATATATATATCATTCTCAGATTTTTAATTCTCTTTCATATATATAGATTTCTACGGGACAAATCCAATGGAGGAGGAAATGTGCCTTGTAGATAGTGATACTACAAATTCTATACTAAGGGACACCAAATATTTCCTAACTCTAACTAAGAGACAAGGAAATGTCATAACAATCGTTGGACGCGATGCAATGATAGTAGGCTCTGGTTGCGCTACTATTACGCTCCCCATGGGTACTCAAATAACAATTGAGGATGCATTATTGTATCCCGATTCAACTCGTACCTTACTTAGCTATAGAGATGTCCGTAAAAACGGACTTCACGTGGAAACACATGAAGAACATAAAGAGGAATTTCTCCTCTTAATTAAAGATACCGAACATGGCAAACAACTTCTTGAGAAAATTCCCTCTTTACCATCTGGAATATATTATACATACATCAGACCCGTACCACATGTTGCCTATAAAATAATTTTTCAGAATGTCAATGCATTCCAAACTTGGCATGATCGCCTTGGTCACCCTGGCATAGGGATGATGCGAAAAATTATAAACAATTCCCATGGTCACAACTTAGCTAATTCTAAGTTCCCAGAATCTTCTAATTTTAATGCACCGCATGTGCAACTGGGAAATTGATTTTAAGACCATCTTATCTTAAGATCAAAGCTGAACCACTTAAATTTCTTGAAAGAATTCAAGACGATATTTGTGGTCCTATTACTCCATCTGGGTCATTCAAATATTTCATGGTTCTAATAGATGCATCTACACGATGGACTCACGTGTGCTTATTATCCACATGCAACCATGCTTTTGCCAAAATAATAGCTCAAGTTATTAGACTTAGAGCAAATCATCCTGAACATCAGATAAAATCTATTAGAATGGACAATGCTGCTGAATTTTCCTCAAAAGCTTTCAATGACTATTGCATGGCTCTAGGAATTCAAATTCAGCACTCAGTTCCATATGTCCATACTCAAAACGGTTTAGCAGAAGCTCTTATCAAAAGAGTTAAGCTAATAGCAAGACCACTATTGCAAAATTGTAATCTACCGACTTCATGTTGGGATCATGCAGTCTTACACGCTGCTGACTTACTACAATTGCGACCAACTGCATATCATACTGCTTCCCCACTATAATTAGTACGTGGAAATCTACCAAGTATTTTCCATCTGCGGAAAATTTGGTTGCGCTGTATACGTACCGATTTCACCACCAAAGCGTACATCTATGGGTCCACACAGGAAATTAGGGATCTATGTCGGGTATCAATTTCCGTCGATCATTAAATACCTGGAGCCCCTTACAGGGGACCTATTCACGGCCCGATACGCTGACTGTATCTTCAATGAGGATCATTTCCATTAGGGGAGATTACAAGTACCAAAATCAATGCCCGGAAATAAATTGGGATGCACAAGACATCTCCACTCATGATCCATGTACACAAGAATCTGAACTTCAAGTTCAGAAAATCATAAATTTGCAAAACATAGCAAATAATCTGCCAGACGCATTTACTGATTATAAAGGTGTCACTAAATCCTATCATCCTGCTAGGAATGTGCCTGAAAGAATAGAGGTACCAAATAAAACTATTCAACTCCCACCTTCAAAACTGGTTCTAGGTAAGAGAGGGAGAAGTAAGGCTATCAATCAGGATGTGGCTCCTAAATGCCAAAGGAAACAGGATAACAAAAATTCTAAATCAGTAAATGTGACACAACAACAAGTTGTGAGACACCAAGTGAATAAACAAAATTCACATCCCACATCAACAGTGCACTCAATACCTGATGTTGGGACATCGGAACACCCTGACGCTATCGTATTGGGAAATAACGAACCGTCACGAGGGGTACAAGAAATTTCCATAAACTACATTGATTCTGGAGAATCATATAACCGAAAGACTACAATTGTCGACATATACTTTGCCGAAACAATTGCCGAAATTATCCAAACTGATCCAGATCCCAAGACCATGGCAGAGTGCAAAAAGCGCTCGGACTGGAACAAATGGAAAGAAGCAATTCAAGCAGAGTTAGCCTCGCTCACAAAAAGAAAGGTATTCTCATCAGTAATACCTACACCTTCACAAATCTTTCCTGTGGGATTTAAATGGGTTTTCGTCCGAAAACGGAATGAAAATAATGAGGTGGTGAGATACAAAGCGAGACTTGTAGCACAAGGGTTCACGCAGAGACCTGACATTGATTTCAATGAAACATACTCTCCAGTTATGAGTGGAATGATATTCTGATATTTAATTGCATTGGTAGTTCAAAATCATCTATCTATGCAGTTGATGGATGTAGTGACAGCATATTTATATGGGTCACTTGATTCAGATATTTACATGAAGGTTCCCGATGGAATTCCTATTCCGAATCCTAAAGCAAGTCGCGCCACATATTGTGTAAAACTTAATAAGTCACTATATGGCTTAAAACAGTCGGGACGGATGTGGTACAACCGACTGAGCGAATTCCTTTTACAAAAGGGATACATAAATAATGATGATTGCCCATGTGTTTTCATAAAGAAATCCCAAACGGGATTTTACATTATATCCATACATGTGGATGATTTAAATATCATTAGCAACCCAAATGATATCAATGAAGCACGCAATCTCTTAAAGACGGAATTTGAGATGAAGGATTTGGGTCAAACTAAATTTTGCTTGGGTTTACAAATCGAGCACCTTCACTCAGGAATTTTAGTGCATCAATCTGCCTATATCCAAAAAACACTAGAGAAATTTAATATGGATAAATCATATCCATCCAAAACTTCCATGATTATTCGAACTCTAGACATGGAGAAAGATCCATTTAGACCAAGGGACGAAGATGAAGAGGTACTGGGACCCGAGGTCCCATATCTCAGTGCCATTGGAGCACTAATGTATCTTGCAAATCAAACTAGACCTGATATTGCATTTGCAGTAAATTTACTTGCTCGATATAGTGCTGCTCCAACTAAACGTCATTGGACGGGAGCTAAACATATCTTACGATATCTCAATGGCACCAAAGATCTTGGATTATTTTTCAAAAGAAACCAAGATCCAACTATAATTGGATACACTGATGCTGGCTATTTATCTGATCCTTATAATGGCCGATCCCAGACATGCTTTGTTTTTCTATATGGAGGAACAGCTATATCATGGAAGTCTTCTAAACAGACCCTAGTAACAACCTCCACAATTCATTGTGAAATTGTTGCACTATATGAAGCATCACGAGAGTGTGTATGGCTTTGCAGAATGATTAATCATATGCAGCAATCTAGTGGAATTGGTCTCATTGAATCACCCACAATTATCTATGAAGATAATGCTGCTTGTATTACACAAATGGAAATGTGTTATATAAAAAGCAATATAACTAAACATATTTCTCCCAAATTATTTTACCCTCATGAATTACAAAAGAATGGAGAAATAAAGATCTTGCAAACAAAGTCTTGTGATAATCTTGCAGATTTATTCACTAAGTCATTACCAGGTCCCATGTTCTAAAATTTTGTTCATGATATTGGTATGCGACGACTCAAAGACTTACAAGTTTCAGGGGGAGATACTCTCTGAAAATAATCATTTGTGTTAAATATTATATTGCACTCTTTTCCTATTTATGATTTTTATAAACTTTCTCATAAATAAGGTTTTTAATGAGGCAATATCAAATATAGATAACATGTCATATTTCCTATTTTCCTTATAAAAGGTTTTTAAAGGGAATATCAAAGACATTTTTCTTCCTCATATTTTCCCACATGGTTTTGGAGGAGGATATATTTATTATGGCCCATAGACCATAATATTGTCCTAAACTAAGTTATGGGTTTTTCCTATAAAGGTTTTACCATATAAGTTTACAATGGACAATATCTAAAATGTGTCATATCATTTCTCCTTATTTTTCACACTAGGTTTTTAAGGAGTTTAATGACATATCAACAACATTATTACCTCATATTTTTCCTACAAGGTTTTTGGAGGTTCTGAAGATATTGATTGATCTCAAGACTGATGCGATCTGGGGGAGTGTTAAGAAGCAATCCATGGTGGCCTCAAGGGTAGAACCAATAGGATTAGAGGATCTCATCCACAAAGATCAATGACATGTATTAATCCTAGCCTTAGAATCTAATCCCACGGATCAAATGTAAATCTCCATGTAACAACCGTAGTTTCCGTACGGGCTACTTCTCATCTCCAGGAACCGACATCAACGGGAGTATATCCGTTGGGCGACCGCGTATCCGCATCCCCGAACGGGCGTCTGGCAACTCCCGTGGTGTCGATTCACCGTGTATAAATTCCGAAGATCATCAATGCAATGAGATAGTTCGATTCATTCTTTCTCTCGTTCACCACTGCTTTTAGACAATAATCTCCGCTTGCTCGACTGGTTACTATTAGAGATGACAACGGGTACCCAAAACCCGAGTACCCGACGGGTATTACCCGATAAAGAGGCAGGTATGGGATGAATTTTCTACCCGTGGGTATGTTATTGGGCAAAATCCTATACCCATCGGGTATGGCGGGTACGGGTGCGGGCGTATACTACCCATACCCGCATACCCGCGGGTAAAATATACCCGCAAAAATAACTAGCCAACCTCAGTTTTTTTAGCGCATATAAGTCATGAATTTAGCCCATTGAAACATCCACTATATTTCTAGTAGATTGTCTTTGTTGTAATGATGCTAATAATGTTTGTTAGCATGTTTGTAACTTGTTGGAAGCTTAGAGTGATTTATTTTTGCATGTGACTATTTGATATTTTTAGGTAATTGTCGGGTATGCTATCGGGTACGGGTTACCCATCGGGTGAGAATTACCCGGCGGGTACGGGTATGGAACTATTTTTTACCCGCATACGGGTACGGGTAACCCGACGGGTAAAATTTTGCGGGTGCGGGTACGGATACGGGTGGACACTATCCCCGTACCCGTTGCCATCTTGAGTTACTATCCTCTGTAGTGCGACGTGCGGCCGGGGTTCGATTCCTCGCTGCCTAAATATTTATGCACTTGCCAGACTTTTTGCATGGCATCGTGGCTTGCATGGATGTTTTATTTCTTTCGCGCTTTAGGCTGCATGGCTGAGACGTGCCGAAATTTTGCTGCAGCACAAAATTTTGGCATTTACACATCCAGATTTTTGTAATAGGCTTCGATTTAAACATGGAGGCACCCACAGATTATGAAGCCCAGGTAGAAGAAGAAATTATCACTGAGTTGGATCAAAACGTGCATCGGCGGATCCGCCATTTTGTTCATTTTATTCTTGCACTGTTTCCTCCTTGTCCTCCGTGAAGTCATGGTCTTGTTTAGTTCCTAACTTCTCTCCCCAAATTCTACTATGCAAAAAAAAAATTCTCCGTCACATCGAAATGTCGGCACATGCATGGAGTATTAAATGTAGATGAAATCAAAAACTAATTGCACAGTTTTGTTATACTTTGCGAGACGAATATTGAGCCTAATTAATCAATGTTTGGATAATTATTACCAAATAAAACAAAATGCTACAGTGTTGCTATAATATGAAAGGTACAATAATGAGCGGAGCAGTGGCGCCTTGTTCCCATGCGCATGCAAAATAAATGAAAGGTACAGTAGTCCAGATTGGAGCAAAAAAAATACAAAACGACTTGCTTTAGGGCAAGTACAACCCACAGACGAGGTTCCGTCTCTAAGCGCCTCGAATCTATCGTACGGAGAAGGTATAAAGATAGGTCATACAACCCATAGACGGGGATCTGTCTCTAAGCTATTTAATACTTTGCATGTAGCTAGGATCAACTATAAATAAATTTTTGTATATTATTGCATGACTATTTTGATAGAAAATGTATCAAGGATAAATAAGAGCAATATGGTTGCAGTATTTTTTAGAAACCATGGCCATCTGTATATGCCATTGTGAACTATGATGAACTGACCAGGATGTGTTAAGGTACAAAACAATAGTCTCACATGTCAATCATCAGTATAAATGATATATGTTATATATAGTTGTACTCTAGCCGTCAACATAACAGTACATACACCAGAAAATCTGTACAAACTGCAGATAATTTGAGTTACAACTGAAACAAGGATATCAGACTAGGCCCTGCCAATGTGACTAGTATAGTTATATCAGCTAGGCCACTTCGAATGCATCAAATCAATAGGCTATTTTCTTCTGAACTATTCCAACGAAGCCCTTGTTTAGTTCTCAACTTCTCCTCAAATTCCACTATGCAAAAAGAAGATTCCCCGTCACATCAAAATGTCGGCACATATATGAAGTACTAAATGTAGATGAAATTAAAAACTAATTATACAGTTTTGTTGTACTTTGTGAGATGAACATTTTGAGTCTAATTAGTCAAAATTTAAACAATTTTTACCAAATAAAAACAAAAGTTGCTACAGTACGACGTGACCTACACTATTCCAAGTTGGGGCACCCAACTTGGGAACTAAACACAGGCGAATATAAACAATCCATTGCCTCTCTGTCAGACATTGCTGAAGACATCACCTGACGGCGCCGGTGGGGGACCCTGGTCCGCCAGCACCTGAATAGCTAGAGACCCTGGGCGTACACCGGACACCGCTCCCGCACGGCCACCGCGGCAACGAGACCGTCGAGCACGGGTGCAGCCTCATCTCGCGCCAAGCACGACGGTCACCCGCGCGGGTGGGGGATTTAGGCACGGAAGATTAGATTCTCCCACGCGCATAGCCTGATCCGCACGTCGTCGCTTGGAGGAGACGATGTTGTTCAGCGTGTCCTCCTCTGGTGATTGAGTCTGGGAGCACGAGCCGGCCTCGTCGCCTCGTGAGACGACGTCCTCGTCCGTCTTCTCGGTCCCGAGGGTGGTTTCTGCAAAAGAATAAGACATACAGACGGGTTGAATCGCCCTGTTGTACGTGCCCAGCCTCCTCAGGTTCTAAGGCTCCAGTGACATTTATTTGGAAACCGGAGGGAGTACTAATCAGCAAACGTATTCATGCAGCAAATAAAAAAAATTGCCAGCTGCTCACGTCCATCGCAGGGTCTACATTCTAGTTATGACCCTCATTAGCGTAGGGGCCAACAAAAGTTTCCGTTGACGTTGAAGATAGCTCCAAGCCAACACACCAGCGAGGGTCTTGGATGTCTAAGAGGTCTCACAAGACCTGCAACGCAGCAAGAGACGAAGCTTAACCGGCCTAACCGATCTAGAGATCGATAGGGCCGATGTAGAGCTCGTTCTCAGCCGAAATAGCTCCCGAACCACTCCCGGAAGGATCCGTCGGGGAAAAGCACGTGGAGGATCTCCTATGACCAGCAAGGCCGCCTAGGATGCCGACAAATCTCGTGGAGAGGCTTGCTGAACAGCAAGGTAGAGGGTTGAGAGAAGAAAACTAGGGTAAGATAGGAGTTTTTGTTGTTGTTTTATCGATTGGATAGATGGGAACTAAATCGGCCGTGATCCTCTCGTATATATAGAGGGGGTGGTCTTATCCCAGTAGAAAACATCTCCAAGATGCGTTCTCCAAGTTTTCCACGTTGAAAATATACCCAAAACCAACTTTAGGAGGTGTCCTTCTCGGTTTTCAGGCAGAGTCTGCTTAGTCGACAGAGGGAGTCGGCTAAGCCGACTTTTACGGGCTTAGGCACGCCCACCGGCGGCATCAGGGGGAAGTCAGTTTAGCCGACTCAGACAGTCGGCTAAGCCGACTAGAGGCTAGCAAAACTGGCTAAGCGGGGTGGCTCGTCACGGCTCGCCGTCTTCTCCACGCATCTCGCTCGCTGTTTAGTCGCGCCATTTGACCTTCACCATGTCCAAGATGTTTATAACTCGTTCATAATACTTAAAACCTTCTTGGAATATTTTTTAGTGTCAACATATGCCCCATGTTTTCAGGTGAACGATGCATGAACCTGAAAACACTTAATTGAGCCAAAACACAATAAAAACTGAACAGCAATGATACCCATCTCATCAGCTGCTTAGTGACTGAGGGCGATGTATACATCGGCCATTTTTGTGCTAAGGACGATACATGTATCGGCCATAACTTGGGGAGCTCTTAGACTTCCTGCCAAACACTTGGAAAATACTTTTTCAAGTACCTCCCATTGAATGCTCTATTGAGATGTTCACCTTGTAATGTCTCTAGCAAATAGGAATTACCGTATATGACTTTGATCACTTTGTAAGGACCCTCCTAGTTAGGTGACCATTTGCCAAATTGATTGCTCTTTGATCCAATAGGTAGTATGGTTTTTCACACTAATTCTCCTACTTGGAAAGATTTGCTCTTGACCTTTTCGTTGTACGCCCTGGCAACTTGAGCTTTGTCTTTCTCTATCTCATTGAGAGCCTTTAATCTTACATCAGTTACCTCATCGATGTTATCCATCATCAAATCATGATACACAACGGATGATAGATCATTTTGTTTAGCAAGCCTGTATACATCCAAATTTACCTCGATAGGCAACACGGCCTCTTGACCATATACCAACTCAAAAGGAGTAACTTTTGTAGCCCCATGCCTTGAAATGCGATGTGCCCATAGAGCTTCAGACAAAACTTCATGCCACCTCCTTGGATTCTCCTCAATCTTTTTCTTGACGAGCTTGATCAAAGCCTTATTGTAACACCCTTGGTGTTAGTTAGCCTCATAATGCATTCATAATGCATGATCATGGCATGGCATTACCATAAGCATCGTCATTTTATATGCATCCTTGCTTGAAACATGACCTTGCAACATTGTGATTTCTATGTGCTTCTTTTATGTGTTGCTAGGGTTTTGTATAGATGACAGATATGATGCTATTGTGTGACTTGGGAGCTTGAAAACATCTTTGATATGTTAGTGGAGCAAAATGAGCTAGAGTCTATATTCATGTTTTGACCAAAATCCAATTTGACTAGGTTTGACCCCAGTTTGACCATAGCACTGGTCTGCTTTGACCAATTTAAAAGTGGTACCTAGAGACCTTGCATGGAGGTGCACCCTTTACCGAAGTTGTAGACAATTTATCAAGGAACAAAAGGCTCAATATGACCATCTCATGAAAATGGCTGGAAGATGCTCAAACTGGGCCCACAAGTCAGTAAGTGGACTGCCCAACACTTAGCAAAATTTTTCTAAGTCAGGGTGCATTTCAGTTTCAATGTACACCACTTTAGGGCTCTATAGTTACTAATCTAGGCCGAATTAGCTCAAGCTCTTATTGACATATTTGTAGTACTCACATATCTCTATGATTTTGTCAATAGCACCATCACCTAATTCTCACTGGTTTAGGAGCTAGAGTACTTTGAAAATCAGGGTTCAGTCGAGCCTTAACTGAAACTGAGTTTCAGTTTCTAGGTGACCTACTTTGGCAAGCTGTATCTCACTAACTAAACCAAACCAGTCCATGATCCTATTTACAAAATTGGAGATCTCATGTAGCTTTGCAACATTGTTGTTACCACCTACCACTGAATCAGGCTCGTTGGGGAGTTATGCGGTGCCCAATTCGGGCTGTCAGACTTTGATGGCAAGCCTGATGGCCATCTCGGCCTAGGCGCGGTGGCCGACAGCGCCAGGTCGCGCTCGCCACTTGGCAAGCCGTCTGCCGGCGCGTGTCCACCAGCTGGTCCGAGCGATTCGCCTTGACGCCACGCCACCCTCCTGTTGTCCCTCCCTCAGTCACTCACCGCGCCACTTAGCCGAGCTCGCCAAGCAAACTGAGCAGCCGCACCTCCGCCGTCCTCGTGTGCGCGCACCGTGGCACCGCAAGCCGCCAAAGCTTGCCCACACTTCCGCCACCGCCTTCTCTGCCTCGGTTGCCCCTCCGACGAGCCGGTCAAGCCAAGGTGAGGGCGAATTTCGCCGGTCCGTCGTCACCGTCGCGGGCCGACCTCGCCGGAGATGGGGCTCATCGTGGCCGGGTACTTAGGGGCTTCTTTTCCTCCCCTTTCTTCACCTTTGGTTTCACCTTGACACCGGAAAGCTCGTCCCGAGCTCATCTCGGCCAAAGCAGCCTCGCCGTCGGCACATCGCTGCCGCGACATGGCCGCCGGCCGCTGCACTCGCTGGCAGTGGGGTTAGGTTAGGTCTAGGGGTGCGTTTAGCACATCAATCGGTGCGGAGTCATGAGGGGAGCGCATAGGTGCCCTCGGCTTCGCCGGCCGTTGAGCCGCCGGCGAGCTACCGCCGCCGCCTCCTCCCTCCCCTGTCCGGTGTCCCTAACGGGCGGAGCCCACATGTCGGCGCGCGGGATTCCCATCCCCCTGGGTTGCTTGCTTGGGCCGCCGTGGGCCGAGCCACGTTGCCGGGCCGCGCTGGCGCGGGTGCGTGAGCGCGCGTCGCGGGCCGCAGTGGTGGTCTGGGCCGGCCCGAGGTAGAGTAGGGTTTTGTTTTCAATTTATTTATTTGATTCATGTGCAAACTTCAAAAATATATATCTCCTGTTCTAGAGGTCCAAATAAGGTGCTTTAAATTTTGGTTTGCTCTACATAATGTCTAGTTTATTATAAAAATATAAAATGTGCCATGTTTTGTGTTGAAATAAATAGTTATTAATTATATATTTTATTCATGTAGAAAAAGGAGAAAATGATATCTCTTTTTGTGAAGCTCCAAATGACATGAAATTTTTATGGTGAACTTCTCATACCATGAATAGCTTATGGTTAAATTTTCATGCAATTTGGATGTTGTTTGGTGGAGTTATATAATTATATTGTTTGCTTGAATGGATCTTGTGTGAATTTTCATAATTTTTCTATAGATCCAGTAAGGGTGAAACTTGGTGAGTGTTGTTCTTATGTTATAAAGATGTTAGGAAAAATATGAAATCTGTTTTTTGATACTTTTCAATAGAGTTTCCTATTTATGCTAGAAATAAGCATATCATCTGTTATTTTTGATATATCAAGTTCTGCTCATCCAATTGAAGTGAAATTTTTATGGTAGCCTATGTGAAGCATTAGGTGGCTACTGTAATTTTTGTAGATTTTTATATATAGTTTTACTGTATTTTTCTTTAATCACCTAATTAACTAAATAAATTATAAAAGAATATTAAATAATTTATTTAGAAGTTGGCACTATACTTTTTGATGTTCCTTTGATATGCACAACAAGTTGGTAAACTTGGTTTGGTCCCATTTTGCTTTTGAATCGTCATTAATTATTTAAGTTAGTGAATCTGCCATTTCTGGACAGATTTGCTAGTTAAGAGAATTAACCTGTGTTAATGATATTTTCATGCTTGGTGATTTATAGAAAAGTTGTTGATAATTTCATGAACTAGTTGCTGGTAAATTTTGGTAGCATTTAGACTTATAGTTTAGAAATGACAGCTGTTCCAAGTTGGGTTCAGTTTTAGAAGTGCTCTCTGTCTTCTAGAACAGATTCTGTACATGTGCTATTTCGACTTAGTAAATGATGAAATCATGCTGAGAGGTTTATAAATGAAATGTAGACAATTTCATAATCTTTCCAGAATGTCCTCTTTCAGGTCATTTGGATTGGTAGAACTCCAGTTGTGAGTTTTCTTAGCTACTGTTGATAATATGTTGTAAATACTAATGTCTGGAATCTTGTTACGTGCGTGTTTAGTCTTAACTTTGTGATACTTAGTGGTTTCTTAGGAATGTTCAAACATGTTAATACCGGAGAGGAAATTTGCACCTAAGCTTGAAGTGATTTGAATAGAGCACCACATAACTTGGTTTTGTGCTTACAACGTTGCAATGTCATTGCATTCATCTTCACATCATTCATGCATGTCCATAAATCATCATGTCATTTTTGGATGCATACATGAAATTCATTGGATGCATATACATGCAATAGGTGTGCCAAGAATCATGTTACAAGCGAGGTCTTGGGTGTGGAACCCGAAGTTGAAGTCCGTTCAAGAACCAGAGGTCCAGTCCGACGAAGCCAGAGAAGACGTGGGAACCGTTCTTGAAGCCGGACCTCGATCTCTCTTCTTTCAGTTAAGGCAAGCCCCGGAGCATTATAAGCCTCCTACTTTCAAAGCAATTATCTATCTATACATGTTATATGTATTGTTGCATTACGTGATAGGAGTTGGTTGGAAACCCTTGCTGCATTGATAACACTCCTTGTCCAGCAATTCGAGCCTTGAATCCTAAGTAGACAGGATCATATCTATGCTTAGCCCTGCTAAATTAGACCGGTAGAAGTCGGGTGATTTCCTGTCACCTGCGAGATATAGGGCTTTATCAGGTCACGGTTGGCTATACTTGCTATCGTGGAAGTGAACCATGTGTTAATAAAATGAAATGAGACCGGGCGGGATGACGATAGTGAAGCAGGAAGGCATGGAGGTCTTGGGTGTGAATCTATCCCCGTCTGTGTCGATTAAGGACCGAGACCTGGAGCCTTCTATGTCATTTTGAACGCATGCCTGACATTTAGCTGGCCGGCCTGAGGTTGCCGACCGTGAAGCCTAGTAGCTCAACTCAGGCTGCAAAGTCAAAAAGTGAAAGTCGCCTCGGAAGGGAGCCAGAGGGTCCAAGGGCAGGTGAGTTAAAAGTCCTGAGCATCCTGGCCACTGGTATCCCCGAGAACGCGGCGCTGTTCGGGCCCACCCTGAGTTGTACCAAAGGTTATCTACGGCTGCCTTTAGCGGGATTTGCCGGGTGAGTGTCAGGAATACCCCCTCAGCTGAGTTGGAATCGATTCGAGTCGCCGTCTCTCCTGGATTGTGAGAAACTTGACTGGTTATCTCCAGCGTAGATACACTAATGATTAAAGATGGTTCGGAATGGATGATAATAATGATGATAGCCTTATTATACCTGCTATGGTTAATATTGTTTGATCTTAATAAAGTGATTGCTCTAGTACAGGTGCTAATCTAGTTATCAGGTTAATGATGATCAACTTGATACTTAAGCATATAATGGTTACTTATCTTTATTAAGCTTTTCTGCAAATGAGTCAAGCTAGCCCACTTTATAAAGCCTTGCATAATCCTTGGTGTCACCTTTGTTTCTGGTTTTTGACGGGTAAGTCTAACTGAGTACCTTCTCGTACTCAGGGTTTATTCCCACCTGTTGCAGGTAGCAGATTCGTACTTGTTGCTGCAAGTATTGTCTTCGCCATGTGGGCGTGAAGACTAGACCATATGGGCATGGTCTCTATAGTATCTCTTCTGGTTTGCTTTTGCTGGATGTGACTATGTACTAGCAGTATTTGACTTCAAATGGTTTCAAAAATTATGTTGCTTCCGCTAATCTTTACTTGGTTTTGTAATAAAAAAATTTGTACTCTGATGTATGGGATTACTTTTGAACTATTGTAACAAGTGTTGTGTTATGTTGAATCATTACGATCGGGTTGCTCTCGGTTTGGTTTGAAATCCCTCGCGATTTCGTGGACTAACGGAGTTATATGGGCTCAAGTTTGAGAATTTGATCGTTTCGGTGATTGTTTTTGAACTTGTGCTCTTATAATTTGGACGGTTCCGTTACAGCTGGTATCGGAGCAAGATTCAACAGTAAACACATCATTTGTGTATTTAAACAAAAGCTTTTGTGAAAAATCTTAATTCTAATCTAAAGAGTGCCAGTGGTCATATCCTATATGCCCAATAAGGACTATTAGGTGGCTTACTAAGGTACTAACTTGGGGGTTCTTGCTTGTTTTCTATTTCGTTGTCCATGCGGCGTGCTATTGTATGGATGCCATCCGCTTGGGTGGTAATGTATGGATCAAAATACCTCTACGCCCTGGTAAGTGGGAGTTTGAGAGCATGACCGTCCAACCGTCGGTCTAGGGGAGAGTAGTTGTGGTTACTAGCATACTTACATGTTTAATCATGTGATTATGAAAGTACTTAATTGTGGGTATATCTGTCGGGTAGCTTTGATACTGAAGTATATACATCGGGGGATGTATGTATGGAAAGTATTTAGTTTACTGCTTTCTTGTGTGCTATATTGGGAATTGTTGGGCTGAAATGTAAATTTCTGCAGGTACACTAACAACGTTTCCTGTAGAACGACTAGTTATCGTTATTGAGAGAACATGTGTATGCCACCGAACTATACGCTAGAATTTTGAAATTTTTCCTAGGTTTGTGAGGACGTATGGTTCGTGCATGCACCATGTTCGCATCATACATTGCATTCTGCATTACTCCCTCCCTTATAAATTGCTTATTCCGTTCTTTAAAAATTTTCTTTCCTCCAAATAGTTGTCCCATAAATAGTTGTATTTCTTTCGTGAACAATTGGGGGTGGTCAACCAATCTAGTGGAGTGGTTAGTAGTGTCAGCCTTAAAACCCAATTCATTCCTGGCCCGTGGAAGAAAGCAAGACACAGGTTCATGATGTATCTACTCGAGCTGGGACGCGTTTTGATCTACCACTTGTCTCTCCATTGCTTCTAACCTTGTATCCCTCCTTGTTTGCTACCCCTCTTTGGATAATACGGTTTCTATCCACCTAATTCTTAAACGTGAGGATTCCTCATGGGTGTGTGTTCGGTAATGGTGTTGCGATTAGTACTCCATGGTGCCGCGACGAAACCGAGAGCCTCCTGTGGCGCGCGACACAAGGTTGTGCTGCTCGGCACGCGCAGGTATCAAGGATTGCTAGTCATGATCCATTATGGAGCTACACCAATGTGTTATCTTCTCGTGAATCTTTTCCTTGAATGTCATTCTCTATCTTGTCAGAAGATCAGTACCTCAAACCAAGAGATTTCCTTCTTCTGAGATTGGAATTTGGATAGTTGGATATAATCTCTTCCTCCTACCCATATGATTCGTCAGCAGCCTTCTGACGTCATCAACGCTTACTAGTTTCACCTACTTGCAGATGTCTCGTCAGCTTCGCTCTAGCAGTCGGAGTCGTGGCAATATAGAACTGTCATCGTCTCCTCCGCAACCTATCTCTGCTGAGTTGCTGCAAATGCTTGCCGAAAGTCAACGTGCCTTGGACGAGAGTGTCAGAAACCATGTCCATCAGAAACCTGAGTCTGCCCAGTACAATAGCTATAAAGATTTCTTGGATACTGAGCCTCCTATTTTTCGAGAAGCAGAAGAACCACTTCAAGCAAATGAATGGTTGAACACTATCGAACAGAAGTTCCGTGTGCTCAAGGTGGCAGATGATATGAAAACAGAATATGCTTCGCAACAGTTGCAAGGGCCTGTAGGTGTTTGGTGGTGTCACTATCGGAGTACCCTGCCTGAGAATATGAAAGTAGTTTGGGATCAGTTCAAGGAAGCATTTCGGGGACATTACATTCCTGCTGGCCTCATGGCAATCAAGCACACCGAGTTTATGAAGCTCACCCAAGGAGACAAAAGCGTAACAGAATATCTGCATGCTTTCATCAACTTGTCAAGATATGCTCCAGAATTTGTTAATACGGAGGTTAAGAAGATCGCAAGTTTTAAAAGAGGGTTGTGTCCCAAATTGATGAAGGCCATGTGTAACAGCAAGTGTGTCACTTTCAACAAGTTTGTCAGTGATACTATCCTTCAAGAGAACTGTAATGCGGTGTATGCTGCTTCTAAGAGCCACGAGAAATCTCATGAATCTAATGCACCTATGACTAATACTCTTGTGGTGATTACACCTCAGTATTATTCGCCTGGCATATCTACCAGATATCACCCATATCAGAAACAGGATCCGGTCAAGAGGAGCAGTATTAAGAAAGGAAAGCCTAATGCACCGCCAAGTAACCGGCCATGTTGGAATTGCAAGATGTCAGGTCATTGGGCCAAAGATTGTGCTGTTCCGCAGAAGAAATCAAATGATAATAAGACAGATGGGTGTCAAGGATGGGTTCGATACACCACTGTGGAATCTATCCCTACGGGTGAGATTATCACTGCCGGTGCATTTTTAGTAAACCAACATCCTGCAATTGTGCTGTTTGATTCAGGTGCTTCCCACTCTTTTATCAGTTCAACGTTTGCAGCCAAGCATGGTATGAAGGTCATTACTTTAGATAATAGTGGTTATAATATTAGTGCTGCCGGGAATAATATTTCAACCAACCAGTTGGTCTTAGGAGCAAAGATCGAGATAGAAGGACGTCTGTATGATCTAGATCTCGTGGTATTACCAGGATTGGGCCTAGATGTAATCTTAGGTATGAAGTGGATGAGTGGAAACGGTGTTCTGATCGATACCTCTATGAGAGTGGTTATGTTGAGGGATCCAAAAGATCAACAAGCTTTTCAAGTGCAACTTCCTAGAGACGTTAGTCCTCAGACTACAGTTAACGCTATGATAGCAAAAGCAAAAGAGATTGCAGAAGTCCCGATAGTGTGTGAATTTCCCGATGTTTTTCCAGATGAATTGCCAGGATTACCTCCAGATCGTGATGTAGAGTTCAAGATTGAGCTAATTCCGGGTACCACACCAATTTCCAAAAGACCGTATAGAATGCCACCGAATGAGTTAGCTGAACTCAAGACCCAACTTAGTGACCTTTTACAGAAAGGGTTGATCCGTCCTAGTTCTTCCCCGTGGGGTTGTCCTGCTATATTTGTGAAGAAGAAGGACCAGTCTCTGCGTATGTGTGTAGACTATCGACCACTCAATGCAGTCACTATCAAGAACAAGTATCCGTTGCCTCATATTGATATCTTGTTTGATCAGTTGTCTAAAGCAAAGGTATTCTCGAAGATTGATCTGAGATCTGGTTATCACCAAATTAAAATCCGTCCAGAAGACATACCAAAGACCGCTTTCTCTACCAGATACGGGTTATATGAATATCTGGTCATGTCTTTTGGTCTGACCAATGCTCCTGCTCATTTCATGTACCTGATGAATTCAGTATTCATGCAAGAGCTGGACAAGTTTGTGGTGATATTCATTGATGATATTCTCATCTATTCTGAAAGTGAAGAAGAACATGCCGAGCATCTGAGAATTGTTTTATCCAGATTACGTGAACATAAGCTTTATGCCAAGTTCAGTAAATGTGAATTCTGGTTAAAGAAGGTACCTTTCCTCGGTCATGTATTGTCTGGTGAGGGAATTTCAGTAGACTCGACTAAGATACAAGAAGTTTTGAATTGGAAGGCACCAACTATAGTACATGAAGTTCAGAGTTTTCTTGGATTGGCTGGCTACTATCGTCGTTTTATTCAGGATTTCTCTAAAATAGCTAAGCCTATGACTCGACTACTTGAGAAGGATAGGAAGTTTGATTGGACTCCGGAGTGTGAACAAGCTTTCCGCACTCTACGGACTTTGTTGACATCAGCCCCTGTATTAGCGCAACCTGACATTGAGAAACCGTTTGATGTGTATTGTGATGCATCAGGTACTGGTTTAGGTGGCGTACTGATGCAGGGAGGCCGAGTTATTGCGTATGCTTCGCGTCAGTTAAGAAAACATGAAGTTAACTACCCGACTCATGACTTGGAGTTAGCCGCTATCGTCCATGCTCTGAAAATCTAGAGACACTATTTGCTTGGAAATATATGCAATATTTATACAGATCATAAGAGTCTTAAGTACATATTTACTCAACCTAAGTTAAATATGCGCCAAAGAAGATGGTTAGAGTTGATCAAGGATTATAACCTCCAGGTGCATTACCATCCGGGTAAAGCAAATGTGGTTGCCGATGCCTTGAGTAGAAAATCTCACTGCAACTCTCTGATAGAAGGAGATTTTCATTTGTCTCACCTCTTACATCCTGTTGTAATCCATCATATCACTGTAGATTGTTCTTTGAGAAGTAGAATCATTGAGTTACAAAAGACTGATATTGGTGTATTTCACATTAAGAGAAAAATAAAAGAGCAAGAAACTAAGCATTTTCGAATCGATGAGAAGGGAATTCTCTGGTTCAAAGATAGACTCGTTGTGCCAAAAGATAGAGAGCTCATAAATCAAATCTTATCTGAAGCCCATTCTTCTAAGTTGTCCATCCATCCTGGTAGTAGTAAGATGTATCAGGACCTCAAGCCGTACTATTGGTGGACCAAGATGAAAAAGGAAATTGCAGCCTACGTCGCTAGGTGTGATAATTGTTGTAGAGTTAAGGCCATTCACATGAAGCCTGGTTTACTCTAGCCTTTATCTGTTCCAGGTTGGAAGTGGGACGACATTGTTATGGACTTTATTGTCGGATTACCAACCACCCAAAAAGGTTTTGACTCTATTTGGGTTATAGTTGATCGTTTAACAAAATCTGCTCACTTCATCCCTGTGAAGAGTAACTATCACCCACACCAATATGCTGACATTTACTTCCAAGAAGTCGTACGTCTTCATGGAGTGCCTGGGTCTATTGTCTCTGACAGAGGGCCATAGTTTACTGCTCATTTTTGGGAGCGCCTACATCAGAATCTTGGAACTAATTTGGTCCGTAGTTCTGCTTATCATCCACAGACGTCGGGGCAGACTGAGCGTGTGAATCAAATTCTTGAAGACATGCTGAGAGCGCATCATCTCTTGTAATGGCTCCTGGGAGAAATGGTTACCTCTCGCGGAATTCTCTTACAACAACAGTTATCAAGAGAGTATCCAAATGGCTCCTTTTGAAGCTTTATATGGTCACAAGTGTAGAACTCCGTTGAACTGGGTGGAACCAGGAGAAAGAAGATTCTATGGTATTGACTTTGTAAAAGAAGCCGAGGAGCAAGTTCGTGCTATATAGAAAAATATAGTAGCTGCTCAGGCTAGACAAAAGAGCTACGCAGATAAGAGGACGAAACCTATTGAGTTTGAAGTAGGAGACCATGTCGATCTGAAGGTGTCCCCTATGAGAGGAGTAAAACGTTTTGGGATCAAAAGAAAGCTTGAGCCTCGATATGTTGGACCTTATCGGATTATTGAGAAAAGTGGAAGAGTAGCCTATAAGCTCAATCTACCTCATGATATGGAGCTATCTTTCCAGCATTCCATGTTTCTCAATTAAAGAAATGTCTCTGTCTTCTCGAAGAAAGAGTAGATGTGAGACGCATCAAGTTGAAATCCGATCTTTCTTATGAGGAGAAACCGGTATATGTTCTGGATACTCTGGAAAGGGTGACTCGAAATCGAGTAGTCAAATTATACAAGGTGGTTTGGAGTAATCACGGTGAACGTGATGCAACTTGGGAAAAAGAGGATTATCTAAAGGACAACTATTCTGCTTTCTATGAAAAATGGTACGACTTTCAAATCTCGGGACGAGATTTTTATAAGGGGGGAGGGCTGTAACACCCCTGGTGTTAGTTAGCCTCATAATGCATTCATAATGCATGATCATGGCATGGCATTACCATAAGCATCGTCATTTTATGTGCATCCTTGCTTGAAACATGACCTTGCAACATTGTGATTTCTATGTGCTTCTTTTATGTGTTGCTAGGGTTTTGTATAGATGACAAATATGATGCTATTGTGTGACTTGGGAGCTTGAAAACATCTTTGATATGTTAGTGGAGCAAAATGAGCTAGAGTCTATATTCATGTTTTGACCAAAATCCAATTTGACTAGGTTTGACCCCAGTTTGACCATAGCACTGGTCTGCTTTGACCAATTTAAAAGTGGTACCTAGAGACCTTGCATGGAGGTGCACCCTTTACCGAAGTTGTAGACAATTTATCAAGGAACAAAAGTCTCAATATGACCATCTCATGAAAATGGCTGGAAGATGCTCAAACTGGGCTCACAAGTCAGTAAGTGGACTACCCAACACTTAGCAAATTTTTTCTAAGTCAGGGTGCATTTCAGTTTCAATGTACACCACTTTAGGGCTCTATAGTTACTAATCTAGGCCGAATTAGCTCAAGCTCTTATTGACATATTTGTAGTACTCACATATCTCTATGATTTTGTCAATAGCACCATCACCTAATTCTCACTGGTTTAGGAGCTAGAGTGCTTTGAAAATCAGGGTTCAGTCGAGCCTTAACTGAAACTGAGTTTTAGTTTCTAGGTGACCTACTTTGGCAAGCTGTATCTCACTAACTAAACCAAACCAGTCCATGATCCTATTTGCAACATTGTTGTTACCACCTACCACTGAATCGGGCTCGTTGGGGAGTTATGCGGTGCCCAATTCGGGCTGTCAGACTTTGATGGCAAGCCTGATGGCCATCTCGGCCTGGGCGCGGTGGCCGACAGCGCCAGGTCGCGCTCGCCATTTGGCAAGCCGTCCGCCGGCGCGTGTCCACCAGCTGGTCCCAGCGACTCGCCTTGACGCCACGCCACCCTCCTGCTGTCCCTCCCTCAGTCACTCACTGCGCCACTTAGCCGAGCTCGCCAAGCAAACCGAGCAGCCGCACCTCCGTCGTCCTCGTGTGCGCGCGCCGTGGCACCGCAAGCCGCCAAAGCTTGCCCACACCTCCGCCACCGCCTTCTCTGCCTCGGTTGCCCCTCCGATGAGCCGGTCAAGCCAAGGTGAGGGCGAATTTTGCCGGTCTGTCGTCACCGTCGCGGGCCGACTTCGCCGGAGATGGGGCTCATCGTGGCCGGGGTACTTAGGGGCTTCTTTTCCTCACCTTTCTTCACCTTTGGTTTCACCTTGACACCGGAAAGCTCGTCCCGAGCTCATCTCGGCCAAAGCAGCCTCGCCGTCGGCACATCGCCGCCGCGACATGGCCCACCGACCGCTGCATTCGCTGGCAGTGGGGTTAGGTTAGGTCTAGGGGTGCGTTTAGCACATCAATCGGTGCGGAGTCATGAGGGGAGCGCATAGGTGCCCTCGGCTTCGCCGGCCGTTGAGCCGCCGGCGAGCTACCGCCGCCGCCTCCTCCCTCCCCTGTCCGGTGTCCCTGACGGGCGGAGCCCACATGTCGGCGCGCGGGATTCCCATCCCCCCTGGGTTGCTTGCTTGGGCTGCCATGGGCCGAGCCACGTTGCCGGGCCGTGCTGGCGCGGGTGCGTGAGCGCGCGTCGCGGGCCGCAGTGGTGGTCTGGGCCGGCCCGAGGTAGAGTAGGGTTTTGTTTTCAATTTATTTATTTGATTCATGTGCAAACTTCAAAAATATATATCTCCTGTTCTAGAGGTCCAAATAAGGTGCTTTAAATTTTGGTTTGCTCTACATAATGTCTAGTTTATTATAAAAATATAAAATGTGCCATGTTTTGTGTTGAAATAAATAGTTATTAATTATATATTTTATTCATGTAGAAAAAGGAGAAAATGATCTCTTTTTGTGAAGCTCCAAATGACATGAAGTTTTTATGGTGAACTTCGCATACCATGAATAGCTTATGGTTAAATTTTCATGCAATTTGGATGAAGTTTGGTGGAGTTATATAATTATCTTGTTTGCTTGAATGGATCTTGTGTGAATTTTCATAATTTTTCTATAGATCCAGTAAGGGTTAAACTTGGTGAGTGTTGTTATTATGTTAGAAAGATGTTAGGAAAAATATGAAATCTGTTTTTTGATACTTTTCAATAGAGTTTCCTATTTATGCTAGAAATAAGCATATCATCTGTTATTTTTGATATATCAAGTTCTGCTCATCCAATTGAAGTGAAATTTTTATGGTAGCCTATGTGAAGCATTAGGTGGCTACTGTAATTTTTGTAGATTTTTATATATAGTTTTACTGTATTTTTCTTTAATCACCTAATTAACTAAATAAATTATAAAAGAATATTAAATAATTTATTTAGAAGTTGGCACTATACTTTTTGATGTTCCTTTGATATGCACAACAAGTTGGTAAACTTGGTTTGGTCCCATTTTGCTTTTGAATCGTCATTAATTATTTAAGTTAGTGAATCTGCCATTTCTGGACAGATTTGCTAGTTAAGAGAATTAACCTGTGTTAATGATATTTTCATGCTTGGTGATTTATAGAAAAGTTGTTGATAATTTCATGAACTAGTTGCTGGTAAATTTTGGTAGCATTTGGACTTATAGTTTAGAAATGACAGCTGTTCCAAGTTGGGTTCAGTTTTAGAAGTGCTCTCTGTCTTCTAGAACAGATTCTGTACATGTGCTATTTCGACTTAGTAAATGATGAAATCATGCTGAGAGGTTTATAAATGAAATGTAGACAATTTCATAATCTTTCCAGAATGTCCTCTTTCAGGTCATTTGGATTGGTAGAACTCCAGTTGTGAGTTTTCTTAGCTACTGTTGATAATATATTGTAAATACTAATGTCTGGAATCTTGTTACGTGCGTGTTTAGTCTTAACTTTGTGATACTTAGTGGTTTCTTAGGAATATTCAAACATGTTAATACCGGAGAGGAAATTTGCACCTAAGCTTGAAGTGATTTGAATAGAGCACCACATAACTTGGTTTTGTGCTTACAACGTTGCAATGTCATTGCATTCATCTTCACATCATTCATGCATGTCCATAAATCATCATGTCATTTTTGGATGCATACATGAAATTCATTGGATGCATATACATGCAATAGGTGTGCCAAGAATCATGTTACAAGCGAGGTCTTGGGTGTGGAACCCGAAGTTGAAGTCCGTTCAAGAACCAGAGGTCCAGTCCGACGAAGCCAGAGAAGACGTGGGAACCGTTCTTGAAGCCGGACCTCGATCTCTCTTCTTTCAGTTAAGGCAAGCCCCGGAGCATTATAAGCCTCCTACTTTCAAAGCAATTATCTATCTATACATGTTATATGTATTGTTGCATTACGTGATAGGAGTTGGTTGGAAACCCTTGCTGCATTGATAACACTCCTTGTCCAGCAATTCAAGCCTTGAATCCTAAGTAGACAGGATCATATCTATGCTTAGCCCTGCTAAATTAGACCGGTAGAAGTCGGGTGATTTCCTGTCACCTGCGAGATATAGGGCTTTATCAGGTCACGGTTGGCTATACTTGCTATCGTGGAAGTGAACCATGTGTTAATAAAATGAAATGAGACCGGGCGGGATGACGATAGTGAAGCAGGAAGGCATGGAGGTCTTGGGTGTGAATCTATCCCCGTCTGTGTCGATTAAGGACCGAGACCTGGAGCCTTCTATGTCATTTTGAACGCATGCCTGACATTTAGCTGGCCGGCCTGAGGTTGCCGACCGTGAAGCCTAGTAGCTCAACTCAGGCTGCAAAGTCAAAAAGTGAAAGTCGCCTCGGAAGGGAGCCAGAGGGTTCAAGGGCAGGTGAGTTAAAAGTCCTGAGCATCCTGGCCACTGGTATCCCCGAGAACGCGGCGCTGTTCGGGCCCACCCTGAGTTGTACCAAAGGTTATCTACGGCTGCCTTTAGCGGGATTTGCCGGGTGAGTGTCAGGAATACCCCCTCAGCTGAGTTGGAATCGATTCGAGTCGCCGTCTCTCCTGGATTGTGAGAAACTTGACTGGTTATCTCCAGCGTAGATACACTAATGATTAAAGATGGTTCGGAATGGATGATAATAATGATGATAGCCTTATTATACCTGCTATGGTTAATATTGTTTGATCTTAATAAAGTGATTGCTCTAGTACAGGTGCTAATCTAGTTATCAGGTTAATGATGATCAACTTGATACTTAAGCATATAATGGTTACTTATCTGTATTAAGCTTTTCTGCAAATGAGTCAAGCTAGCCCACTTTATAAAGCCTTGCATAATCCTTGGTGTCACCTTTGTTTCTGGTTTTTGACGGGTAAGTCTAGCTGAGTACCTTCTCGTACTCAGGGTTTATTCCCACCTGTTGCAGGTAGCAGATTCGTACTTGTTGCTGCAAGTATTGTCTTCGCCATGTGGGCGTGAAGACTAGACCATATGGGCATGGTCTCTGTAGTATCTCTTCTGGTATGCTTTTGCTGGATGTGACTATGTACTGGCAGTATTTGACTTCAAATGGTTTCAGAAATTATGTTGCTTCCGCTAATCTTTACTTGGTTTTGTAATAAAAATATTTGTACTCCGATGTATGGGATTACTTTTTGTAACACCCTAAAATTTTTGAAAGAAGAAAAATAGGGAAATACGATTTTTGTATATTTTTGTGAGCATGCAAATTTAGGATAATAATAATTTTTATAAATTTAAAATCAAATATAAGGGTAGGAACATGATTGAGCATTCATGCTGCTGCATTTGGGATTTTGTGATGAGTGGTTCAAATCAAATTTAAATTGGATTTAAATATCTTTTGAAAAATGGATTTGAAAAGGAATTAGGAAAAAGAAAAGGAATTCTTTCTGTTTGGGCCGCTTCTTCTACCGCTGCCCAACTCCCGGCCTGCTTCTGCGGCCCATCCTCCCTCTCTTCTCTTCCCCGCGGCCGCATCCGCTCTACTGGGCCGAGCCCAGGCACGGCCTGCTGGCCCAGCCGCGCGCGCTGCTCCGCTGTCTCTCTGGCATGCTGGGCCCGCCTGTCAGCGACCGTCTTCACCTTCCTTTCTTCTTCCTCCGGCCGAACACCGCCTTCCTCCTTTCATCGGATTCGATCGACCGAATCGATCTCGAATCTCTATCCTTTCCTTGTTTTCTCGCGTCTACGGGCTATAAAACGGAACCCCCGTGCTATTTCGCATCCGTCCCATCCCTTTTGAGCCGCTTTGGTAGTCCCATCGAGCCACCGCACGCGCCACCGCCGCCATACCCGCCACCGCGAGCTAGCCGCCGTCTTCCGATCGTCCTCCGGTCTCGTTTTCGCGCGGGGTAAGTTCGCCGTGAGCCGCACGTTCTTCCGGTGCTTTCCCTTCGTCGTTTGGTGGCCGGGGCGGAGTTTTGGCGTGATCCGACCATGGCGCCGCCGTGGAGGCTCGCCGGCGGCCGAAAGATTGGCCGGAGTGCGCCGGCGTCTTCTCCCTCTCTCCTCCGATGTGATCTGATCCGTCCGTTTTGAATCCGACGGTCTAGATTTGTAGATACCGGTTCGCTTGAACTTTTTGTAAAAGAGACCCTGAAGTTTTATTATATCGAACCCGCGGTCCAAAACGTAAAGTTCCGAATACGCTTTGATTAGTTGAAAACGTAATTTGTTTCGGAAAATGAAAATACGCTTTCTGATATTTACAGTTTTGCCACTCATCTTGTTTTAGTCGTAGAATCTCCGTTTTAACTCCGATTTGATCCTTTCAAATTGCGTTAGATTCATATTTACGAGCTCTATGTAACTATAAAACTGTACAGTAGGTTTGGATTAATATATTTGTGAGTTTTAATTAAAGTATTTATTTTTCTATAGGAAATCTTCGTAAATTCATAACTTTGTCATTTTAGCTCCGTTTTTCGTGATCTTCGCGTCTGTGTGATCCTAGCGAGACGTAGATTCGTTTTAAAGACTTTTTATTTTATTTTCTTACTGATGGTGTACTGTTCTAATTATAGTCTTGTCTGTTTATGCATGATTGCTTCTGGATGTGTGTTGTTGCTGTTGATTGATCGAGTATAGACGGTGAGCAATTCGTTGGGGGATCAAGAGCCTTTCTACGAGCAAGATCTTCAGGACCAGTTTGAGCAAGGCAAGTATAGCATGGGATTATCCTTGTTGTCCTATTCACATTATGCAAATAATATCATTATGCATCTATTCCTTGTTAAGGATGACTTAGTGATTGATCCTACACCTTGATACCTATTACAATGCATTGAGTAGTATGGCTAGTGCTTAAACATGGACTATAATCATGTAAATTGATTAGAGGAATATGCAACAAACATTAAAAGATGATTTTGATTAATGTTTAAAGGGGATTAGAGCATGGGGGTTACTTTTGATGCTCTAATTACTCTCCGTAAGGATTCATCTATAAGCGACAATCCGGGATTTACAGTACAACTGTGGGGGCTATATGGCTCTGGCTTTAGTCATATAAAAGGACCTTTTCTAGCTTGTTAGAGGTAACCTTTTTGGCGTAAGAACGGCTTGACGAATCGGGTATAGTGCGGCCTCTGTCCTTATGTGTATAGGCTGCGGGTTATTGTGCCATTTGGAAGGGGGGCTCTACATCTGTTTGCCGAGTGAATCTAATGGCCCTAACTTGTTAGACGAACCTTCGAAAGACTTCATAGTGTTTACCCTGCCTGCTCACCTTGGTAGTGTTTTGGGAGTAATTAACCTGGGCATTTGGGTAACACGACTCACAGTGAAAGTGTACAACCTCTGCAGAGTGTAAAACTGTTATAACAGCCGTGCTCACGGTCACGAGTGGCCTTGGACCCTTATGGAATAGTTGATAATTGTTAATGGTTATGTTTTTGCTATTCATCAATCATTTCACATGGATCATATGTTTATTGTTTATATTGTGACATTTTGATGCTATGGATATGTTAAAATTATGCTAACTAAAAGCTACATGCTGATAAACCAATGTTATGCCTTTTGAGCCTCATGAACCCCATGTTACACTTGTTGAGTACGAGATGTACTTACGCTTGTTTATTTTTCTTACTTGGATAAAAATCCCAGATGGGTAACAGATGGTGGTAATAGTGACTACTACGCCTACTTCCCTGAAGATTACTAGACTTGCTGTCAACCAGTCAATGTATCTATGACTGGAGCTACCACGAGAGTTTATTATTTTTACTTCCGCTACATTTGTGTTAAGACTATGTGTTAAATAACGTGATGTAATAACATTTGTGATGATACTTCCGTTATAATTTGTGAACTTATGTGTGATTGATCTCTGGGCGCACATAAGGGTATGCACTCCATTTGGTCGTTAAATGGGTGTGACAAATTGGTATCAGAGCTCTTGTTGACTGTAGGACGCAAGCCTAGCTAGAAATGATCGATTTAGTATCATCTTTACACTATTTTTATGCTCACTATCTTGCTCTTGTTTTTTGATAAATTTTTATGCTTCTTATGTCTCATTCTATTATGAAATTTTGCCTCTATTCTAACTTCATCTAAAAATTCTGTAGACGGCCTGTGACCGTAAGACTGCCCGCATCAGCTCTGGAGGATACTACCCACCTCGTGCCCTGCTTGCAACTGAAGAGCCCCAAGAGCCAGAACCCTAGGAACAGGAGCAGGCTCCTGAAGCACCAGTCCAAGCACCAGCACCTCCCTAGGAAGAGCCTGAGCTTGAAGAAGATCCAGAAATCATCGAGGTTGAAGATGATGAGGAGGAAGCTAATGGAGGAGGACAACCCCCGTCTCCACCACATCATGAAGCTCTTGGAGATATGCCACCTCCTCCAATGGGGTGGACTGTGAGGATCTACCACAGGAATGGAGGGAATGCTGTCTCTCATCTTCACCTGGTGGGGATGCTCACTGCTTACTTCGCTGATTGGCATCCAGCTGTGGAGTACGTCTGCTGGGAGTACACTCATCCACTGGAGGATACGTACTGGAAGGCAAGGGCAAGCATCTTTGCACATAAACAAGACAAGGGGGCGTATCAGCTGGACAGGATGTTCTCTCACGTGGGTCATCGAGCTACTATAGAGGATAACATTGAAGATGCTGCTTTTGAAGCATGTATGGGTCTCCGCTATCTTCGCTTTAACCTTATGAAGCATGACATTCATCGCTATTTTCCTCATGCATACCCCGACCTTGGATGGGCTATGACAGATCCAGTGCAGCTAGAGCCACTACCTCGGGTGATGGTGAACCTTGTCTATGATATGATGGATAGGAAGCTGCAGCTAGAAGAGATGGTGAAGGCACAAGGGAAGACTATCAAGAGGTGCCAGGCAACCATTGATGAGCTCTGAGCAAACCAAGGCATGCCCAAGATTTATGAGACATTAGAGCATGAGCCATTTCCTTAGGAAGTAGGAGTCTTTTATGTAATAAGAACGTTCTTAGTAACGTCAGTTGAGTCAGTCGAGTCAGTCGTGTGGTTTAAACCTTGGTGTGCTAGTTGCTTTATTATTATGCTTATGTGTGAGTTGGATCTTTGTTTGAGTGTCGGGACTTGTAGGCATGTCTACAAGTTCCATTCTTAAGAATAATAAGTTTAATAGTCAAGGGAATAATAGTTGGGTTTGGTATTATCACGTTTTTGTCCTTGCTGTTTTCTGGAGCAGTCTACAATGTTTCTACTATAGTTTAAAAACGGTTCGTGCAATATTTATGAAATTTCTATGAGAGAAACTAGACTTAAGCATCTTTCAAATGCCACTGGAATTACCTTTTTATCTGATCTGGTTCGAGAGATATAATTTTCACAAGTTAAAGTTTCTGCACAGTCTGGAATCTAGAACAGTTTCTGTTACGCCTTATTTTTCATAGACTTAACGATAGAATCTGATCTTGAGGTCTGAATAGAAATTGTGGATAATTTCATAATATTTCCAACCATATAAAGCACGCCTCTTTTGGACTTCTGTAGCTCGAGATATGATTGAAATACTGAACTGTCAATATTGCTACTCGTCCATAAAACTTTCAGATCTCATTCTTTATCTTATAAGTGGTTGATAACATGGAATTCTTAAAGTTTGCATGTTTATGGGTGGCAGATGGCCAGAAGAGGAAGAGGCAGGGGTCATGGAAACATTCCCCCAAATCCACCACCACCACCGCCACCAACTATCGAGCAACTGTTGGCAGTATAGACGCAGTTGATGCAACAACTAGTGCAGAATCAGCAAAATCGGCCAGTTGCTGGGGCTCAACCACGTGATAAGCGTGGTGAATTTTTGAAGGGTCGTCCCCCAGTGTTCACACATGCTGCTGATCCTTTGGAAGCCGATGATTGGCTTCATGCTGTGGAGAAACAACTCAATATTGCATAATGTGATGACCGACAGAAGGTGCTGTTCGCTTCTGGGCAACTTCAGGGAGAAGCTCAGGATTGGTGGGAGTCATATGAGTATGGTCGTCCTGCCAATGCTCCTGCAGTCACCTGGCAGGAGTTTAGAGAGAACTTCAGGGCTTACCATATACCTGAAGGAATGATAGAGTTGAAGGCGGAAGAATTCAGGAATCTGACCCAAGGGTCAATGATTGTAGCTGAGTACCGTGACAAGTTTGCTCAATTGTCACGATATGCTCCACATGAGGTGGCCAATGACAATGATAAGCAGCGCCGCTTCTTGAAGGGATTATATGATGGACTACAGTTGCAGTTGATGTCCAATACCTACCCTAACTTTCAGACGCTTGTGAACCGCGCTATCGTGGTGGATAACAAGCGCAAGGAAATGGATGCAAAGAGGAAGAGGTTACAGGGACAAGCCTCCAGTAGCAACACCCGTCCACGTACTGGCTTTCAGCAGACTAATCAGCAGAGGCCTCCTTCTGGACAGTGGAATCGTGGTCAGGCCCCTTTCCGTGGACAGTTTCCGCAACGTCCCCCATTCCAGCCGCAGAATAGCAACCAACATCCCCCACAGCAGAATGGGAATCAAGCAAAGCGTCAGGGTCCTTCCAACAACACCCCCACGAAGACTAGTGCTCCCAATACTCCCAACAGGTGTTTCCGATGTGGGAAAGAAGTTCACTTGTCCTACAATTGCCCGGAGAAGCCCAACCAGCAGACTCCCTAGAGACAGAGCAGCCACCAGAAGCCCGCACCTAACTCGGGAAGGGTGAATCACTTGTCCCAGGA
Organism: Saccharum spontaneum; assembly: GCA_022457205.1. Taxonomy (NCBI): domain Eukaryota; kingdom Viridiplantae; phylum Streptophyta; class Magnoliopsida; order Poales; family Poaceae; genus Saccharum; species Saccharum spontaneum. The sequence continues at coordinate 34,046,799 of CM039614.1, forward strand.
AACCGCAGTGGAGGAGCCAGAAGTTATGCTTGGTACGTTCGATGTCCACTCCACTCCCGCCACTGTTCTTTTTGATTCTGGAGCATCACATTCTTTCATATCACAATCATTTGTTAGAATACATAGAATCCATTTGTGTGCCATGAAGAACCCTATCTTAGTAAACTCACCTGGTGGAAGCATGCCAGCATCTTATCGCTGTCTTCCGATTAGTCTCAACTTAAGGGGGGTAGAGTTTACAGTTAGTCCTATAGTCTTGAGAACAGCTGGGATTGATCTTATATTGGGAATGGATTGGATGATGCAACAACAAGCAAAGATTCAGTGTAAGGGTAAATCAGTTGTACTGACAACACCAAAGGGTGATAGAATCAAGGTTGAGGTAAAAGTGCAGAAACAGGAGACCGCTACAGTGAACCAGCTCAATGATGGTGCCAACCAGGAAGATCCAGTTGTGGAGGAGTTTCCAGATGTGTTTCCGGAGGAATTGCCAGGTATGCCACCAGACCGTGACATTGAATTTATTATTGAATTATTACCTGGAACTGCACCTATAGCTAAGCGTCCATATAGAATGGGAGTAAATGAATTAGAAGAACTTAAGAAACAAATTAAGGAGTTGCAGGATAAGGGTTTTATTCGTCCTAGTTCTTCACCGTGGAGAGCACCAGTGATTTTTGTGGATAAGAAAGATGGAACCCAGAGGATATGTGTAGATTATCGGTCTCTTAATGAGGTTACTATCAAGAATAAGTACCCATTGCCTAGAGTTGATGACCTGTTTGATCAGTTGAGAGGAGCTTGTGTATTCTCCAAGATTGATCTTCGCTCTGGATATCATCAATTGAAGATTCGTGCCAGGGATATACCCAAGACGGCTTTTACCACACGGTATGGGTTATATGAGTATACAGTGATGTCCTTTGGTTTGACTAATGCCCCTGCATACTTCATGTACTTAATGAATAAGGTGTTCATGGAATATCTGGACAAGTTTGTAGTGGTATTCATTGATGATATTCTAGTATTTTCCAAGACTGAGGAAGAACATGCTGAACATTTGAGGTTGGTCTTGCAAAAGCTCAGAGAACACCAACTATATGCAAAAAGGAGTAAATGTGAGTTTTGGCTGAAGGAAGTTTCTTTTCTGGGTCACATTGTCTCAAATAGAGGAATATCAGTAGATCCTGGCAAGGTGAAAGATGTATTGAACTGGAAGCCACCTATCAATGTAAGTGAGATCCGTAGCTTCTTGGGATTGGCTGGTTATTATAGGAGATTTATAGAGGAGTTTTCAAAGGTTGCAAAACCAATGACTGCATTGTTGGAGAAGAATGCCAAGTTTGTGTGGTCCGAGAAGTGCCAGGCTAATTTTGAGGAATTAAAGAAGAGATTGACTACTGCACCCGTCTTAGTTTTGCCAGATCTGAATAAACCTTTCTCTATCTATTGTGATGCATCTCGATTGGGTTTGGGATGTGTTCTTATGCAAGAAGGTAGAGTTGTGGCATATGCATCAAGGCAGTTGAGGAAGCATGAGTTGAATTACCCTACTCATGATTTGGAATTAGCTGCAGTGGTTCATGCATTAAAGATATGGAGACATTATTTGATTGGACACAAGAGTGATATATACACTGATCACAAGAGTCTAAGGTATATCTTCACTCAAACAGATCTGAACTTGAGGCAGCGTAGATGGTTGGAGTTGATAAAAGACTATGATCTAGAGGTGCATTATCACCCAGGAAAGGCCAACGTTGTTGCTGATGCTCTTAGTAGGAAAAGCTACACAAATGAAATACAAGTAATGCCTATGCCAAAAGAATTATGTGCTGAATGCAAGCATCTGAACTTAGGGTTTACTACCAATGCAGTGGAATTAGTACTAGAGCCTACTTTGGAGCAAGAAATCCGCAAGGGTCAGCTGAAAGATGAAAAGTTAAGAGAGATAGCTGAAAACATAGCGAAAGGTAAATCTCCAGGATTTCATAAGGATGATAATGGTACGCTATGGTTTGGAAAAAGGCTGTGTGTGCCTGAAGATAAGGATATCAGGAGGGCAATTCTGCGTGAAGCTCATGAGTCAGCTTATTCCATACATCCAGGGAGTACTAAGATGTACTTGGATTTGAAAGAGAAATATTGGTGGTATGGTTTAAAGAGAGACGTTGCTGAGTATGTTGCCCTGTGTGACACTTGTCAAAGGGTGAAAGCTGAACATCAGAGGCCTGCAGGATTGTTACAGCCTATGCAGATACCCGAGTGGAAATGTGAAGAGGTTGGTATGGACTTTATAGTTGGGTTGCCACGGACTCAAAGAGGATATGATTCAATTTGGGTGATAGTGGATCGTCTGACTAAGGTTGCTCATTTTCTACCAGTGAGGACTACATATAGCAGTGCAAAGTTGGCAGAGTTGTATATGGAAAGAATAGTGAGTCTACATGGAGTTCCTAAGAAGATTGTGTCTGATCGAGGTACTCAGTTTACATCTCATTATTGGCAAAAGATACATGAATCATTGGGAACCAAACTGAATTTTAGTACAGCTTACCATCCCCAGACAGATGGTCAAACAGAGAGAATTAATCAGATATTGGAAGATATGTTGAGAGCTTGTGCTTTACAATATGGTACTAGCTGGGATAAGAGCTTGCCTTATGCAGAGTTCTCTTATAACAATAGTTATCAGAAGAGTCTTCAGATGGCACCGTTTGAGGCTCTGTATGGATGAAAGTGTAGGACCCCGTTGTTCTGGAATCAGACAGGGGAGAGTCAAGTGTTTGGGCCTGATGTACTAAAGGATGCTGAAAAGAAAGTGAGAATGATTAGAGATAATCTAAAAATAGCACAGTCCCGACAGAAAAGTTATGCTGATACTCGTAGAAGAGAGTTGACTTTTGGGGTAGGGGATTATGTTTACTTGAAAGTGTCTCCCATGAGAAGTGTGAAGAGATTTAACATGAAAGGTAAATTGGCACCAAGATATATTGGACCTTTCAAGATTATAGAGAGACGTGGTGAAGTGGCATATCAATTGGAATTACCCGAGAGCTTGGCAGGTGTACATGATGTGTTCCATGTGTCTCAACTGAAGAAATGTTTGCGAGTACCAGAGGAACAGATTCCGTTAGAGGAGCTCACTGTTAAGGAGGATCTTACATATGAAGAGTTCCCGGTTAAAATTTTGGAGACTGCTGACAGAGTCACAAGAAGTAGAACAATCAAAATATGTAAAGTACAGTGAAATCGGTACACAGCAGAAGAGGCTACTTGGGATCGAGAAAAGGATTTGAGAAAAACCTACCCGCAATTGTTTGAGTAAGCATCGGTCGAATCTCGGGACGAGATTCATTTTAAGGGGGTAGAATTGTAACACCCTAAAAATTTTGAAAGAAGAAAAATAGGGAAATATGATTTTTGTATATTTTTGTGAGCATGCAAATTTAGGATAATAATAATTTTTATAAATTTAAAATCAAATATAAGGGTAGGAACATGATTGAGCATTCATGCTGCTGCATTTGGGATTTTGTGATGAGTGGTTCAAATCAAATTTAAATTGGATTTAAATATCTTTTGAAAAATGGATTTGAAAAAGAATTAGGAAAAAGAAAAGGAATTCTTTCTGTTTGGGCCACTTCTTCTACCGCAGCCCAACTCCCGGCCTGCTTCGGCGGCCCATCCTCCCTCTCTTCTCTTCCCCGCAGCCGCATCCGCTCTACTGGGCCGAGCCCAGGCACGGCCTGCTGGCCCAGCCGCGCGCGCGCTGCTCCGCTGTCTCTCTGGCATGTCGGGCCCGCCTGTCAGCGACCGTCTTCACCTTCCTTTCTTCTTCCTCCGGCCGAACACCGCCTTCCTCCTTTCATCGGATTCGATCGACCGAATCGATCTCGAATCTCTCCCCTTTCCTTGTTTTCTCGCGTCTACGGGCTATAAAACGGAGCCCCCGTGCTATTTCGCATCCGTCCCATCCCTTTTGAGCCGCTTTGGTAGTCCCGTCGAGCCACCGCACACGCCACCGCCGCCATACCCGCCACCGCGAGCTAGCCGCCGTCTTCCGATCGTCCTCCGGTCTCGTTTTCGCGCGGGGTAAGTTCGCCGTGAGCCGCACGTTCTTCCGGTGCTTTCCCTTCGTCGTTTGGTGGCCGGGGCGGAGTTTTGGCGTGATCCAACCATGGCGCCGCCGTGGAGGCTCGCCGGCGGCCGAAAGATTGGCCGGAGTGCGCCAGCGTCTTCTCCCTCTCTCCTCCGATGTGATCTGATCCGTCCGTTTTGAATCCGACGGTCTAGATTTGTAGATACCGGTTCGCTTGAACTTTTTGTAAAAGAGACCCTGAAGTTTTATTATATCGAACCCACGGTCCAAAACGTAAAGTTCCGAATACGCTTTGATTAGTTGAAAACGTAATTTGTTTCGGAAAATGAAAAATACGCTTTCTGATATTTACAGTTTTACCACTCAACTTGTTTTAGTCGTAGAATCTCCGTTTTAACTCCGATTTGATCCTTTCAAATTGCGTTAGATTCATATTTATGAGCTCTATGTAACTATAAAACTGTACAGTAGGTTTGGATTAATATATTTTCGAGTTTTAATTAAAGTATTTATTTTTCTATAGGAAATCTTCGTAAATTCATAACTTTGTCATTTTAGCTCTGTTTTTCGTGATCTTCGCGTCTGTGTGATCCTAGCGAGACATAGATTCGTTTTAAAGACTTTTTATTTTATTTTCTTACTGATGGTGTACTGTTCTAATTATAGTCTTGTCTGTTTATGCATGATTGCTTCTGGATGTGTGTTGTTGCTGTTGATTGATCGAGTATAGACGGTGAGCAATTCGTTGGGGGATCAAGAGCCTTTCTACGAGCAAGATCTTTAGGACCAGTTTGAGCAAGGAAAGTATAGCATGGGATTATCCTTGTTGTCCTATTCACATTATGCAAATAATATCATTATGCATCTATTCCTTGTTAAGGATGACTTAGTGATTGATCCTACACCTTGATACCTATTACAATGCATTGAGTAGTATGGCTAGTGCTTAAACATGGACTATGATCATGTAAATTGATTAGAAGAATATGCAACAAACATTAAAAGATGATTTTGATTAATGTTTAAAGGGGATTAGAGCATGGGGGTTACTTTTGATGCTCTAATTACTCTCGGTAAGGACTCATCTATAAGCGACAATCCGGGATTTACAGTACAACTGTGGGGCTATATGGCTCTGGCTTTAGTCATATAGAAGGACCTTTTCTAGCTTGTTAGAGGTAACCTTTTTGGCGTAAGAACGGCTTGACGAATCGGGTATAGTGCGGCCTCTGTCCTTATGTGTATAGGCTGCGGGTTATTGTGCCATTTGGAAGGGGGGCTCTACATCTGTTTGTCGAGTGAATCTAATGGCCCTAACTTGTTAGACGAACCTTCGAAAGACTTCATAGTGTTTACCCTGCCTGCTCACCTTGGTAGTGTTTTGGGAGTAATTAACCTGGGCATTTGGGTAACATGACTCACAGTGAAAGTGTACAACCTCTGCAGAGTGTAAAACTGTTATAACAGCCATGCTCACGGTCATGAGTGGCCTTGGACCCTTATGGAATAGTTGATAATTGTTAATGGTTATGTTTTTGCTATTCATCAATCATTTCACATGGATCATATGTTTATTGTTTACATTGAGACATTTTGATGCTATGGATATGTTAAAATTATGCTAACTAAAAGCTACATGCTGATAAACCAATGTTATGCCTTTTGAGCCTCATGAACCCCATGTTACACTTGTTGAGTACGAGATGTACTTACGCTTGTTTATTTTTCTTACTTGGATAAAAATCCCGGATGGGTAACAGATGGTGGTAATAGTGACTACTACGCCTACTTCCCTGAAGATTACTAGACTTGCTGTCAACCAGTCAATGTACCTGTGACTGGAGCTACCACGAGAGTTTATTATTTTTACTTCCGCTACATTTGTGTTAAGACTATGTGTTAAATAACGTGATGTAATAACATTTGTGATGATACTTCCGTTATAATTTGTGAACTTATGTGTGATTGATCTCTGGGCGCACATAAGGGTATGCACTCCATTTGGTCGTTAAATGGGTGTGACACTTTTGAACTGTTGTAACAAGTGTTGTGTTATGTTGAATCATTACGATCGGGTTGCTCTCGGTTTGGTTTGAAATCCCTCGCAATTTTGTGGACTACCGGAGTTATATGGGCTCAAGTTTGAGAATTTGATCGTTTCGGCGATTGTTTTTGAACTTGTGCTCTTATAATTTGGACGGTTCCGTTACACTTATTACTAGACTCAGCGTGGCCATTAGCTTGAGCATAGTATGGAGATGAATTGAGTAACTTGATCTTATATAATTCGGCAAATTCCCTCACCTCTTTAGACACAAATGATGTCCCTTGATCTGTAGTTAATGTCTGAGGGATGCCGAATCTATGTATGATATGCTCAATAATGAACTCAATCACCTCCTTGTGTGTCATATTCCTCAAAAGAACTGTCTCGGTCCACTTAGTGAAGTAATCTATAGCAACCAATACAAACCGATGTCCTTTAAAAGATGGGAGATGAATTCAGCCAGTAAAGTCTAGCCCCCAACCACGAAAAAGACCATGGCTTGGTAATAGGATGAAGCATAGCAGCGGGCACAAGTTGAACATTCCCAAACCTTTGGCACTCTTCACAACCTTTATAGTATCGAAAACAATTAGCCATCATGGTAGGCCAATAAAAGCTGGCTCTACGCAACAACCACTTCATCTTCGGGGCCGATTGATGCGTACCAAAAAATACCTTCATGGATTTCCCCCATAGCCACTCTTGCTTGATCAGATCCTAAGCACTTTGATAGCAAATCTTCAGTGATTCTTCGGTAAAGCTCATCATTATGCAACATATACTTGAAAGCACTTCGCCGAGCACTTTTATCAACTTTAGCACTTGTATCACGTAGATATGCCAACAAGGGAGCCCTCCAATCACATAAATCGGCACCAACATCACTGGAAGTTCCGCTGGGCTGATTTGAAAGCTTCTCAGGCAGATTGACTGGGCTACTGCACAGGGGAAGTCGGCTAAGCCGACTAGTCCAGTCGTCTTAGCCGACTGGCTAGCATTCATCAGGATGTTGGCTAAGCCGACTAGAGCAGTCAGCTTAGCCAACTCGTCTGTACCTACACAGGAAAATTCTAAATCTTCATGCATCGGCTTTTCTTGAATGTGAAAGTTATGCCTACCGAAGTCATAGCCAGATGCTTGTTGACCTAACATGTTGTCCCTTTGATTTTCATGCCTCGAAACATGCCAAATTTGAAATTCGGTAAGAGAACCAATGATATCGAGGCAAGCATCAAGACAAACTCTTAGTGACCCTTCTAAGCATTGAAATTCACCACCAACCTGCTGTACCACCAGCAAGGAATTACCATAGGACTCAACATGTTTTACTCCCATGGATCGTAACATAATCAACCCAAATAATAGAGCTTGATATTCGGTTTGATTATTAGTGCAATGAAAATTCAACCGGCTTGTTATCTCAATTTCAGAACCACTAGGAGAAATAAGCACAATACCAACACCTTGGCCACCTTTGCAAACCGACCCATCAAAATATAATTTCCAGAGAGTAAAAGTAAGGTAATTGATTTCATTATCCGATTCAATACCATGCTCAACAATAAAATCAGTAAGGACCTGACCTTTTAAATCTCTCAATGGTTCATAAGTCAAGTCATATTCAATTAGTGTGTATGCCCATTTGTCTATCCTTCCACGAAGAATTGGCCGATATAACATGTGTTTTATCACATCGGCCTGGCAAGCAACAACACATGTACTAGACAAAAGATAATGTCTCATCTTGGAACAAGCATAGTACAGTGATAAGCACAATTTTTCTATATGGGCATACCTTGTCTCGGGATTGAGAAGACGGCGACCAAGATAAGCAATTATATTTTCTTTACCTTCGTCTTCTTGAGTCAAAACAGCCTCAATTACCTTATCTTCGACAGCAATATATAATTTGAAAGGAACTCCTCTCCTTGGTGCATGAAGAACCGGTGGTGTTGATAGATATTTCTTTATCTTCTCAAATGCCTCTTGTTGTTCTGCCCCCCAAGTGAATTCAGATTCATCCTTTAGTTTTAATATGGGGGTAAAAGGAATAATCTTCCCGGACAAGTTAGCAATGAATCTCCTCAAGTAGTTTACTTTTCCCAAGAACTTTTGCAAGTCCTTTTTGCATGTGGGTGCCTGAACTCCCTTGATCTTTGCTATCCTCTTGGGATCAATCTCTATGCCTTTATCATGAATTATGAAGCCTAAAAACTTTCTAGCCGATACTCCAAAAGCACATTTGAGTGGGTTCATTTTCAATCCATAACAGCGCATCCTCTCAAAAGCAAGACGCAAATCGGCCAAATGAGATTTATGGGAAGCCGATTTAATTATAATATCATCAATATAAACCTCCATAATCACCCCAATTAGATCATAAAAAATCAAATTCATAGCTCTTTGATAAGTAGCACCTCCATTCTTTAGCCCAAATGTCATCACAACCCACTCAAAGAGACTAACAAACCCAAGACATATAAAGGCTATCTTCGACATATCTTCTTCGGCCATGAAAATCTGATTATAACTGGCATTACCATCAAGAAAGCTAATAACCTGGTGTCCTAAAGCATCGTTGATAAGCATATCGGCTATAGGCATAGGATATTCATTGTTTCGGAGTAGCCCTTTTTAGATCTCTAAAATCAATGCAAACTCTGATCTTCCCAGAATCTTTCTTCTCAATAGGCACAATATTAGAGACCCACTCCGCATACCTGCTTGGCTGAATGAACCCCGCTTGTAAGAGCCGATTAATCTCTTCTTTGACCTGATCATAAATTGTAGGATTAAATCGACGGGGGTGTTGCTTATATGGCTTGAATCCATCCTTGATGGGGAGCCGATGCTGAACAAGCTCTCGACTCAGCCCAGGCATCTATGAATAATTCCATGCAAAACAATCAATATATTCCTTAAGAAGTGTGATTAGCTCAAATTTGTAATCGACTTTCAAGTTTTGATTTATAAACATCGGCCGGGGCACAGAGCCATCCCCAATATCAACCTGCTCCAAAGGGTCGGCCAACGTAAATCCTTGGCCCAACTTATCGAGCTCATCAAAATCATCAATTGGTTCACAGACATCGGTCTTATTAGCCCGATACTGATCAACATGATGTTTCAACCATTCAATATTTATATCCATTAATAAACAATTACATGATGATATTGAGCCGATTATCAATCGGCTTCAAAGATACAGGAATAAAACCACCTTGTCTGGTAATACTAATAAATTCATAGCTAGAAAGATCTCTACCAGACAAGCAATCAATAGTATCATGCCCCCAGGCTTGGGAGCAACGGTTGTAGCTTACTTCAGCCGATGAATCTGAATACACAATCTCCACGACATCATCTACCCATTGAATAAGAAATTGATGCATACTAGATGGTATGCAACAATTAGCATGGATCCAATCACGCCTAAGTATTAAATTGTAGCTATGTTAGGGGAATTAACTTCGTCCAAAAAACTCAAGCCCAAACTTTGGAGTGTGAAAAATATAAAAGTATCCTAATGAAATTCACTTACAGGGAAAAGTATAGCGAAGGATGTATTTCGACTTCGTCGTCAAGAATTCAACTTCGCCTATCGACTTCGTCATCAAGAATTCAACTTCGACTATCGACTTCGTCGTCAAGAATTCAACTTCGACTATCGACTTCGTCGTTAAGAATTCAACTTCGCCGATCGACTTCGTCGTCAAGAATTCAACTTCGACAATCGACTTCGTCGTCAAGAATTCAACTTCGCCTATCGACTTCGTCGTCAAGAATTCAACTTCACCTATTGACTTCGTCGGCAAGAAAACAACTTCACTGGACAGAGAAGTAGACGGAGAGCAAGAAATAATCTGAAGAGAACAAGTTCATTGAAGGAAAGAAGATTGAACATGAAAAAGAAGACTGAATCAGAAAGAAATGACTACTTCGCCCTTACATAGATGAAGGGTTGTAAATATTTAGGTCAGGGGTAAAATAGTCATTTTATGTAAAATACAAAGACTATGGCCCTATAAATACCCCCTCTGACATGTATGGTACGATCATAAAATGGAAATACAACTTTGCACGTAACTTTGTCTTGTCTGAAATATTTCTGATGATTGTGTGAATTGTGTCATCCGACCTGAACTTTTCACCCAATATCTAGCGCCCACCGTTTGTGTGTGCATTTAAAGATCCTCGCGACCACAAGAAATCAAATGGCAAGACCAAACAAGAAGACCGTCAACGGAGAAGCCGAAGACGAACCACCACTTGGCGAAGACCGAGGTCTTACAAAAGATGTTTCCCAAGGTGCAAACTCTTCAAGAACGAGCGAAGCTGAAGAACAAAGACTCAAAGAACTTGAAGAACAAGTTTTAAAAAGACAAAAAGAACTTGAAGAATGTCGCGCAAGAGCACGAGAAAAGACACTCAAACAAAGAATAAAAGAAGCCGAAGCTACCCTCCGCAATTTAAACGAGCAACTACAAAATGCAAATTATGAAGTTATAAATCAAGAAGAATCGCACCCGACAACAAGAATCTCTCAAGAGAGAAATAACCAAAAATCATTCATATAAATTGATACAAGCTCCCCACTGTCAACAAATTTGCAGCTAGCTCAATGGCCTATAGGGTATAAATTCAACATGATACCAACATTTGATGGTGAATCAGACCCAAGGCAATTCTTAATGAGTTTTGAAGCCGCAGTAATTGCCAGAGGTGGGGACGAAACTACACTTGCAAAGTCACTTATCATGGCAGTCAAAGGTCCAGCACAACACTGGTATTCATCCCTAAAAGCAAAATACATACATTCATGGGAACAACTAAAGACAAATCTGCTTGTTGACTTCCAAGGATTTCAACCAACTGGTCTCACAGACATGGATTTATTCAACTGCAATCAACAGCCCAAAGAACCTCTAAGTCAATATTACAAGAGATTCATTCAAATCAAATCTCAAATCACAAATATCCCAGACGAAGTTGTCATAATTGCAGCAATCAAGGGACTTCGGGCATGACAATGTGCAGCACACCTTACTTGAGAAAAACCAACTTCGCTTGCTCAGCTTTACGAGGAAATCCAAAAATACTGCAAATCCAATGAAGATTACAGAAAAAGAATCGAGGAAGAAAACAGTTTCAGAAAACAAAACAAAAATAGCAATTTTCGTCCCCAATGCAAAACAACTATGAGCGAAGACACTTCAACCAAGTCAATCAAGTTGAAAACAGCAATTCAACCACTGAAAGCAATTTTCCACCTCAAAATCAATACAATAGTCAATACAACGAAAGGACATTCGAAAGAGGTGGCTTCAACGCAAGAGGAAGAGGAGGACGAGGAAGAGGAAGAACACCCTTAAGACCAGAAGACACGTATTGCATCATTCATGGCAAAGGGGTTGGACACACATAAAAAATGTGTCCAAAAGTAAAGAAAAGCATCGAAGAAACAAAAGAAGAGAACAAAATGTCAAGCCAATCAAAAGTTGTCAACCATATGATTCAAGCCAACAAAACTCCTATTACCCAATTCAATTTGAACACTCTCAAGCAATGATTCCAGGCCCATCACCATCATATAGCTATGGACCAGTAGCAATTTATGATCCAAACCAATGGAGGCAAAATCAACAACAAACAAATTTTCAACAATTACAGCCCGAGTCCTCTGTGGCAAACAGCAATCCACAAGGAAACAACAAACAAGACAACTCTCCATCAGCTTCAATGACAAGCAAAGGAAGAATCATGACAATCATTGGAGGAAATAGCATTGATCATGAAAACAACAATAAAAAGAAGAATTACTTTCGAAGAGTAAACTCTATTTCAACAGAAGGCCCATACGAAAAGACAAGATGGTCTCATCTACCAATCACATTTTCAGAAAAAGATTTGCAATTGAAAGACTATCCACACATGGATGCAATGGTAGTTGAAGCAAATATTGATGGATGGGCTATCTCAAAAATTCTAGTTGATGGTGGAAGTTCTGCAGACATTATATTCACAGCAACAATTGATGCCATGAAAATTGATCGCAAACTCCTAGGAAGAGCTGAGCACCCACTCTACGGCTTCGGTGGGAAGCCAATTCACTCAATAGGAAGAATAGTTCTTCCTGTATCATTTGGAACAGTGAACAATGCAAGAATAGAACAAATTGCATTCGATGTGGTGGACATCCATTATCCCTATAACGCACTTTTTGGAAGGGGAACTTTGAATGCATTTGTAGTAATAAGCTACTCTTACTTATGTATGAAGATGCCTGCAATAAATGGAGTTATCACAGTTCATGGAGATCAAACTAAAGCAAGAAACATTAAAAAAGAATACACTCCTGGTCGGAAAAATGTTCATACAATCAAGGAAGAAGAGAAAGAAGAAACAAAAAATGCGAGGCCACAAGCAAAAGCTCAAGCCGTCGAAGAAACAAAAAAAGTACCCCTTGACTCATTAGTCCTAGACAAACAAGTAATCATAGGGACAGGACTTTCTCAAGAAGAAGAAAACAGACTCATAGAATTTCTTCGAAGCAACAAAGATGTCTTCGCATGGACATCCAATGATTTAGGAGGAGTGAGCAGAGATATAATTGAGCACAAACTCGACATCAATCCAAATTTTAGACCCAAAAAGCAGAAACTAAGAAAGTTAGCAGAAGACAGAATACAAGCTGCAAAAGCCGAAGTCCAAAGATTGCTAGATGCTAAAGTTATAAGAGAAGTCCAATTCACAACTTGGCTAGCGAATATCGTCATGGTCAAGAAAAAGAACGGAAAATGGCGAATGTGTATCGATTTTACAGACCTCAACAAAGCATGCCCAAAAGATAATTTCCCACTACCAAGAATCAGCACACTAGTTGATCAGGCAGCTAGAAGTGAAATGTTAAGTTTCTTGGATTGTTTCTCAGGATATCATCAAATCTGGATGAGAAAAGAAGATGAATTCACAAGTTTCATCACACCATTTGGAACATACTGCTTTGTAAGAATGGCAGAGGGGCTTCGCAATGCAGGCACAACATTTGTCAAGATGACTTCAACAGTGCTAAAAAGTCAGATTGGCAAAATTTTGCTAGCTTATGTCGACGATATAGTTATCAAGAGCAAGAAAAGATAAGATCATATTCAAGACCTCCAAGAAACATTCTCAAATTTGACTGCAAGACTTGCAGCTTTAAACATAAAAGAAAAAACATAAAAGATGTACCTTCGGAGTACAAAAAGAAAAAATCTTAGGCTGCATTGTATCAGCAAAAGGGATAGATCCAAACCTAGACAAAGTTCAAGCAATTTCCTAAAAACATAAAAGATGTTCAAAAATTGACTGCAAGACTTGCAGCTTTAAACAGATTTATCTCAAAATCAGCAGAATGAAGCCTAGCAATATTTCAGGCACTCAAAGGATCCAAAAGAGACTTCGTCTGGGGACCTTCGCAACAACATGCATTTGAAGAAATAAAAAAGTATCTACTACAGCCAAACACATTGATTTCACCAACACTAGGAGCAGATTTGCTATTATATGTCTCAGCCACAGAAACAACAGTAAGTGCAGTACTAGTCCAAGAACAAGAAACAAAATCATTCAAAACATCAAGTACCAGTCTACTATGTTTCAGAAGCATTATCTGGATCAAAAGCATACTATTCCGAGATTGAGAAAATCGCATACACAGTTTTAACAGCATCAAGAAAGTTGAAGCACTACTTTCAGGTCCACAAAATCAGAGTTCTCACAAATTACCCTTTGAAAGAAGTATTACAAAGTTGCAGAACAACAGGAAGACTGGAAAAATAGGCAGCAGAATTATCTCAACATTTTATAGAATTTGAAAAGAGAACATCAATAAAATCTCAAGTTCTAGCAGACTTCATAGCAGATTGGACACCCTCCAAAAGTTCAAGCGAAGAAAAGAAGCAACCAGAATAGACAATATATTGCGATGGCGCATGGGGCTTCGCAGGGGCTGGAGTAGCCGCAATAATTACCTCGCCTTCCGGCATAAAGATGAAATACGCTATAAGATTGGAATATCAATGTACAAAAAACATAGCAGAATACGAAGCCGTTTTACTGGGACTTCGCAAAGCAAAAGCAATGGGAATCCAAAGATTAGTAATCAAAACAAATTCACAAATTGTAGCAGGACACATTGAAAAAGACTATAAAGCAAGAGACCCAGAATTAGCAAGATACTTGCAATTTCTCAGAGATCAAGAAAAACATTTTGAAGGTTTCACAGTAAAAAACATCTCAAGAAATGACAATTTAGATGCTGACGAACTAGCAAAAGCTGTAGCACAAAATATAAGCCTCCCTCAAGATGTTTTTTTATCAAATCTTAAAACAAGCATCCATCAAAGCAGTACAAGCTACACCCAGAGAAGTCCATATAATACAAAGTGAAGATTGGTGAGCTCCAATTATGGCTTACCTTCGTGGGCACTATGAGCCTGAAAACGATGTCAATGACATAAGAATGAAGCAAATAACAAGAAATTACAAGATCATCAACAATCAGCTATACAAACAAGTAATATGTGCACCATTACTCAAATGTATATCAGCAGGAGAAGGGAAAAAGCTACTATCAGAAATACATGAAGGAATTTGTGGCACACATCCTGGAGCAAGAACAATGGCAGGAAAAGTATTTCGTCAGGAATTTTATTGGCCATCAGCCCAAAATGACTGCAAAGAAATTGTCAAATCTTGTCATAATTGCCAAATGTCTGCAAGCAAAGTAAAGGCTCCAGTAACAAATTTACAAACAATAGAACCAACTTGGCCATTGGCAAGATGGAGAATTGACATCATTGGAAAACTACCTGCAGCACAAGGAAACCTTCAATATGTAGTAGTAGCAATAGAATATTTCACTAAGTGGATCGAAGCTAAACCAGTGACAAACATGTCATCATTCACAATGAAGAAATTTCTTTTGCAAAACATCATTTGTCGCTTCGGAGTTCCAAGACACATAACAGTAGATAATGGAACTCAATTTGACAGCCAAAATTTCAGAGAGTATTGTGAAAGCTTGGGAATTCAATTATGTTTCACATCAGTAAAACACCCACAATCAAATGGTGCAGTTGAACGAGCAAATAGAATTATATGCATAGGAATATCAAAATGCCTCGTGGGGCTGCCCAAAGGCAAATGGGTGGATGAGTTACCTAAAGTTGTTTGGGTACACAACACTACAGTTTCAAGATCAACAAACTTCTCCCCCTTCAAACTACTTTATGGAGAAGAAGTGATGACGCCTGAAGAGATAAAATTTCAAGGCCCAAGAACAAATATTAAAATAATAGATGAAGACCAACAAATGACAAGCAAAGACTTACTGGTGGAAGAAAGAATAAAAGCGATCCAGAATCTTGAGAAATATCAGAAGAAAACAGAAAGTTGGTACAATAAGAAAGTCAAACCAAGACAATTGTCACCAGGAGACTTTGTCTTGAAAAGAAAAAGAAATGAAGACACAGTCGGAAAGTTTCAGCAAAAATGGGAAGGACCATATCTCATCATAAGAACTAACAAGCCAGGAGCATTTCACCTAGAAGATATCAGCGGAAAGGAAATTGATCACACATTCAACATTCAAGACCTACGAAGATACTACCCCTAGAATTTATTTCCAACTTTGTACAAAATAGATTAGCTTTTACATTCTGAAAAATTTCAATTCAAATGTAAACGAGCTACACTCTTTTTCCACTCAGGGGAAGCCCTTCGTAGGGTGAGTGGTTTTTTAACGAGGCAATCTCTATTGTAAATTCTCATCAAAGTATAAATGAGAAAACTAGTTCCCCTAAAAATAATCCTATTAAAGGCCGAAGAGTATATTTTAAATATACTCATGCTTCGGCAAAACAACCAAAAGTAGTTAGCATGATTATTCGAACAAGCAAAAAACGATGCTAACCTATTAAAACAATATATATATAATATAAAAAATAAAAAAAATATATATTTAATTCACTAAGGTGAATTTTTGACTTCAAAAACAAAGTCTACATATTACCTTCGCCAAAAAGAGCGAATAGCATTTTCAAATTCACTAAGGTGAATTTTTGACTTCAAAAACGAAGTCTACATATTACCTTCGCCAAAAAGAGCGAATAGAATTTTCAAATTCACTAAGGTAAATTTTTGACTTCAAAAACGAAGTCTACATATTACCTTCGCCAAAAAGAGCGAATAGAATTTTCAAATTCATTAAGGTGAATTTTTGACTTCAAAAATGAAGTCTACATATTACCTTTGCCAAAAAGAGCGAATAGAATTTTCAAATTCACTAAGGTTAATTTTTGACTTCAAAAACGAAGTCTACATATTACCTTCGCCAAAAAGAGCCAATAGAATTTTCAAATTCATTAAGGTGAATTTTTGACTTCAAAAACAAAATCTACATATTACCTTCGCCAAAAAGAGCGAATAGAATTTTCAAAATCACTAAGGTGAATTTTTGACTTAAAAAATGAAGTCTACATATTACCTTCGCCAAAAAGAGCGAATTAAATTCACTAAGGTGAATTTTTGACTTCAAAAACGAAGTCTACATATTACCTTTGCCAAAAAGAGCGAATAGAATTTTCAAATTCACTAGGGTGAATTTTTGACTTCATAAACGAAGTCTACATATTACCTTCGCCAAAAAAGAGCGAATAGCATTTTCAAATTCACTATGGTGAATTTTTTACTTTAAAAATGAAGTCTACAAATTACCTTCGCCAAAAAGAGCGAATAACGTTTTCAAATTCACTAAGGTGAAATTTGACTTCACAAAATACGAAGTCTACGCGTTGCCTTCGCTTAAAAAGTAAGGGGACGATGTTTTCAAATTCACTAAGGTGAAATTTGACTTCCCAAAATACGAAGTCTACGCGTTGCCTTCGCCTAAAAAGTGAGGGGACGGTGTTTTCAAATTCACTAAGGTGAAATTTGACTTCATAAAATACGAAGTCTACACGTTGCCTTCGCTTAAAAAGTGAGGGGACGGTGTTTTCAAATTCACTAAGGTGAAATTTGACTTCACAAAATACGAAGTCTACACGTTGCCTTCGCTTAAAAAGTGAGGGGACGGTGTTTTCAAATTCACTAAGGTGAAATTTGAGTTCACAAAAAACAAAGTCTATGCATTGCCTTCGGTTAAAAAATAAAAAAAATATGCGCTTCGCCTTCGCTAAAAAGTAAGGAGACATCGTTCCTTTCACATAATAAATCATATCGCATAAAAAATGTCTATACAAATACACACACAAAAAACGCTTTATTATGTCAACAAATGTACATATCAAATATTTTCTGAAGCAACAATAGATGCTGCTTCATCAATCAAATCTTCAACAACTCTATCTAAAACATGATACACCTCTGAACTAAGATAGTCTTCGGAAATATAGCTCGGCGAAGCACTTGAACACGAAGACTGAAAACACACAAAGAAAATACCATTGAAATTTGCTATACATATGTCTCCACATCACAACAAAAGCACAAATACCTGAGAAAATTTGCTACAATCAACAACACGAGACAAACATCTCTCATTTTCAGCAATAGAGAATTCAGTTTCAAATTCTAGAAACAAGAACATCCCATCAGGAAAAATATATAAAAAACACATACAACAAAATTTATGTTCGCTTACGTTTGACAAACACATCAAAAGAAGATTTTGCCTCTTCAGTAGCATACTCCAACCATAAGGTAGGCTTAGCAACAAAGTTACCTTTACACATTAACAAAGGCATAACCACAACTTCATCCTATCCAAAGTTCAACATTTACAAAAACGTTAAAAGTTTTCAAAACCTCACCCCTCGAATTTAAAATCTAAACTACGACAAACTAAAGTACATGATCACGAGTATCATCATCCCTCGCCCTCTCTTGTTCAAGTCTTTCTTACCTCCTCTCAGCCTCCACATCAGAAGCAAGTATCCTTTCAAGCTGCTACAACAAAGCAAAATAAAACAACAGATAAGAAAAAACACAAGGAAAAAACAATGAATCAAAATCACATATAGATAACATACTTTTTCCATCTTTTGCTTAGCTTTCGTAAAGGCATGCTCTCTTCCACCTTGATTCCAGTATTCATGAAAATACTTCTTGCAAAGCATTTGAGTACGAGAAGAAACTTGGTTAAGAGATTCCACTGACGGAAACCTGTAACTTTGGTCGTACAGTTTCTCATACAAAGAATCATTAGCCTCCTTCATCAAATGAAAAAGTGCACGACTTGAATACATGCAACTCAAATCAGTAGAAGTCTGTAAAACAGTGGGCAGGTCTTCATATTGGCGGCAAAGCCAAGCAAAGAACGGATCGAATTCTCTAAGCTCCCAACAAGGATCTTCTGGCTTCGCACCAAATTTATCATAGCAATTTTTGCAAAGTTCCCACAAGCGATTGCACTTATTATGAAAATTTTGATCCTTTTCAAGAGATTTTTTCTTAAGATAATTCTTTTCTCTCAAAACTTTTTCAAGATCTTTCCTCAAATTATCGCAATCTTCAATCTTCGCTTCAAGTTTAGCACCAACAGAAATACATCTAGACTCCATATCATGAAGAGCTTCAACCGTTTCTATCCTCTCTTTCTCCTTAATAGCAAGTTGAGATTTCAAAGATTTAATCTCTTCAACCAAACTTTTTTCACGAAGTGCTGCATTTTTTGCATCATCCTCAATCGATTTACGCAAACTCCTTTGCAAAAGTGCATTCTAGAAAAAAAACAAAACATTTGCATACGAAGTCAAAAATATATTACAAATCGAAATGACAAATCTAAATCAAATTTACGCAATAAAGATAACAAAGTCAAAATGATCGAACCTTGTAAATCATGGACACACTAGCATCTGCCAACTCAAGCGAAGATTTACCAACAAGTTCGGCCTCCGCATCAGGAACTGCGAAGGCATCATCAATGCACTTTGACAACTTTAATTCTGGTTTCTTCGGCATAATACAAAGTTTGTCCAAACCAATCCCAACAAATTTGAAAGTATCTAAGTTCACACCTTGAGCCTGGCAGTATTCCATACAATGTTTGTAAGCTTCAAGATCTACCCCATCAGGAACAGTTTCCGAAGCTTCAGCCGAAGTTGCAGGTTCCTAGGCAACTTCTTTCATCTTTCCAACATCAACAGTCGTCTCCCTTTGAGAAGAAGAATCAGGAAAAAATTTCTCTGCGAAGACAAAAAACATTAAATTAATTAAAAGATAAAACAAAACAAAAATATGTGAAGTAATAAAATAAAATCAACTGTAGAAACACCCTTTTCCAACTAGTAAGACACTCTCTCACCAGTATTCACATTAATAGTAGACTCAGAAAGACAAGAGGTGCAGTCATGTTCAGCCTTCTCGTCATGGACTTCATCATCAGATTCATCAAAATCAAGGGAAAAAGTTGTAGTACCCTTAATTTTTTGTGACTTCGCACCAGGCACAACAACTTTAGAAGCACCAACTGCAGCATCTTGCTGTACTCCCACAACATTTTCTAACACAACTTGGGATACATCTTCTGTAATTTCACCAGCTAAGTTCACACCTCCTCCAGACGAAGTCACAACACCTATCCCATCACCAAATTTTCCCGCACCATCCCGAGGAGTTTCAACAGAAAACCTTTGAGAGGATGGCCCAGTAGTTTCCTGCGAAGCCAACACCTTACCTTCTTCTTCTGACCCAACAACAGTGGCAACCACAGTCACCGGAGAAGCAGACGGATTAACAGGATCAGGAAAAGTATCTTCGCCAACATTTAGTTGTGACGAAGTCAAAATAGCTTTAGCAACACCACCATGGGAAATGTTGGCCATCAAATTCTAAAAATAGTCATCAAGTGGAGTCAACATAGGAGGAGTCAACCCACTAGAATCAAAAACTAAACTAAACATTCTCACCTCATCATCACAAGACATTTTCTTTAAAGCTTCATCAACAAAATTTTCTGACACATCAGAATCAGAAAATCCAGCAGTCTTCGCTTTCTTCTTTGAACCTTTTTTAGTAAGCGGAGCCCTACCTCTCTTTTTTCTAATAACATTATCGATACTAGGCTTTGCACTTCTAGCATAGGACGGAGCTGACCTTTCACCATATTCTATCTGAGCAATATCAAAAACTCTATTCAATCTCTTATAATCTGAGCCAAGGATTTTATCCATCAGATCTTTCTCTTTCTTCAAAAATTTCCCAAGAATCTCAACAGCTTTAGTTTCAACAGCAGAAACAAATTCTTTGTCTTTGGTATACTTCTTTGGACGAAAAACTTCATTATCTGGAAAGATATAAGTTTTTCCTCTAACTACCTTTTCATGAAATCGAACAAAGCTCCAACCTTTCTTTAAAGGCCAAATCTGAGAAGCAATATACTCTTCGCAAAAATCTCAGGCACTTTACATACTTGCAGCAAGCTTATAAAACTTCTCACAAGATTTAGAATTTCTCGAACTTTGAAATTCAGGTTTACAGTCAAAACTGTTCTTGTGCATCCTTGCAGCCAAAGGATATCTTTTAACAACTCTGTTAGCCTGATTCTTCTCCTCGACCAAAGGAACTTTATGGTAAAACCAATAGCAGTACCAATTTTCAACCCACTTATTTTTCGAGGCAGGAGCTATCTGTTTAGCACCGCGAGCTTGCTTAAAACTACAACATCCAAAATATTTGATGACACTTTTACCATCAAACATTTTACTCCGAAATTGAGTATGCATCTCATGAATAGAACAAAAAGCTCCAATATCCAGATTTTCTCTCTGAGATTTCACTGCCCAAATAAAAAGAGCAATTTTTGCCATACCATTTGGAGTCAAGTGATGCATCACAATGTTATAAGCTTTCAAAATTTCTTCAATAAAATCTTGGCATGGCATACGAAGACCAACTGCAAAATGATCACGAAACACAACACATTCATCAGGTTCTGACCTAGGAACTGTCTCATTTTGCGGAGGCAACCTAACATCCACTTTTTCAAGCATTCCATTTTTAACCATCCACTACAATTTAGACTCATCAAACGAGGATTTGCCAAAGTTCAGAGACTTCGTATCATCACCAACAAGTTCTGACTCCGATGCAGAAACATTAGATAAATCCTCATCAGAAACAGATTGCTCAGATTCAGCTGGCAAATTTTCAGAAGCATTCTTCTCTCTATCTGACATCTAAATACAAAAATATAAAAATATATAAATAAAAATAAAGCATACGAAAGTACAAAACATAACAAAACTAAAAAACATCAACCTCAGAAAAATTACCTTCGCAGCAAAAAAGAAACGAAGGAATAAAGTGGCTTCGAAGAAAATCGACTTCGCGGCAACTAAATTTCAGCAGCACCTCCCTGTCTTCAATCACGTACCCAAAAGGGGGGAGTACAGCGTAGTATATATAGGCGGCTTTGGAAATTAACCGTTAAAAAATACTGTTCATAGCATAACGGTCATAAACGGCCAACTCCAAAGTTCGGGACGGTGTTTTTTATGACTTCGCTTTAAAATTTTCAAATTCACGAATTTCAGACCTTTGGAGTAGGCCTTCATTCGTGAGGGGCTACTGTTGGGGGAATTAACTTCGTCCAAAAAACTCAAGCCCAAACTTTGGAGTGTGAAAAATATAAAAGTATCCTAATGAAATTCACTTACAGGGAAAAGTATAGCGAAGGATGTATTTCGACTTCGTCGTCAAGAATTCAACTTCGTCTATCGACTTCGTCGTCAAGAATTCAACTTCGACTATCAACTTCGTCGTCAAGAATTCAACTTCGACTATCGACTTTGTCGTCAAGAATTCAACTTCGCCTATCGACTTCGTCGTCAAGAATTCAACTTCACCTATTGACTTCGTCGGCAAGAAAACAACTTCGCTAGACAGAGAAGTAGACGGAGAGCAAGAAATAATCTGAAGAGAACAAGTTCATTGAAGGAAAGAAGATTGAACGTGAAAAAGAAGACTAAATCAGGAAGAAATGACTACTTCGCCCTTACATAGATGAAGGGTTGTAAATATTTAGGTCAGGGGTAAAATAGTCATTTTATGTAAAATACGAAGACTAGGGCCCTATAAATACCCCCTCTGACATGTATGGTACGATCATGAAATGGAAATACAACTTTGCACATAACTTTGTCTTGTCTGAAATATTTCTGATGATTGTGTGAATTGTGTCATCCGACCTGAACTTTTCACCCAACAAGCTACCTTGCACATCTGCAACGAAGAATGTCGTGGCTAGGGTCTTGCTTCCAATAGTGAGTTCCATATTAGCAATCCCTCTAGCTGGAATAGGAGCACCTCCTCCAACTCCAGTGATCGTCATATTGGTCCTCACCAGCTCCTCATCAGTGCCACCAAGCTTCTTATAATGTGCATATGACATCACATTCACAATTGCCCCATTATCCACCAACATGTTATGGACAAAAGTACCATTGATATGGCCCTTCACATGCAAAGGCTTGAAATGTGGCATCTTGTATTGGGAAGTTGAACACTGCTACGGCTGAATCGTCTCCAATGATGTAGTAATTGACGAACAAAACAACTACATTGACCTCCTCTCTTTCCGGAGTAGCTTCATAGTCAACCATCTCCTCATCAAGAACCTCAGGCACCTCCATGACAACCATAGTAGCAACAGTGGAAGCAAAATCATCAAAGGACACCTCGGAGGCCACCGGGACAGTAGGAGTCGGCTCAGCCGACCCTGGAGTCGGCCAGGCTAATTCTGGGGCCTCTGACACAGTATCAGCAAGGGGAGTCAGCTTAGCCGACTCTAGCACATCTAGGCTAGCAGGAGCAGGGGCAGTCGGCTTAGCCGACTGGCCAGTGGCAGTGACGTCATTTTGACCTTTCAGAGAGATTTCGTTATGCTCGGGGTTTAGGACTTCACCCCCCCATCTTGGCAAGCATCTCCCGCTTCTATTGCTTATGCTAGGCACGCTGCAACTTGCGCCGTTGAGTTTTATTCAACCCACGAGGACACCACACGGGTTGGCGATACTTGGGATCTCCTTCGATGAACTCTCTCTTCTCATCTCCAACAACTTCTTTAGGAACTTCATCTTGCTTTTGCGCTAGAGTTTCTTCAATTATAATCAGCCCATCATGGTTAATGATAGGAGCTTCCATAGAGCCGATTGTGATGACTGATTGAGGCGTAGCTCTTGGTAGAGGAATAACAGGAGCCTCAACCTTCTTAGGCACGTAGACCTATCGCATTGGTGCCCTTTCTGAACCTTGTGAAAATGGAGTCTTGAATGTAATCATCTGACCTTAATTCACACCGCTAGAGCTCGATTGACCATTGTTCAATCGGCTAAAGACGAAAGGTTTTTGCACTGGACGAGCAGGCTCTTTCCCTCTTTGCTGGCGTTGCATAGGTGCAGGGGAGGGATACGGCACCCATACTCCATAAGGACCCCATTGTGGTGTGACTGGAGGTGGAATCGGGGGTCCCCAATGGGATACACGAGGAGAAACTTTCTGAACTAGAGCTGCTGGTTGCATTACCGCCAATTGCTTAACCTTGTCATCTTCTCGCTTAGGCGGAGTATATTCTTTTTTTTTTAACGGCTAATTCTCAAAATCAGCCTTTTCTTGCTTATACTTGGCCATGAGCCTATCAAAAGTGTATGGTGGCCTCACCACAAGCTCCCCTTGGTTCTTCTTCTCATTCGTCTTTCAAGTACCAATCTTCGGCCTATGTGAAATAAATGTGCGCAAAACTTGAACGCCGGAGGGGCCGAGGCTACTAGAACCAAGGGAGTTGGCTAGGCCGACTGGGGCAGTTGGCTCAGCCGACTTGGCTGAGAGGGAGGCTAAGTCGGCTTAGCCGACTGGGCCTGCTGCTGGATGGAGTCGGCCTGGCCGACTGCTCCAGTCGGCCTAGCTGGCCTCTGCTGTGCCGCCACCGTTTCATACCACCGCTGCCTTCTCAAATATTGCATTGATCTAGCAGTGATCTTTAATTTGTTCTTGCCTTCATCATCCTTCTCTAGCACCTCCTTGCGCCCCGAATTTGTTTCGACATTCGGTGCTACACGTGGTTCGCCGATAAGTACATTCTTGCCTTGAGTTGTATCGGCTTGCTCGAGATGAATCAAAACAGCTAGTGATCCTGCTTCAATTGCATGCATTGGAAAAGGAAACTTATTAACTTGCATATCAGAAAGACTCAATCGTCCCTCATTAAGGGCCGATTGGACCTGCCGACGGAAAACATTGCAATCATTAGTGGCATGAGGAAAAGAATTATGATATTTATAATAAGCTCTTCTTTTAACTCATCAACTGAAGGCAATGTATAATTAATTCTAATATAACCGAATTTCAATAATTCATCAAAGATTCGGTCACATTTAGAGAAATTAAAAGTAAATTTCATCTCTTCACCCCGATTCTTATGAATCGGTTTGAGGGATGGACAAGTAACCATCTTATTCTCTGCTGGTCATTTAATTTTAGCAGGACAAATTTCTTTATTATCATCATCAGAACAATCGGAATGATCATCAACAACATGCATATTATGACGATTAGACTTATAAGTTTCACGAGATTCTTTAAGGCGCAATTCAGCTGAAACGGCCCTTTGCAATAGTGGATTAACATTCATAAACTCATAATGTTCAAGTTTATCCCTAATACCAGGACATAAACCAGCAAAGTATAAGTCAGTTAGATCTCTTTCAGAAATCATTAAATGAAAGCATCGGTTCTTAATTTCTCTAAATCGCTTTACAAAATCAAGAAGACTATCACGACCTTGACGAACTGATGCAAGATGAGACAATCTAGTTTCATGGATGCCGGTATAAAAATGACTATAAAACTTTTCTTCTAGTTCAGCCCATGAACCAATAGAGCAAGCTGGTAATGAAGTAAACCATGCAAAAGCTGTGCCAGTAAGGGACAATGGAAAATTGTGAACTTTCATAGAATCATAAGCACTAGCTTCACCCAATTATACAAGAAACATAGTAATATGCTCCATGGTAGATTTACTATCATCACCACTAAATTTATTAAAATCAGGTACCTTCCACCCATCAGGTGCTTTCATAAAATCAAAGTGTGAAGAGTACGGCTTACGGTAAGTAGTCCTACTAGGCTTGATTTGTACACCTAAACTTTCTTCAAGTGATTTAGATAATTTTCCCTAAATCAATTCAAAGTGTTATTGAAATTGGTAGAGGGAGCAACAGGTGCAGCACGTATGGGGACTTGGCTTGGTGACTTCGGCGGGTTAGGGAGAATGTTTTGCCAAGCCAAAGCTCGACTTGTTGCTGGTCTTTGATCGGTTCGAGTGTTTCGAGCCGAGTTTTGACCATAGACAACCAATTGATTAAATGGAGCACTTCCAGCTAAACCGGTCTTATCAATTTCAATTGGCAAAGAGACCGATTTGCCTTTATTTGCTGCTGCATATAAACCTTGATTGTCATAAAAATTCAAAGGCATGCCAAATTTAGGATTTTTAGAAGAAGAATCAACACCCGATGAATTGCCATCGGTTGTTTTCCTTCTAACTTATCAAAAAGGGCCATGATCATGTTTACAGCAGTGAGAAGATTATTATCTATTACTTTCTTATGATCATCCATCATAGTAGCATAATTGGCATGTGTAGGGTAAGGATCGACAATGCTATCATACTTAGGTTCAGAAGATCTTACCTCAGATGCAGCGGGTGCAGAAGATTTAGAAGTGATCAACTCGCTGAAATCTGGCTCCCTAAATTGAGTGACCTTTTCCCGCCGATCTTTAGTGCAACTCTGAAGAAAATCCTTCAGAATGGCGTTGAACTTGGCCTCCACTTGTTGCTTCAGTTCTTCAAGAAGCTCATCGATGTTCATGGGATGGTTGATGTTGCCCTCATGAGGGACTTGGGTCCTATCCCCAGTATCTTCAATGTTACTTCCCATGTTGCTGGAGGAAAACTTGATCTTTCGTCTAGCATTCCCTAGCGGAGTCACCAAAAAGTATGTTGACGTTGAAGATCGCTCCAAGCCAACACACTAGCGAGGGCCTTAGACACCCAAGAGGTCTCACAAGACCTGCAACGCAGCAAGAGACGAAGCGTAACCGGCCTAACCGATCTAGAGATCGATAGGGCGATGTAGAGCTCATTCTTGGCCGAAACAGCTCCTGAACCACTCCCGGAAGGATCCGTCGGGGAGACGCATGTGGAGGATCTCCTAGGACCAGCAAGGCCGCCTAGGATGCCGACAAATCTCATAGAGAGGCTTGCCGAACAGCAGGGTAGAGGGTTGAGAGGAGAAAACTAGGGTAAGATAGGAGTTTTAGTTGTTGTTTTATCGATTGGATAGATGGAAACTCAATCGGCCGTGATCCTCTCCTCTCATATATATAAAGGGGGGTGGTCTTATCCTAGTAGGAAATATCTCCAAGATGTGTTCTCCAAGTTTCCCACGTTGAAAATATACCAAAAACCAAATTTAGGAGGTGTCCTTCTCGGTTTTCAGGCAGAGTGGGCTTAGCCGACAGGGGGAGTCGGCTAAGCCGACTTTTATGGGCTCAAGCACGCCCACCGGTGTCATTAGGGGGAAGTCAGCTTAGCCGACTCATGCAATTGGCTAAGCCAACTAGAGGCTAGCAAAACTGGCTAAGCCGACCGCTAGAGTCGGCTAAGCTGACTCAGGGTGGCTCACCGTGGCTTGCCGTCTTCTCCGCGCATCTCGCTCGCTGTTTAGTCGCGCCATTTGACCTCCACCATGTCCAAGATGTTTATAACTCGTTCATAATACTTAAAACCTTCCTGAAACATTTTTGAGTGTCAACAGTTTCATCTTGCCTTTTGCTAGCCTGCTTCCACTCATACGTGTTGTGGTTGTCATGACCCTCAGCATGGTGACGCAAAATCTTCATGCTGCATGAGGTGATCATGGCGACAATAGTCTTTCGACGAGCAGGACCCTGATGTTTAGTAACTTCATTGAGCTCATCTCGTAAAGTCACAGAATCTAGACCCTCTCTCCTGCTCACTTCTGCTCCTCTTTCTGCCACTTACGGCACTAGTCGAACCTCCTCGAGTTTTAGGGCCCTGACGACAGACTGCATGTGGTGCGCATGAGTCTGGTGCAAACAGAGAAGTCTGGTGTGTCGAGTAAACATCTCCATCTGCGCAATCTCCTCCTCAGTATACTCTTCTATCTCTACTCCCTCGGGGATAACCTCATGGGTCTCCTTGCCCCTCTGCGCTAGTGGTCCTTGTTTGGTTTTGATAATTAAGTGACAACCTAGGTGGACTAATATGTGTTTATGTGAGATACATAGGAAATTAGTCCACAGGTACACATGTGTTGAAGGAGCTTATTGCATATATGACATGACATGGAGTCATGTGACTAGATGGAGAAGATCAAGACAAGGCTTAGCGTCGATGGACCAGTTGCAAGTGTGAAGGAAAAGTCAAAGATTTTGGAGCAATGGACCACACGTGGCGGAGAAGGTTGAGCAAAGACTTGGCGCTGATGGACAAGGGCAATGGTGAAGAGCAAGCAAGGTTGCGATCGATGAACCAACGATGTCACATAATGATATGAAATTGATCATATCATTTGTTTGGTGATATGGTCGGTGCTTGTGTGGCATCAACATTGGAGGAGATGGAATGGAATGTGCAAGACAAAGGTATATTTGTAGGGCATTCATTTCACCGGTCTAAGGTTGAGTAGAGAAGAAATAGACCAGATTTAGAATAGATAGCCATACTATAAAGAGGGGAAATCTTTTAGTTGCAATGGTTATCTAGTACCACTAAGTGTGAGTTTCATTTGCATATGCATTACGCTTAGTTACGTGGTGAGGTGCACGAGAAAACCCTAAAAAAAGTCATTGGGAAAAAGCTAACTCAAGTGCTCAAAATTGATTTGGGTCATTTGGAGGAGTTAGCAATTTTAAAGGGTGAAAGAGACATCCAATATAGGTGATCCTAAACTTTCTGGAAAGCTAATAAAATTATCTACAACTTTGTTATAAACACCAAAATCTAATTCCAAAGCTAATGAGGTCAAGCATGCTAGTGTTCTAGGTCTGCATAAACAAGGACAGAAAATTGACATGAATTTTAGAAATACATAACTGGAGTTCTAGTGATCCAATAAACATGATCCTTAACTTTATGTAAATCTTATTAAGTTATCTATAACTTTCTTATTATGATCTTAAGTTGATTTCACAGCCAACAAGGCCAAACAACACAAAGAAGACATCTCTATCCAGTTTTAGACAGATTCTGACATTCCACTTTGAACAGCTATAACTAGACTTATAGACCTGCAAAAGTAGTGCTTTTAGACATTTTGGAAAGTTTAACAAAAGTACTACATTTCTTCTATTATCACCAAGAATGATTCCATATGTACATAAGTCAAACAAACCAATCATTCAGATCTGTTCAAAGGACATGCAGAACAGGACAGAGCATTTGTTAATTTCATAACTCCCAAGCTATCAGGTCTATGGTCATGAAAATTTAACACAAGCTCGATCTTGAAGTTAGCTATAACTTTGGTATTCACCACATTCACAAGAAACATTATTTGCATCACGAAACTAATTGCACATCCAAAACTGTACATGTAGCCATTTCAGAATATAACAATTCGATGTTTCACTTGTTTTGCTAACAAAGAGCATACACACATGAGCCATTCAAATAACTTCAGCCACCACTAACATACTTAGCAACACTTTATTGAAACACCGAGCACTCAAAGCATCACCAATTACATTTACAAGCTTTATCTACCATTATGCTTCTATTGATCCTTACTCCTAATAAACATATATATTATTTTAGTGATATATGAGAACAACTAGTTTGAGGCTGAGACTTTTATGATTAGTAGATGTTATCAAAATATGGCTACTGCATAAATTTCACATGCTCAGGTTTTATAATTTAATTACTATGAAAAAGACAATTTGCTACTGCAAGAAAACGTGTAAGGGCAAGATGAATCTAAAGATCATCATTTTCTATAAGAACATAGCCATGTTAGGGTTTCTCAGGACACAATATCACCATGCAAAGGAAAAGGAACCACATTTCACATTTTTGCATATATAAATTATTTATAAACCGTTTAAAACCATTTATCAAGCATTAATCAAGTTAAATCAATAACTCAAACATATTGTATCCAAAAGTTATGGAATTTTAACCAGAACTCATACATGCCACAAGTATGCTAGCATAAAATTTTTAGGTCATTTGGAGCAGTACAACAGTAGATATGATGATAGCAAGCAGAGCAAGCTAGAATAACCATTAATCATTATTAAATCAAAACATCAGAAAAAAGTATACAAACAATATGTGTAATATTTTTCTTAGCTAGAACATGCCAAAACAAGACTAACAAAACTAGAATCATATTTTTAGGACATTCCTACCTCGAGATATGCATTTGACAAACTTAAAAGGATTTCTAAAAGCACTTTACAAGAGTAAATAAAAACAGCAGAAACTTTCTACTAACACCTATTATATTATGACTCTAATGCGTAGATCTACTTACAAGGCTTCCAAAACATCTTCATTTGCTATTTTACGATTTTTCTATGATTTACTATGCATTTCCAAAGATTTAGCTAAATTAATGCATTAAGAAAAAGATAAAGACAAACAGATCTTGCATCGGGGACCCTACACTTTTCACAAAACAAACTCCAACGAAAAGGTCCTTTTTAGCACTATTCATATGAGTCACGGATTTCACAACTAGACCCAACAAGAGTTTCTATTCTCATTTTTGCTCCCTTGTCTTGCTCAGATCAACACAGGGAGCAGGGAATGGAGCAGAGGACGTCGAGGAGGGCCGACTGCTGGCTGACAGCGGTGGAGTGGCCGGGCCTAGCAGCAGCAGGCCACGCCCATGACTAGCACTGGCTTGGCCCAAGCTAGCCACCATCGGCATGGCCACGAGCGACAGTGTGATGGCAAGGCGGCAGCCAGGTTCGGCAGCGCTGCAACGGAGGAAGTGGATGGTAGGCGCATGCTGCAG
Source organism: Saccharum spontaneum (assembly GCA_022457205.1). Classification (NCBI taxonomy): domain Eukaryota; kingdom Viridiplantae; phylum Streptophyta; class Magnoliopsida; order Poales; family Poaceae; genus Saccharum; species Saccharum spontaneum. The sequence goes on from CM039614.1 coordinate 34,077,037, forward strand.
TTGTGGGAGTGCTGGGGCGCGCTTCCACTTGGACGGAGGCCAGCACAAGCTGTTGGATGCGGCGTTGCAGAGCTCAGCTTAGGCAGCCATGGTTGTGGTAAGCACAAGGAAGAAAAGAGATATGAAGCAGAGGGCGCCGCCGGGCTTTCCCTTTTACTCGAGCAGGGGCAAGGTGGTGCACATGCAGCAAGCGCGTGAGACCACACGGCAGTGAAGCGCTGCTGCCAGTCGGCCATGACACTAGACGTTTCAAACTCTGTCAAGAACAACTAATACCACTGCAAAAATACACCATGAAACACTATCTTTGTCCTCCTCTAACTCCCAATCCAGTTGGCTTTTGATCATGGCACACGAGGCAAAGTTGTAGATCTTCGTGGGGTGAATGTTGATATTGGTTATGCACACAGAAGAATTAAAGAGAAATAATCCGCAAGCGCACGGATATCGGTGAGCACTTCACCTGAGAGATAATTCTAGAGTATCGTATTTGTTTATCCGCTAGGAGAAAATGTGTGATGACTAACCCAGTCTATCTGCAACTACCCCTGAGCTGCAATCAAGGTAATGTGATATAAGCGATATAGAGAAGACTACTTACGCCACCCTAGTTCTAACCTGTGGCAAGCTATGCAACTATTGCTCTATTGGGGACGTACCGAAGGAAAAGAGACCACAAAGGATGCTTAACCCTGGCACACAAATCCTACCAATCCTTCTAACGGGAGGAGGCTCCAAAGGTAACAACGAGATTGTCACTTCCTGCGCTACTACCACTGATCCAGCTAGACAGGGGATATCTACGAGTACCCGAGCCCAAGTACCACGCTTACACTACGGATGTTTTACTCTACCCTCTACGCGAAGAGAATAAAGTAAACTCGTAAACCAAAGAACAATAATAACATATACTTACTAATATTAGAAGTTGAATTACCGAAGAATCTCAGAAGCAAGCTCTAGGTTAGGGAGACTTGATCCCGCAGGTACAAGCTGGAGAGGAGACACCGATAGGCTGGGCTTCCTCCAAACTCTTTCTCCACTCTATCTCTCTTAATCTAGAAGAATAACTCTAATCTCACATAGAGACTAAAAAGCTAAACTCTCTTGAATGCTAGGCTCTAAAGAGAAGAGATCCATTCAACAGACCCCTCTCAAGCTAATTCTCTCTGGAAATAATGAATTAGGGTTTTTGAATTGCTCTGACCCAGGGCCAGGGGGCCTTGCTTATATAGCCCTTTAGAATGCACCACAATCCTTAGATCAAACCGACTTTAATCAACGCTTAATATTGATCCTCAATGACGGTGGAGGGGCAATCTACGTGATTGTTTCTGATTGGTCAGGAGGGGAGGGCGGGCGCCCACGTGGCTTGGGCGGGCGCCCTGTCATCCTGATAGGTGGGCCCCACCTTCCAGGGGGTGCCTTCCCAAGTCTTCTAGATTCTTCCTTTTCATGCGTGGGTCTTTCTCTCTATGTAATCATGACATGTGGGCCTTTTTTGGTTATTTCTTGATAACTCCCTACAGAAATAGATATTCACCAAAACTCGTGGAATTCTGTCAGTTAAATCCCTAGTCTATGATGGTAATTCTTTTTATAGCATTTTCTTGGTTAAGTTGACAGTTAAAAATGACAGCTAACTACCGTCAATAGTGAACAACATTGATTTAAGGATCAAGAGCTAACTCAGACTAGATTGGAAGATATGGAGCTCCAAGAGAGGGCACCCCAAAAGGGAATTCTGCAGTTCAGTTTCAGACCGACTGAAACTGCATTTTTCTCCCCTCTACTCCCTAATCCAGCTAGTTTCAGCAAAAACACAGTAATACAACTTATAGAGCTAAGTGAGTACTACAACTTCTATTAAAGGTTCATGAACTAGTTCGGCCTAGTTTGGGAGATCTTGAGACCACTATTTTAGCCACTTAGCTCTATAAAGTTTGTTGAATCAGGGCTTGGTACAAAAATAAAGTTTGTTGTACTCCACTCAAACTTCAACTTTTATTAAAGGTCAAACTTCACCACTGATACTGAAATCATTGTTTTATCTTGGTCAAAGTAGCATCCCGATAAAGCCTAAATTATCATTTTCAGGCCGTTGAAGCATTTTCTTGACATTTGCTCAACATGAAACCTTCATAACTTTTGTTGTAGAACCAATTTGGAGTTGTTTGAGCAAAGTTGCAAGGTTTGATTGACATCACAAGTTTCCATTTGCTTAATGAAGCAATTTAAGCAAAAATGTAACTTATCATTTCATGTGACTTTTTGTTTCCAAACTTCACGAAATTTTTAAAAAGGTTCACTATGGATGCATGTTGATGTAATGTACATAAAATAAGCATGTTTAACATTACTCTTGCATACATTTTTGAAAGGGGCAATCTATAAGCAAAGGAGTGTTGTCCAAGTTTAAGTTGGGGCTTATTTTCATAGATTTGACCTTGACACCTTCATCACCACTTAACATGTCATGTTTGAGCTCAAACCCACTGCTTAACTAGTCACAAACACCTGGGGTGTTACAATTAGGATCTTTGTAAGGTGCTTGTGAACTTAGAGGGGTGTAGTCTTCGGTAGACCAATAGTTTTAATTCCGCATTTGTTTCGGTTAGCCGGCGTGATTAATTTTAGAATAGACTATTCACCCCCTCCAGTCCACCATCTTGACCCTACAGCTAGGCGGGCCAATGATCTAGTATCCCTCTCTGAAATCCTCAATGCACTACCATGACCTCAACCTTGCCTTGACTCTTAGGCCAACATAGCCCTGGTGGCTTCTTCCTCTCGTTCTCGGCGCTTTTCTAAGTTACTCTTCTTCTTTGGCTCAGCTTCAGGAGCCTTCTCCTTCCCCTTTCACGTCATCTGCAAGAGTTTAGTGGGGGAAAGCCATGAGATTAGGTTTAACAACATAAAAAGCATACAAGCATTTCATCGAATACGTAGCATGCATCATCAGCGGGAGCAAAGGCATCACCTTTTCCTTAGTCGATTTGCTGGCCTACCTTTGGAAGAAGAATGTGCGCGACGGCAGCATGAATTCGTGCGACACAGGGACGGTGGTGTGTACGCACTATTCGCCTAAACGACCATTTAGCCCATTTAAACACCGTGTAAACGCTACACAGTGATGCTCTGTTTCCGTTTAATCGTCCGTTTACCCCGTTCAATCGTCCGTTTAGCCTGTTTAATGGACTTTTTAGCCCAAATAATGGCTAAATGGTAGGTGACTGATTGTTTACCATTTAGTGTTTAGGAAAACATTGTGTGTACAAGGTGGCGGCGTCATGGGTGGGGTGTCGGTGGCGTGACACGGGGACGGCGTTGCTGCTTGAGGACGGCCACACGGAACCGCCGTGCGTCAAAGGGGATAGCGGTGCAGAGCGGCGACTGTGAGGAATTGGGATCTTGCGCCGGCCATGGGGAACCAGGATCTGCACCGGCGATGAACCCCCGGCGCAACGATGGTGGCGATGGCGATGGTGAACAGTATGACCGCTACAGCCACAGGTGTGGGGGAGGCTTGGGCATGCGAGACGAAAATGGTTCGGCCCAAGGTTTTTAAAGTCTAGATTGGTAGGATGGTCCAACTACTGAAAAAACAACGGGCCAGACTTTAGCTCAATCGCTCCTGAAAATAATAGTCAGGTTGCTGAGCTTAGTCCGGCCTTTGTGTTTATTTGGTGGTCGGACCATCCTGCGTCCCCGATTTTTGTCTTTTTTATGACACTCAGGAATTGTTTATCTTCACTCTCTATGTTAGAAAGAACTTCTTTTATGTGCCCTAGTAGGTGAACAATATGTTTGAGAGTTAAACCTTTGTTGAAAATCGCTAACTTATAATTCATGTGACAAGTCAAAAATAATTTAAATAAGTCGGTACAAACCATAATAATTTATTAGTACAAATAATTATTTAAGTCACCACAAACCAATAGTTTAAGTACACAACAAAGTCCATGCAAACATAAGTAGATTACATATTTGGACAACGTCATATCATGTAGTAGTTGTAGTGCAGGTCATTAATTTCATATGCTAGCTAGACCGTCAATGATGTAGAGCAGCGTATTTACTAGTGCACTCTCGCTTGCTTCACAAGATCGAGCACATGGTGTACCAATGACTGTAAGAAATTGTTGTGCAGATGCTGATGCCCTTGTCGGAAGCACATGTTCCTGGAATCCATGTGTGGTGGCTGTTGGCCCAGCAAACTGCCACTCATAAGGACCCAATCGAGGCATGTCCGGGTTTAATGGCTTCAAAGCTATAAGCTGAAAAAATGGATATGAGAACCATGCATATAGACATACCAATAAATCTAGGTATGAGCTATGAGATTCACCTCGAGCTTACCACATCATATCGGTTCTATTGAGCAACTGTTGCACAAAGACCTGCCACATCATGAAGGACACCCTCATCCAAAGCTCTTAGCAACATGGAGGAGAAAGAAGGAATATTATACCCAACATTCGCAAGCGCCCTTAAACATTCCAGAACAACATATTTTTCTGCAGTAACCTGGTAGGGTTGGTTTATGCCCGTCTCACTGATTTCTACACGGTAACCTTGGTCACCCCACCTAGCTTCGATAAAAAAAAAAGGTAATTCGACATTGCCAGCCACCCTATATAGTAGGGAATCTCTCAACATTGATCTCATCAACGCCAAACTTTGAGAGTGTTTCTTCGAACCATTGAAGCGATCGAATTCTCTATAGTACATTTAAGAATCATATATATCAGGGAAAAGATATATGTATAGGTGTCTTCAAAACATATTATTTTATTGAAACTATGTTGCTTACTATGGGTGCTCTGCATACGACAACATTAGATACAATCCATCGTCATATATGTAGCCAAGATCCAGGGGAGGCAGTTGTCCGGGCATCTCTTCTCCTGAATTTATGTTAACGGAAAAACGATAATTTCTTCTAATCAACGATGAATTTATCGTGACCAATACATGATATTTTTGTGCTACTCAGGCCATCCCAAAATACACAACATTTTTGTAAAAATATTATTTATTTTGTCCAAGACTGTGCACGTGCACGATTTGTCACGTGCTAGTTTCACTATCATAGCCTATGCACGTGCACGATTTTGTCCAAGATGAATACACAAAATCCGTGAAAAAAATACTACCATTCATGTCTTAACTTGCTGGTAATAATCTGGAACAGGGAAAGAGCAGTCCACTTACCAGATCAAGGAAAGGGAAAGAGGAGTCCACGTTGCCGGTGCTGCCTCCTTGCCGCCGGCAAAGCATCGCTCTCGGTCGCGCCAAATGCGGCAGTTGTCGGAAACTCTTGTAATCGTGCGTGCGTGCAGGGGTAAAGAAGAGAAGTTGACCATGCGCATGGAACACATGGAAAACTTCTAGAATCAATTCTAGAGACGGTTCTATAAGGATAACCGCCCCTAAATATAACAACACGAATGGTAGTGCGGCCAGACTAGCATTTTCAGGAGCGGTTGTCGTTAGCAACCACCTCTAAAAATATTTCTGTCTCGTGAACAGCATTGTCCGGTTATGTAAGGATAACCTAAAACGTGTGTAGAGGGACAAAAATATTTTTAGAGGCTGTTGCTAACAACAACAGCTCCTGAAAATGCCAGTCCGGCCGCACAGCATTGTCCGGTTTGTGTGTTTCTGTGGTGGCCGGACCATTCTGCGGCTCCATTTTTTTTATTTTCACGAGTCCATCTCTTTGTCTGGCCTATGTGTTTCAGTGGTGGCTAGACCGTTCTACGGCTCTGATTTTTTTATTCTCTACATTAGATAGAACTTTTTCATAGCACAGCATAAATGGAACCGCCCCTACCATAGTAATATTTTGCGGTTTTTTTATTGACAAATTCTTCAAAAGCACGAGCCAACTAAATAATTCTTGTTTTGACCTTCGTGTACTGCCATCCACCTTTCCGCCTGGGGCCATGTTTAGATTGCAAAAAACTTCAACCCGATGAATAGTACCACTTTCGTCTTATTTGGCAAATATTGTCCAATCGTGGACCAACTAGGCTAAAAAGATTCATCTCGTGATTTCCAACTAAACTGTATAATTAGTTATGTTTTTTACCTACATTTAATACTCCATGCAAGCGGCTAAAAATTGATTTGATGGAGAGAGTGAAAAAACTTGGAATTTTGAGGAGAACTAAACAAGGCCTGGGATTGGAATGGATCCACTAGAGCCTGCTTTGAATGGCCCACAGAACCAAAGAGAAGACCTAGAGAGAGAGCCGAGAAGAGGAGAGAGACGGGGAGGAGAAATGAACAGGCAAGCGTCCCTTTTCTCTTACAAAGTGGGTCCTCCCCGGCGTTCACAGGTGTTGGTGCGGTGCGGTGCGTCCGTGCGGTGCCACAAACACATGGCCAGCTATCATAAAGTCTTTACCTTTAGTATTAAAATCCATAACTCTAGGAGCATTGGCATCCAAAGAGTCATCTGCGTTCGTCGTCCATCCAATGTAGCTTCAACAAGTGGCAATGCTCCAATTGCTCTATGTGCGGGAGTCGTGTTCGGTTGCAGAGAAAAGCCACTACTGCTGCAGCAGTAGCTTTCCTAAACCATAAATCCTAAACCCGCGTGTGGAGTATGAATGGTCTTTCGGTCATTTTGGACCTCTTTACATGAGCCATGCCAGCTGTTGTGTGCTACCTGTTTTTTCAAAATTGCTAGATAATGGAAAATATAGGGTGTGTTCAGTTTCCTATCCAACTTCTAGCCTGACTAGAATTCAAGCCTGGGCAATCTTAGCCAGCTCCCACTAAGCCAATCCCTAGTTGTTTGGTTGTCTATACTGTCTAAGCCTGGCTAGCTCCACGACGTGTTTGGTTGCCTGGTTTGTTTTGATATAGTCACCTCTTCTCCGAATTGGTAAGTTTACCACTACTACAGATTGACTTATCACTATCGCTACTTTCACTGCCGTAGCAATAGAAACGACTGTGTTATGCTTCCACCGACGGTTGGACCGATAGCAAGGCCTCTTGAGAAAGGAAACCGGCAGTTGAAACTTCTACCACCGATGGGTTAACAATAGATGCGACAGTGGTATTTTCTCAGCCATATAAAAAGCCGAGCCAACTGGGATACGTGTTATGGCCGCCGGCCCTCCATGACTGTTTGGTCTTCCGGCGATAAAGTGAGCGTGAGTTATTTCCCAACTACTTGCACTTCTCTGTCTCCAAGGTTGGCCTATTTAACCAGGGTTTGGATGCACCTCTTGGGCTCAATCCACACACTCTTGAATCCACACAATCGTGAGCACTACTGTATCTTTCCTCATCGCCAAGAAGTGCTTTGTCTTCATCCTAGGCCGCGAGAGGTGCAAGATGGAGATAAAGCACCTCACCGGGTGTTTGGAAAAGGCCTTCAAGATTGGGTGCTTTAGATTCCATAACCTTGCTTCCCTTTAGCATCGAGATGTAGATCTGCATCCCTCGACGCTAAGAGGTAGTAAGGTTATAGAATATAAAGAACCCCACTGAGATGTACGTGTAAGTTTTGCGAGGTGCTCCTTCTCCATCCTTGGAGAGGTGCTACCGCTGAATATGAGCTTGACCTTGATGATTGCAGATCTTGTGTTAACAGAAGACCTATAATCATCTAGTTCTCTCCTGTTCAGGAACTCCATACTCAATTGGGGGTGCTTCAAGTTTGCGAGGTGCTTGTTCTTCAAGATTGGGTGCTTTATATTCTGTCTTGTAGCTCTTACGGTTAAGAAGCAAATCACATTCCTTGACTATGATGGTTGCAAATGGAAGGTAGAACCTCACTAAGGGTGAAGTTTTGCAATGTGATGCGTTGTACTTTAGATTCTATAATCTTTATACCTCGGAGGATCTGTTGCTTTGTATGTGCAAACCGCCGTATGGTATGGATCTATTATCACGTAGACCTCACTGAAAAATACGTAAAGAACTACAACTGAAGTATTTAATTTAGATCGATACTTGATAGCCAAGTCTCATCGGCTCAAAATAGCCGAGTCACACCAAAATTTATTAAAAAATTTGGGGGAATGTGTTCACACCAAAATCTGGGAAGATGCACAGGAAGCCCAAAACTCAGGGAAGCGTGTGTGAGTGTTGAATGTCGTCCCAACTTTCAACACCGTCCCCACCACTTAGTAAGCTGGGAACCATTGTATACCTCGTCTTTCCTGATCTGTGCTCCCTAGATCACGCATCTTAACTACACTAAGTCTAGATGCATCTTCAAGGCTAGTCTATTTAAGCCAGGTCTTGGTGCACTGAGTCTCTCGCCCCTCCACATCCCTTAGCATTGCACTGAGTGAGAGAGCGACAACTCCTATCATCCACCATGGTTCATGGCATACTTTGGTGGCTCTGCCGTTGCTGGGAGAAGGCTTTCAAGATCGGGTTCTGCAGCAGCCTACTGGTGGCCGTTTGTCTTGGGTGTTAGAGGAAGTTTTACGAAGAGATGGGGAAGAACCATACCATCTTTGGTGGTCGGGGTCTCCGACGACACGGCGGCTAGGCCCATTGATGGTCGGCGTGCGGGAGACCTTTTGAGCCCACAGATCTCGACCTGGGATCTCTCGACGTCGTGGCATGTGTTCCTCCCTGACGTTGACGAAGACGGCGCGGGCATTGCTCCTTGCGGGGTTCGTCATCCTCTCAGATGTTCAAGGGAGTTCCGTGAGGTGGTTCTTCCCAAGGCTTCTTCCAGGCGTCGTCCCTGCTCGTGGCAAAAATTCAAAGGCACAGTGAAGGTTAGTTACACCTTCGTCCGGCTTCTACGCTTCATGAGATGTCCATCGCTCAGTGCGGGGATAAACATATGATCATAGCTTAAATTTAGCTTATGCCGATACTTATGTCGATTTGTTGTGAGAGAAAAACACTGTTTGTTCGCTGAAAAGTAATACTGCTCAAGTAGTGCTGAAGAATAGGGCCAAGGTTTTTGTCGTCATAACTGTAGTTGCTGATAGATACTTATTATTGTACGCCTGGTGAATGAAAAGTGTAACAGAGTTAATCGAAAAAGAATGTGTTTTGTGGATTTTGAACACCGTTATCTCACTGTGATGCTAGTGGGGTGTTGGTTTGTATGGGCAAACTGCCGTACGGTGCGGCTTTGTAATCGCGTCCATTGTTATTGTAGAGATCAGTACCTTTATTATGCAACATCAGCTGACAAACTTTGTCATGTTAGCGTCCATTGTTATTGTAAAACGTACGCTGTGTGTTCGGTAAGCTACTAAGACCCAGCTGAATTACATTGTACAATTATGTCACCGTCGGATATAAGTGGTGTTGAAAAAAATTGTATCACCGCCACTATTCACCGTTCGATGCTACTCCCTCTGTTCAGGAAAACATGCAATTCTAGCACAGTGTCATGGTTTAGTATCTCAAGTTTGATTAATTATAGATAAAAACAATCAATATTTATGATATCAGATAAATACCATTAGATTCATTACGAAATGTATTTTCTTAATAAATTAATTTAAAGTCATAAATGTGAGTAGTATTCACTAGAAAGTTGGTCAAACATAAACTACTTTGCCGTCACGTAACCCGTAGTTGCATGTTTTCTTAGACAGAGGGAATAACATCTTCTTGTTGTAACCTATAAAAATAATGTTCATAATATTCTGTTTCTTTTCTAACATTCAATTTTCTATTGACACGCCCGTCATCAGGTGCTGCGTACCATCTTCTTATGACCCAGTCATCACCGTTGGTAGCCTTCACCGCCGATATCGTCAAAATTTGCAAGCCAGCGCGAGACTCCCGCATGTTTTTAGAATTTTTGGCGCGTTTGTAGTTAGCTAACAAAAATCGCTACCCACCCAACTGCCACCCTATCCGTCTCCTCCTCAAGTGTTCCTCACCTACTCATCGGCATGTAAGCTGCCACTCAGCGCCGACAAGATAGTGCTCTGCGCTGGTACGCCTCACTGGCATGCCCACACAGATCCACCGGTGATCAGGCTGGTACTCATCACCGTTGTGGCCGCTCGAGCTCACTGCCACAAGATCCAAAGGCAAGGGTAATGCTTTCTCGCACTTCCCTTATCCATGTTTCTTGGCTTTTTATTCCCCTCTTATCTCATCTAAATATGAATCAAGCTTCCATCTGATCATTAAGGAGCTCACGAGCACGTCCCTGCAGGTGCTTCTACTCTGATTCAGGCAACAACACTGCCACTTCAATCGCTGGCTCTGCTCCACCACATCCTAGTCAAGATGGAGGAGGAGGCCACCAATAAGAGGAACAAAGTAGACATCCTCATAGACGATGCCTTGGTCCTTATCCTTTGCCGCCTTATCGCCTGCACCTTGTGCAGCTACAAGTGTGTGTCGCTCCTGGTACCGCCTCATCTTTGAATCCGAGCACCGTAAGGAGCTGCCCTAGTTTGTCGTCGGATTCATGTATGGCAACTGGAAAGGCAAACGCCGATTCGCCAGCTTCACCGATGAATACCCCTTCTTTTTTATCTTGCCCTTCCCCATTCAGGATTTAGTCATCTCAGATTGCTGCAGAGGCCTCTTCCTCTGCTAGTGCATTGGGCTTCACTATGTACTGCATAGCAACGTTTGTTACGGTTTAGGTCGTTTAGGGTTTGATCCCATAATCTCCTCGCACTTCCATGTGGTAGAACTGTGGGTAAGGTCGCCTAGGGTGTTAGTTGTTAGTTCTGGAGCATGGATTTTCCCATAATCTCCTCGCACTTCAATTATGTCTATGTATTGCTGGTATTTTCAATATGTCTAACCTTTCAATCTGGATCCTTAAAGACTATGGCACTAGTAAATGGACATTGAAGTATACAGTGAACACGCTGTAGCTATTTGGACCGAACAATATTGGACTCGGTTCTGAGACTGCCAATGCGGACTACAAAATGATTGCAGTTCACCTAGAATGGAATTTGATTTTCCTTGTTGGAGAGGATCGAACATTGATGGCATATGACATGAGCAAAGTTCATGTCCTCTTAGCCTGGGTCGTCCGCTATCCTAAAAGTACCTGAGTATTTATTTTAACAGACCTCACTATCTGCCTTATGTTCCCTTATTCATGGAGTCATTAGCAGAGAAGTAAAGGTACATATGATGCATTTTATTGTTAGGACATGTCTTTGTTCAGGTAGGGAGTTGTTTTGAATCTATATATAGTCCAATTTTGGCTTGGTAACTAAACCAATGGTATGTTGAATATTATTAATTCTGCTATTTTGCATTATGCAGCTTTTGGAGTCTTAGTGCTTTTCAATAATTTTCCTACAATGGCTTTGGGAGGAAGAAGAGGGGTTCCATGCTGCATTGGCTACCAAACTGATCAAGGAGTGTCAATCTGAAGGAGTGGAGAATATTGTTGACACCTTTAACGCCACCTAAGCTAGGTTGTCATCCCCAGCATGACACTAAAGGTGCTGGTACTAAAATATGCAAATGCTCCTCTGAAATAAATATGAAATCCGCAAGCGCATAGATAATACCGATGTAGCATTTTAACCAGGAGTAATCTAGGTATCGTTATTTATATTTTTACCACTGGGAAGGGATGCTGAGGATATTGAGCAATGAGCATCACTACATGTGATAATGGAGAGCATAACCATGTCTTTATCTATCTTCTCATACAGGGTAAGTGTCACAAGATAAATAATATATATATATATATGAATAAAGAATAATAAGAGATAACTGATAAGCTCGTAGCCACATATAATGATAAACATCTCAATAGATTACTCTAAGCATATAGCACTAGCATGGATTAGGATGAACTATAAGGATAAATCCTAAGTTATTCTAACTATATAGTCAAAGCATACGATGATTAGTGCAATTACACTTGGCAATCATGGCAAGAAAAGGTTATATCTACGTATAGTGATATTACTAAGGAAGATATAGAACATAGCCGTCACTTCCCTGTAATAGTTGTGCTCTGCCTGCCCTATACTCGGGAGGTGGACTACAAAGGACTCAACAGGACTGTCACTCCCGCGATCTACCACACGGTCCGGAATATAGGGTGCAATCGAGGTAAATACGATATAGGCACCACACCTACACAATGTTTACCACTCACTCATGATATCAATGAGCAAGCGCTATACGATCCTATACTTACATATAATTCTGATTGAACTATGCCAAGCATATAATCAAAGTAGACTAAGAACAATATAATTGAGAACATAATCAAATAGAGCAAAGTCATATCCAATATGATAGAATAGACTAAAGTCATATTCATACAAATGATGAACTAGATGAATAATATAAGAACAAATACAAAAGTAGGAGAGAATTACCAAGTATTCTCTTGACGGATCTGGAAATCAAGCAATGCTTGGCTCCTTCTAGTTCTAATCCTATGTAGCTATGCTAAACTAGAGATCTAATTGAGATGGTGGCTCTAGGGCTTCTTTGAATGAATGAAATGAGTTCTCTCTCTAATGAAATTGAATGAATTCAGGGTTTCTCCTGGGGCCAGGGGCCTTGCTTATATAGCCCTCTAGGAAGCACCACAACCCTTGGATCAAACCGACCTTCATCAACGACTTTTTATTGATCCTCAAAGGTGGTGGAGGCAGGATCCACGAGGTGGAAGCTGATTGGCTTCCTGGGTGGGGCGGGCGCCTAGGCCTAGGGGCGGACGCCCCTGTTGTCTGGCCTATGGGCCCTACCCTCCGGGGGAAGATCTTTTCGAGTCTTATAGAGTATACTTTTTCATAGTATGGTCGGTTTCTCTCTATGTAAATCTAACATGTGGACCTCCTTTGGTTCTTTCCTGATAACCCCCTGCAGAAATAGATATTCACCAAAACTCGTGGAATTCTGTCAGTGTAACCCCTATATCTAGATAGTATTTATGTTTATGTCCTTTCTCATGCTATGTTGATGGTTAAAAATGATACTTATCTACCATCAACAGACATCTGCCTCGTTTTAGTTATGTAAGTCTATAGGGAGCAGAACATTTATTATGCTATCTATATACCGCTTGTGTTAATTCATCAGTTGACACAGTTGTTTTGCTAGTGTTGAGCATTGTTATTATAACAAGTACTCTTTGTTCTGGACATGATGAATGATGTGTAATGATTATATCTGTATGGTGTGTGTTCAGTAAGTTAATAAGGCCTAGCTGAATTAGCAAATACATTGTAAAAACTAGATGCAATTCTGTCACCATCGGATGTAAGGGTCGTTGGTTGTTTTGTCACCGCCGTACCACTCGCCTTTGGTGAAGCAGACTGCCATCACCACCGCTATTCATCTGATGCAGCAGGGGTAAATAGTGCATCACCACCGAATCATTAGTAACACGACACCGACTACAGGATCATCACAGACGGATCATATTGCAGCGCGACGGTGACCATGCCCTATGATCAAACGGTTCATATGCTGAAGCGACGGTGATGTTTGCCTCGGCATAGGTGGGTCACACTCCGATGCGATGGAATAAGGATCTGATCACAGACAGAGCATAAGCCATGCGGCGATGTTGGTGCATACCCACACATGCGGGTCATGCTCTAATGCGACGGGAGTAAGGACCTTATCATAGACGGACGATAAGCCAATACGATGGTGTAGTGTACACCTCAGTCAGTCTCAGATACTGATGGTGGTGGCTACAAGTATCACTGCCCACAGCTTACTGCTGAGACCAAAATTGGACTGCAATGTGGGTTACGATGTGGCTGTGAAAGGTGTGAGTGTAGTAGTGTACCCCCTTTGAGGGATTTGGTCAAACATGTATTAGGCATCCTAGGCGAGTAGCAGCACATGACAGTAGCAGGGAGAGCAATGGGCAGTAGCACACGGCAACAGCAGGGCGAGCACAACGAGCACACTTGCACCACGGCAACCACGACAGAGCAGGGCAAGCACGGTGGCCAACAGCAGGGTGAGCATGCCAGATATCTGGAAGGAGCTCACTTGCATTGTCGTCCTCCTAGGCTCGGCTTAGTAGGGTGGAGCAGGAGCCCGTGGTGATCGTCAGCAGCGGCTTGACAACACAATGACATTGCCTCAACGTTAGGGCAAGCGGTGATGTGGTCGGGCCAGAAACACCAGCGTTTGTCGAGGCATGGCATGACCTAGTCAAACCTATCCTGTGCATGGTGGCTACATGGTGGTGGTGTCGTGCTCGGAGATTGTAGGACAATGGGGGCTCGGCAACAGCGGCTGTGGACGAAGATGGGTGGCATGGTCATCTTTGCAAAGCTCCAGCGGGCTGTCAGCATCATGGACGCCACCGCTACGATCGTGGCTCCATACCATGAGCAACGGTGCCACTCGAATCTCCATCGTCCTCGATGCTTGTGAACGGAGACAACATCATAGAGAAGTCACCAGGGCGAGGGTGCGCGGTGAGGGAACTTCCCACACAAGCTGAACAAGCCAAGCTCTAGAAAAATGGCTAGCGCTCGCGTTCTATCATAGCCAGGCCAGGGGTGTACGAATGGCCTCCTAAAACCATACTACAACCCACCTACAGCCAACCAAACAAGCCTATCTTGGCTCCTGAGAACCAGGCCAGGGGTTCGGCACCCAACCAAACACACCCATAGGCATGCTATTCAGACATGCGAGGGACATGCCTACTGGACCAAGCTAGTGTCCTCAGGCAGTTAGGTGCCCTATTTTAGGACTATCTGCCTTAGGCCATGAAGCAAGAGGCCCATAATCTTTGCATACATTGAAATTAGCTTCGATTGGATACAACTAAGGTAACAGCACGCATTATTGGCCCTAGCCTATCTTAGGGACCTCTGCCTCATTGCCGGCCTTCTTGAAGAAGACACGGACATGCTTGGTGTTGAATTCATCGGTCAAGGCAAAGCCGATAGGCACAAGGATCACCTAGATGTTTGGCCGGTCATCCTAAATCTTGACCTTTGCCTCCTGGGCCAGTAGCCCCTCCACCACCCTTCAGGTTCTTGACTTGGCCCTTGTATTGTTTGCTTCTTATAAACTGTATACATATATAGATAAATATCGACAATTTAGAAAACATGTACAAAATCACATCGAACAAATGCCCCTCACCAAGTCAGGATTGAAGTGCAAAGCAAATTCAATATTGACTTGGTATAGAAGATGTCTAGACGGATTTTGGCGCATCTAATCTTTATTGCGTGCAGCCACTTAGCTTTTTATTTTCTGTTCCTTGTAGAATATATGCGGGAACCATGGAGGATAAACTTGAGTTGGTGCGAGACGCATGGCCATCTCCTAAACACACGGCGTAACAAACCAGAGCAGCCTACGCTTTCTACGACAAGTTGTTGATCTCATCTACATATTTGACAAGATGGCCCTACGCCTATAAGTACAGGCAACACCCACAAGTTCACCACCAGTGCTCGTGCCTTTTGACCCGCAGCTAGTGTCGCGAGACCTTCCTGAGTACAAGGCAAGTTCAATCTCCCAAGTTAGCCTAGCTTGTACTACTCACGGGTGATAGATCCTTTCTTGCTCATAGGCATTCCTTTTTTGTGGCAGGCATGGCACCCATCCACAACAAGCCTACGGCTACCGGATTTTCACATGGTGAGGGCAGAGATGAGCCGGCACGCTCCTCCTATGACAACAAGCACACCTCCGAAGACCTGCGGTGCCAGGACGATCGAGACGTTGGTCAAGCGGAATGGGGTTCCTAGTCATCCCACAAAAGCGCTCGAGATGCCGCAGCCTTCGCCTCCCTAGCCTCATCTTGAGATCTAGCTATCTCCGTTCCATCTCCTAAGCATCCTCCCAAATCAAAATCCCCCTTGAGAAATAGAGGATGACCCACTAGATGAAGATGACTGCCCACTACCTAGCGCCGATGAACTCTGCTCAATATCCCCAATATGGAGATCCATGGAAGAAGAAGAAGCATTCGCTCCCGTCTCACCACCGTCAATACCAACCTCCTCCATAGAGACCAAGTTAACACAACATCCTCAACATCAGCATCAACAACCTCACCCACAAACTCCTTAGTCAGGTTGACATCATGTACACCCTGCTCGCAAATAGCCTTTTCCTTAGAGGAAGTTTTTTCTTCAGAGACCTTCGCCTTCTTGTGGGACGGTCTCAATCCATTAGGCTTCATAGGACTAGCAGACCAAGCATGCGAAGCATTATAGGGCCAACGCCCTGCACGGCAGTTCCTCTTCCAAGGCTGCCCACATTTCATCCAGTGGCAATGGCGTGGGGCGTCTCTCACATCATCCACTGCCCAGTTAATTCATCTCGTCAAGTTGGTGATGGACCTTCACACGCACAATATAGTGTGCAATGCAAGGTGGTTTACACCATGTCCTCTCCTAGCCCAATTGGGATACAAGCAACCACCGCTGCCTTGGCTCACTTGCAATGGCCGAAGGCTCGGGCAAGAATAAGCTACCTAATGTTGCAACCAGGCCAGAAGAAAAGGAGTTGGATGAAGTTGACTTCGATGGAAATACCAGCAGCGATGGCGACGTAAGCAAATAATGCACTTTCTCTTGTTCATGTTTTTTCTTTTTTGTAATTAACCAGCTCATCATTGCATGGTTCTTTGTTGGCCTCAATTCTCACAATTTCTTACCTTTTCTGGAGAACATTGAGTCATTCACTGTCATCAATCTTGACTCTATCCCTAACGCTGAGCTTGGCCTCAAAGATTCGAAGAAGGTAGAGCAGCCCCATCTCAATGCTGAGATCCAACATAAGGCAGATCAGCCTCGTTCAAGGTAATTCAAAAAACCATTTCTTTATGATACTATCCAATCCTTTTTATTAACATTATGATGTTTAACCTAGGCACTAAATATGATGACCATCTTCGGCTTTCAGAACGCCTGAACAACCAGAAGGGAAAAGGTATGCTTCAGCCCTCAGAGCCCACCAAGGAGCTTCGCCCCAAGATGAGTCTTGAGTGGAGAAGGGGGTTCTTGCACTCATGGGTCAGGTGAAGAAGTTGAAGGAGAAGACCATTGCCTACATCTCTCAATTCATCTCCCATGGATCACAGTTTAAGTTTGACTCGGCACGGTCACTCGTGGACAAGCTCACGCCACCAAGCCTCGCTGTTCCAATAGAGATCCTGGAGGAGGAGCATTCATTGGACATAGTCCACGCTGATTTGGATCGCCTTCTGCACTTGTTGAAGAAGACTCCACTCGACAACACCAGGATCATCATGCAGGTCAAATTTCTTGTAGCAAAATGGCCGAAGCTATATATGACAGCATAGCTATCTAATCTCGAGCAGCTAATATCACACCTACAAGCATTGGCTTAGCACTTGGAGGGTGGATCGTCCTCTAGGGATGCAGCCATAGGTAAGGATGAGGATGAGGCTTGCTCCATTCTACAACACCTAAAGGCTATCTGCTCTGAGGTATTCGATGACCTCAAGGTTGTCAATGATAGCCAAGCAGAACTAGTGAGTTATAGAAAGAAGGTCACTACACTTAGAGCAAAATATACTTTGAAGGCCGCTGAGCATGAGCAACAGGCCAAGGAGGTGTGGAGGCGCGAGCAAGAGCTTCTTTGCTATGAAGATATGGTGCAAGTATGTTGGGATATGTCACCTTAGTGATTCAGGCGCCTCCATCATAATATGCTTCTCCTCTATAGATGATGAGTTGGACACGCTCTTACGCACCGCGGATAACTGACGAAAGAGGGTCTCAACTCCCTCTATCCATTCCAACTTTTGTTCACGCTTCTTCTCTTTCTTCATGAGCAAATTCTGAAGTGCCTGAATCTTCTCATCATGACGCTCCACCTAAGCCTGTAGAGCCTCAAGGTGTTCTTTTCCAATGGTGCTAATGTTGTCCAACCTCTTCAAGGCCATGTGCACCTCTATTTGAATAGCAACTACCTATTGAAGTAGTCATGCAGCACCAGACTTCACCTTTTCGAAAGACGAGGGCCCTCCACCACCACCAAGGATCTTCAAAAGCTGGTCTAGGGCATTTCCAAATTTTCTTAGCCCTGCTGTCAGTTTAATCGATTTGCCACCAAAGAATAACTCTGACCAATGGCTCAGTACATCATCGATATCTTTGGTAAGGGCACTTTCATTGATGCTTTCTGAGTTAAGCAAAGCATGAAGGCCCTGTACGTCCAACTGAACGTAGCTTACATGCACCTCTTTCATGCAAGAAGGCTCTCTCTTTCATCAATGATTTCCATTTTGAAGCATCCACAATGTCTGATGAGGACATCGCCAAGATGGAGTCGAGGACGACTCCAATTCAAGAAGGGGAGGATGATGAGGACATCACCACGCTGGACACACCGACGCTATGGTCTTCCCCAAGTTGTAATTCATCCCCAACTCAGCTGCCATGTCACCCTCAGATTCAGCAGACACATCGTCACTGTTTCGGTCATAACTTTCTCATACGACATCGAAACGGGGTGTTCATGGATGCGTTGGAAAGGGGACGACGATGCCGTTATTTTGGATCTGGTCCCAGCTCCAGAAGCTCCGTGGATCATTCTATGTGACCACGGCAAGGTGCTGTGTCACCTATTTGGGCCAACTTGGCCATGTATCGTGTCGGGCCTTAAGCCCAAGTTGTGGGCGCCCAACCCCTGGCCGTCCACAACCCTAGGTCGAGTCTTAGACTATAAACATAGCCGCCACCGCCGTTGCTAGACAATTGGGTTTTGTTTAGAGTTTAGTTTTCCATCGAGAAACTGAATCGTTCATTGTAACTGTGGTGACAAATCCTTTTACAGTGATCCAGGGCCCCTGTTCCTAATCTCCTCCACTGTGTCGATTAGTCCTTTGGAACCGAGTTCTCGAACCCTCTATTGATAATCACATCATTCATATTTGCAATTTCAGATTGCGTGTTTTACCTTCTTGCTTGTGCTCTTCGATTCGCTTGCAGGAAAAGCCTTCTTGGCGAGGTCAATCAAGTTGTGCTTGGTTGATAACCAACGGAGCAGTGGTGTAACGGTTGCAGGGTTCGAATCATGTCTGATTTGAAGCCGGATCGCCAACGTCGAGATCTCCACAAATCGAACTTACCAGCTACCTCTTGGAAGATCGAGCCTGTACTCATCAATGTCAGACGCACATAGCATAACGACTTCCATGGCAACTCGTGCATGGAGAAGGGTTGTCATTTACACCTTTCATGAATTCAGTGAGCTGATGCTTCATATCAGCATCCATGCACCTCTTTCATGCTCACTAGAATACTCCACTAGGGGGTTATTGAAAGAGAGAGGCAGTTAATTAGACTATCAACAAGAAACAAATGAATATATAATGGTCCTATTTTATTATAAATATGTCACTTCCCCGAAGCATTGGTGACACATGGTTTCTTTGGTTTAACCTGGTTGTCATCCTCTGGGACTGGGGAGGCTGGATGCTTGGGAGGACTTGGGTCTACCTCCATGGGTTCATCAGTTGTGGTCGTCTTGGCAAAAGTAATAGGTTTACTAGTAACCTTCCGGAGCATGCCAGTTCTTGTGGCACCATTACTACCTGATGCTTTCTTTGTGATGCCCTGGCCAGTTGGAGCCTCAGTGGCTCTCTTTGCAGCATCACCACTACCCCTAGTCTCGGCCGTGACACCTTGGCCATCGGATGTCCCAACAACACTCTTTGCAAAAACGTTGTTGCATGTTGCCTTGTCGATGACAACCTAGCCATCCAAAGCTTCAGTAGCACAACTCTAAAGGTTGCTGCCACTGCCTATTGCCTTGATCATAATGCAGTTGTCATCCGAAGCTTCAGTGGCGCAATGGTTGCCCTTCTTCTCAGGCATTACCTCGTCCTCAGTAGGGTCATGTTTGTACATCCACTGACCCTTCTATAGCAGCCGGACTTACCATCTGATCATCATGTTGCACGCCATCAGCATGGCTAGAGGGTGGCTCTGATGACTATCTCCTAGCACCGGCGAGCCCAAGAACAATGGATTCAGGGGCAGTACGATCCAAAGAGGTGAAAGCCTTGTCATCGGGATCTAAAAAAAGAGAGATGGATTGTAATTAGAAATAGAATGCAAAAGAACGACAATAATAAAGAGGAATATGCACCAAGGAGAGCAGCATTTTTGCCTTTAGCTTCTACAGGAGGAGCTGCAACGCCGCTGGTAAAGCTTGATGCTTCCAATAAAAAGCCAAGTGAATGCGTAGACCATTCATATATCCTGATGAGCAATTAGTAATGTGTCTTGCGGCCACATCTCAAACGTATGCCCATGGGGCAGCCAATGTGCCAACAGACAGCAGCTCAGCACACTAAGAGTCTCGTCCATATCAGCACTAGGATAGCAAAGTATATTATCCATGGTGAAGTCCGGAATGGCTTGATCGCAGTTAAACATGCATGCAAACCTGTGAGATACATACACCAGATTCTGATATAATTGGCAACGGTGATAGGAAATCCCACCCAAGCTACTGCTAATAAGCATATCGACTTCTAAAAGCGTGAGTGGCCTCCTATCATTCTCTCCCCCTCGTCTGTCTTCAATCACATTTGATTAGTCCTTTGGGAAACGAGCTCTCAATCTCCCTAAGAAATTCAGGGCCTTTAGAGAACAGCCATCTTCATCAGCATCCAAAAATAGGCGATGCACATCTCGTAGGTTAATCTAAACCCTTGTATCGTCTGAGATATCGATAATGAAGGGTGGTGAATCTGTGATATGTGACAAAGAAACGGGATGCTGCGGCAAGGCCTTCCAATATCATGCATACCACCCCATTATAAAATGCGCCGGCAAAGGTAATTCACATTCACTAGCCAAGCTATCATTTTCAACGATGAAATGAAGAATGTCATCAACACTGCCGTTGAAATGGGCTGCACTAGCAAGCCCAATGCTCCGCTGAATCCCTAGCAATTAAAGCTGCGGCCATAAAAACTTCAGGCCGTATGTATGCACCTGGCCCTATTGGGACACAATACGACCACAGTCCACAGCCAATGAAAAAATAAAAGCGGCTAGCAGTTGAACATGGGTGTAGCCTTTTCTAAACTTCATCAGTTTATGAGAAAAATAAAGACAAAAAGGCATCCATCCTCCATTACCTCCTACATGGAAATTCAATTCCTTTAGTAAAGGATATTCATGTGATGCATAATAAGAAGACGGAAGAGGAATGTGCTGCTGGCCCTCCAGATGCTCTGAATCTTTTAGGAAATAATTCACCTAATCTGTTAGTAGAATGGGCCGGCAAACACCATCTGTATTATTTCCACTATTACCCAACTTAACTCGGCGTAAGCTATGAAAAGTTCTCGAGCCACCTTGTCATTCATGTCATCCTCTGGGACCATACGAATGGCCTAATATAGGGATGTCCACTGCCTCTTGAATAACTATTAAAGGGTAACCCAAGTCACCTTGTGTAGTAACAAGAGTATGGCCATCAGAATTCCAGAAGGAAATAAAGGCTTGGATCAACAGCCAGGGCAAGTTAACCCCGGTAGATGCCAACCAATACGCTTTTCAAAATGCCTGTCTAGTCAAGGCGATTTCTCTCATACTCTGATACTAGCATGACTCGAGCCCATAATACAAATTTTGGGATCAACGGAACACCAATACAAAAGGCGAGGATCAACATCATGCGCCTTGGAGGGATGCTTCAGAAATTCTTGTGCAGCCGTAGAAACCATTGGGCGTGGTGCCCCGTCATCATTGGAAGGCAACCCATCAAGTGTTGGCTCTAGAGTAATAAACACCTTCCTCTCCGTGCTGGACTCTTGATCAGAACGAGCAGCGACCCGACGACGGCGTGGCATCGTCAATTCAACGGGCGACATCGCAAGAAGTTGAGGTGGATTCACAATCGGCCCGGCTCTAATAAGTAGCTTTGGTCTTCTCAACAGACCATCAGCCTTCAATGAAGAAGTGATACACAAATTCACATCTTCCACATAGGTGCACTGACCTAGCATCGGAGAACCGGCTAAGTTTGTGATATCGCATTGTGGCTTGTATTCAGCCCGCCACATGTTGGATCCATCCTTATTAGGTCCTGGCTTTCGTAAAAAGAAGACGAGTATGTGTGCTCACCTCCATCGCAGGGTCTACGTTCCAGTTATGACACTCATTAGTGCAGGGGCTCTTGTGGCCAACAAAAGTTTCATCTTGCCTTTTTCTAGCCTGCTTCCACTCAGATCAGATGTGTTTTGTTGTCACGACCCTCAGCGGGACGACGCACATCTTCACGCTGCACGAGATCATCATGGCGACGGCGATCTTGACGAGCAGGTTCATTTGCGCCGGTCGGCTCTCCAGACTCATATGAGTTGTTTTCATGGCGGTTTGGTGAACGACTACGGCGTAGTCATTGTGTCGCCAATCAGATTGACGATGAGCACAATCGTGATGAGTAGGTGATCGGCTACGACGATGGTTTCTAGGTGAAATGGCCCTTCTACCAGGCCCTTCATGGTCAGCAACCCAATCATAGCGGTGATAGGACCGAGTGCCGCTGCCGGTTCCACGAACGCGGTGGCCGGGAATGCGATGATCCTCCCCGTCTTGGCCTCGCTATTGGGTTATTGGGAAAACGACCCGATCCCATCTAATGGAAAATTAAAGATAAACAAAGAAGCAAGACCATGCGTACCTTTGCAAAAGCGAAGATGCCCTGATCAGCAGATGGGTGGTCTCTCTGATCAGATGGCAAAGCACCAGCAGTAACGGAAACGCACTGGCGCACGTATTCTGGGAGAGTATTTATAACCCAACGGAGATGAGATAAGTATGTACCCCAAGTCCCAACAAACAGATTCGATGGAGCTTCTATTTGCTTCTGTTACGCGAGATTTTTTTTAGATTTCTCCCGTGAAATAATCGGCTCAACAACCATAAATATCTACTGGCAAAATACGATCTCGCCAGAGGTACAGTTGGCCAGAAATATAAAAGAAAGGGAGAGTTTGTTCAAATGAACACATTTGTATGATGAAATTTTGGCATATCACAATATTATATATGTGTTCTTAAGAGAAAAAGGAAATTGCATAAGATAATATTGTGTATATACGCGCATAGTATACTTGCTAAATATGGGCTGTGTTAAAAATATTTTGGGCCGCAAGAGTCAGATTAATTAGTGCAAGGTTTGATCAATCAAAATGGGCTCATCGTATATGACTCATGAATGGCCCCATCAAATATTCTCTCACGTGCAGCTTGCCGAGAGCACCAGGCCCATGAGAACTTTTAAATAAAACAATTAGGGGCCATTTGAATCTCTTCATTTTAGAGGAATTGAAATCTACTTATTGGATTAGGCTATTTTGCTTGGAATTTGGCATTACATAACTTTCTCAAGCTCACAAATAAGTATATCTTAAATTCATAGGGTGGGAGATGAAAATAGATTCTATTGATCACTGTGCTATATTTCTACTCTCCAACTTATAACACAATTTTTAACTCGCTTCCCTATAATAAAAATGCAATATAAAAGTATGTCTCTTGTATGGCTAACAATAATATACAAATATATTCAATATACAACCATATTAGCTTAACTAATCTATGACCAAATTATAATTATTAGAATGAATTCAATTCCAAGGATCCAAACAGGCCCGTATTGCTAATTAAACCTATTGCCTGGTGTCTACGTATACAAAGACGTGAACAAATACACAATCGTTGTGGCATAAGAATAAAGGGGGCTAAAAGTGCTAATTTGTGACTTTAATATTTCTCTTTTCTCTCTTTTACCTTTTAGTCACCTTTCAGTTAGATATAACAGTCCAATGGGCTAAACTTTAGCCCCTTCATTTCAATGGCTAATTTTTAGCCCTAGGCTAAACTTTAATCAAGGAGTAGCTGATGGATCTTGTTTGGTTTGTGCGTGGAGCTTTGGTATTTATAGGTCAGTTGAGGGGTAGATCGATGGGAACTTAAACGCACCAGAATCATCTTTCACATTGGATGCCTTTGCGTCATTTGGTTTCAAATTTTTGGTGCAAACAAACCCCTTCACGTCCCTCGCTTCTTTTCATTTTTTTCTGGGTTGTGCTCTTTGTGGGTGTCGGACGCGGCCGGCATGAACCGAGTCTCGCTTATGCTGAGATTTGGCTTATGCTAATGCTTATGCTGAAATGTTGTGAGAGAAAAATACTGTTACATGGCTGAAAAGTAGCTCAAGCGAATAGGGCAAGTCCGTGGCCTGCGTGTTCTGTCGTTGTTTCATCTTCATGCCCGACTCTGCAATTTCTGCGCCGATCCAAACGACGAATTTGAGAACCTCTGTCCACGACTGCGACGGTGTAGCCCTATTCGTTTCGCTGAAAAGTCAAATTGAAAAGTATTGTTCACTGATTTATTGTGAGAGAAAAATACTATACCATGGCTGATAAGTCAGGCTGATAAGTTCGAGCGAACGAGGCAATGACAATTGCTCTGAGATCGTCGTCAGAAAGGGACATTGAAAGATGGGATTTCAGTTTCATGTGTTGATGGGATTTCTGTCGTGGTGATGTTTCTTGTAATCTTTTTGTTTTTTTATTTTTCTCATCTAATTAAAATCGTGGCAATTCTCATGCTGTCCTTTCGAAAAAAGTTTCAGGTTAGAACAATTGATTGGGTCTTTGGGAGATACTGTTTGTCTGGCGACTTTAATGTATCTTGTTCATAGAAGTTGGGAGCAAGGTCGTTCAGTCGTTCTGATGCTCTATTCTGACGAGAGCACAGGATAGTCGCTCTCTACAAAATATGCTATTAAATGCTAAATCTTTTTTAAACAATATTAAATGCTAAAACTTAGAAAAATGGATATCATAATATTCTCTGTCCTTGTATAAATAGTGTGGCTACGCGTATGTAAGCAGTAGTACATGTTTTTTCGGCAGCACTAGCGCCCGGCGGCTGCTCCGTCCTGTCCGCTCAGATTCACAGGCCGCCCGAACCAGCTCCGTTTCCCGCGCTCACATCCGAACCACCCGCTTCAGATCCATT
The DNA here is from genome assembly GCA_022457205.1 of Saccharum spontaneum. Taxonomy (NCBI): domain Eukaryota; kingdom Viridiplantae; phylum Streptophyta; class Magnoliopsida; order Poales; family Poaceae; genus Saccharum; species Saccharum spontaneum. The sequence goes on from CM039614.1 coordinate 34,101,999, forward strand.
ACCCACGCTGCTTAGATGACTCGCCCTCGCCTCTTTTATAATAGCACCACGCGGTCTGTGTCTCCTCCCCACGCCATCGGCGACGGCTTGCGCCTCCTTCATGTGTCCGAGGCCACGGCTTGGCCCTGCCCGCCCTTATGGACACTAATGCCGGCGGTCTGCACTTGCAACATGAAACATTTGAATACAACATACATTTAAAACAGATGAAACATTTGATATACATTTGGAACATGTGTGTGAAACATACGCAACATCCAAATAAAACAATTACAACATAAAAAACACTTAATATAACATAGACTAAAACAGTTAAAACATTTGGAATATACTGTTGCAACATATGTGTGAAAACATATGTAACATCCAGATAAAAATGATTACAAGATACGTTGGTAACAAATGAAACATTTTGAACAAATGTTTGCAACATGCTTCTGAAACGCTTGCAACATATGCAACATGTGCAACATCCCCCAATCTGCTTTTACAACATCCATAAGAAACAACTACAACATACCTTTGAAATGACTGAAACACCTGAAACATACATTTGCAACATAGAGGAGGAAAAATCTGGACCGGTCGATTCCAGCCGTCAGGGTTGGAGCCGAAGACGAGCGACGACACACGAGCACCACCGCCACTAGTATCGGGCTTGGCTTGGCGGCAACAGTGGGGGATGGTGGGCGAGGAGAGCCATGGCCACCGATGTAGGGGGAGCTCGGTCGCCGGGATGAGAGAGGGCACTGCCGAGGGTGGGGAGGGTGCCGCACCGGAGTGGAGGAGAGTAGCCCACTCCCCTGCATACCGCCGCGCCACCTCCATGCATCTCGCTCATACTCTATGGATCTCGTTGGGTGGGGGAGAGGGCCGGATCTACGAGCATTGTGGGGCTCCCGGAGGGGGAGGACGACGGGCATTGGTACACTACGGCAGGGGATGAGGAGCGCGAAAGGGGTAACGGCGGGAGCGGAGCGGAGCGAAGCAAGACGTGCGGGAGTTGATTTTGTTTTTTAGACGAGTGGTGCATGCGGTAGTGAGTGAGCGACGTCTTACTAGTAACATTACCGATGTTTTCTTATTAAAATATGCAAACTGCTGCTTTCTAAGTACTACTTAGAGCATCACTGAGAGTTTTCAAAACCCACTCTCAATCTTGATTTTTTAGCAAGATTAAAAAATTGCTCTCCAATAACTAACTATCTCACCTACCAATCTTTTTGCACTAGGAAAATGTCACACCCATTTATCGACCAAATGGAATGCTTACCCTTATGTGCGCCCAGAGATCAATCACACATAAGTTCACAAATTATAACAGAAGTATCATAGCAAATGTTATTACATCACGATATTTAAACACTTAGTCTTAACACAAATGTAGCGGAAGTATAAATAAAAATCTCTCGTGGTAGCTCCAGTCACAGGTACATTGACTGGTTGACAGCAAGACTAGTAATCCTCAGGGAAGTAGGCGTAGTAGTCGCTATTACCTCCATCTGTTACCCATTCGGGATTTTTATCCAAATAAGAGAAATAAACAAGCGTAAGTACATCTCATACTCAACAAGTGTAACATGGGGTTCATGAGGCTCAAAAAGGCATAATCATTGGTTTATCAGCATGTAGCTTTTAGTTAACATGATTTTAGCATATCAATAGCATCAATAGGTCTCAATGTAAACAATAAACATATGATCCATGTGAAATGATTAATGAATAGCAAAAACATAACATAAACAATTATTCAACTATTCCATAAGGGTCCAAGGCCACTCGTGACCGTGAGCACGGCTGTTATAACAGTTCTACACTCTGCAGAGGTTGTACACTTTCACTGTGAGTCGTGTTACCCAAATGCCCGGGTTAATTACTCCCAAAACACTACCAAGGTGAGTAGGCAGGGTAAACACTATGAAGTCTTTCGAAGGTTCGTCTAACAAGTTAGGGCCATTAGATTCACTCGGCAAACAGATGTAGAGCCCCCCTTCCAAATGGCACAATAACCAGCAGCCTATACACATAAGGACAGAGGCCGCACTATACCCGATTCGTCAAGCCATTCTTACGCCAAAAAGGTTACCTCTAACAAGCTAGAAAAGGTCCTTCTATATGACTAAAGCCAGAGCCATATAGCCCCCACAGTTGTACTGTAAATCCCGGATTGTCGCTTATAGATGAGTCCTTATGGAGAGCAATTAGAGCATCAAAAGTAACACACATGCTCTAATCCCCTTTATACAATAATCAAAATCATATTTTAATGTTTATTGCATATTCCTCTAATCAAGTTACATGATCATAGTCCATGTTTAAGCACTAGCCATACTAATCAATGCATCATAATGGGTACCAAGGTATAGGATCAATCACTAAGTCATCCTTAACAAGGAATAAATGCATAATGATATTAATTGCATAAGGTGAATAGGACAACAAGGATAATCCCATGCTATACTTGCCTTGCTCAAACTGGTCCTGAAGATCTTGCTCGTAGTAAGGCTCTTGATCTCCAACGAATTGCTCACCGTCTATACTCGATCAACCATTATCAACAACACACATCCAGAGGCAATCATGCATAGACAAACAAGGCTATAATTAGAACAATACACCAACAGTAAGAAAATAAGATAAAACATCTTTAAAACGAATCTACAACTCGCTAGGATCACACAGACGCGAAGATCACGAAAAACGGAGCTAAAACGACAAAGTTATGAATTTCCAAAGATTTCCTATAGAAAAATAAATACTTTAATTGAAACTCGAAAATAAATTAATCCAAACCTACTGTACAGTTGTATCATTAGATAGAGCTCGCAAATATGAATCTAACGCAATTTGAATGGATCAAATCGGAGTTAAAACGAAGATTCTACGGCTAAAACAAACTGAGTGGCAAAACTGTAAATATGAGAAAGCGTATTTTTCTTTTTCCGAAATGAATTACGTTTTTATTTAATCAAAATGTATTTTCCCGGTTTACGCTTTGGACCGCGGGTTAGATAATTGAAAACCCAGGGGCTCTTTAACAAAATCACCAGCGAACCGTTATCTTCTAATATGATCCGTCCGATTCAAAACGAACGGACCAGATCGATCGGGGGAGGGGACGGGCGGCGCTCCGGCCGGAATAGGGCCCGACGGCGACCCTCCGCGGCGGCGCCATGGCCGGATCATGCCAAAACTCGCCACAGTACACGAAATCGCGAAGCAAGAGTACCGGTCGGTAGATAACTTCAACGCGATCTTACCTAGGGCAAACTCGTGGCCGGAGATGAAGCAATGAGCTCGCACGGCTCGAAGGGGCGGACGGTGGAGGCGGTGCTTCGGGTGTAGCCGCCCCAAGGCGATATAGCTGCGGTTTAGGGTTGGATGTGGAGCGGGGAGGGACTACGGTTCCGTTTTTATAGTCCGGAGGCACCGCTATAGAAGGAAAAGGAAAGATTCGAAGATCGAATCGGATCGGGAGAGAGGGAAGGCGGTGTCGGCCGGAGGAAGAAGAAAGGAAAGTGAAAACGGGTCACTGACCAGTGGGACCCACGCGTCAGCGACACGGTGCGGAAAACGGCCGCGCGCGTGCGAGTCGGGCTTAGCAGGCCGCTGGCCGGGCTCGGCCCAGAAGAAATGCGGGCGCGCGGGGGAAGAAGAGCTGGGCCGCTGCTGGCGGGCCGAGCTCTGGCTGAGAAAGGAAAGCGGCCCGGTAAGAAAGTAAATTCCTTTTCTTTTTCTTTTTCTAATTTTTTTCAAATCCATTTTTCAAATGATTTTCAAATCAAATTTGAATTTGATTTAAACCACTCAATACAAAACTCCAAATGCAGCAGCATGAATGCTCAATCATGTTTCTACCCTTATATTTGATTTTAAATTTATAAAATTATTCTTATTCTAAAGTTGCATGCTTCACAAAAATAAATATAAAAATCACATTTTCCCTATTTTTCTTCTCTTCAAATTTTAGGGTGTTACAATTCTACCCCCCTTAAAATGAATCTCGCCCCGAGATTCGACCGGTGCTTACTCAAACAGTTGCGGGTAGGTTTTTCTCAGATCCTCTTCTCGTTCCCAAGTAGCTTCTTCTGCGGTATACCGATTCCACTGTACTTTACACATTTTGATGGTTCTACTTCTCGTGACTCTGTCCGCAGTCTCCAAAATTCTAATCGGAAACTCCTCATATGTAAGATCCTCCTTAACAGTGAGTTCCTCTATCGGAATCTGTTCTTCTGGTACTCGTAAACATTTCTTCAATTGAGACACATGGAACACATCATGTACACCCGCCAGACTCTCGGGTAATTCCAATTGATATGCCACTTCACCACGTCTCTCTATAATCTTGAAAGGTCCAATATATCTTGGTGCCAATTTACCCTTCATGTTAAATCTCTTCACACTTCTCATGGGTGACACTTTCAAGTAGACATAATCTCCTACCTCAAAAATCAACTCTCTTCTGCGAGTATCAGCATAACTTTTCTGTCTGGACTGGGCTATTTTTAGATTATCTCTAATCATTCTTACTTTCTTTTCTGCATCCTTTAATACATCAGGCCCAAACACTTGACTCTCCCCTGTCTGATTCCAGAACAACGGGGTCCTACACTTTCGTCCATACAGAGCCTCAAACGGTGCCATTTGAAGACTCTTCTGATAACTATAGTTATAAGAGAATTCTGCGTATGGCAAACTCTTATCCCAGCTAGTACCATATTGTAGAGCACAAGCTCTCAACATATCTTCCAATATCTGATTAATTCTCTCGGTTTGACCATCTGTCTGGGGATGATAAGCTGTACTAAAATTTAGTTTGGTCCCCAATGATTCATGTATCTTTTGCCAATAATGAGATGTAAACTGAGTACCTCGATCAGACACAATCTTCTTAGGAACTCCATGTAAACTCACTATTCTTTTCATATACAACTCTGCCAGTTTCGCACTGCTATATGTAGTCTTCACAGGCAGAAAATGAGCAACCTTAGTCAGACGATCCACTATCACCCAAATTGAATCATATCCTCTTTGAGTCCGTGGTAACCCAACTATAAAGTCCATACCGACCTCTTCCCATTTCCACTCGGGTATCTGCATAGGTTGTAACAATCCTGCAGGCCTCTGATGTTCTGCTTTCACTCTTTGACAAGTGTCACACAAGGCAACATACTCAGCTACGTCTCTCTTTAATCCATACCACCAATATTTCTCTTTCAGATCTAAGTACATCTTAGTACTCCCCGGATGTATGGAATAAGCTGACTCATGAGCTTCACGCAGAATTGCCATTCGGATATCCTTATCTTCGAGCACACACAGCCTTTTCCCAAACCATAGCGTACCATTTTCATCCTTACGGAATCCTGGAGATTTACCTTTCGCTATGTTTTCAGCTATCTCTCTCAACTTTTCATCCTTCTCCTGACCTTTACGGATTTCTTGCTCCAGAGTAGGCTCTAATACTAGTTCCACTGCATTAGTAGTAAATCCTAAGTTCAGATGCTTGCACTCAGCACATAATTCCTTTGGCATAGGCATTACTTGTATTTCATTTGCATAACTTTTCCTACTAAGAGCATCAGCAACAACGTTGGCCTTTCCAGGATGATAATGCACCTCTAGATCATAGTCTTTTATCAACTCCAACCATCTACGCTGCCTCAAGTTCAGATCCGTTTGAGTGAAGATATACTTGAGACTCTTATGATCAGTGTATATATCACTCTTGTGTCCAATCAAATAATGTCTCCATATCTTTAATGCATGAACTACTGCAGCTAATTCCAAATCATGAGTAGGGTAATTTAACTCATGCTTCCTTAACTGCCTCGATGCATATGCCACAACTCTACCTTCTTGCATCAGAACACATCCCAATCCCAATCGAGATGCATCACAATAGATAGAGAAAGGTTTATTCAGATCTGGCAAAACTAAGACGGGTGCAGTAGTCAATCTTTTCTTTAATTCCTCAAAATTAGCCTGACACTTCTCGGACCACACAAACTTAGCATTCTTCTCCAACAATGCAGTCATTGGTTTCGCAAGCTTGGAAAATCCCTCTATAAATCTCCTATAATAACCAGCCAATCCCAAAAAGCTACGGATCTCACTTGCATTGATAGGTGGTTTCCAGTTCAATACATCTTTCACCTTGCCAGGATCTACTGATATTCCTCCATTTGAAACAATATGACCCAGAAAAGAAACTTCCTTCAGCCAAAACTCACATTTACTCCTTTTTGCATATAGTTGGTGTTCTCTGAGCTTCTGCAAGACCAACCTCAAATGTTCAGCATGTTCTTCCTCCGTCTTGGAAAACACTAGGATATCATCAATGAATACCACTACAAACTTGTCCAGATATTCCATGAACACCTTATTCATTAAGTACATGAAGTATGCAGGAGCATTAGTCAAACCAAAGGACATCACTGTATACTCATATAACCCATAACGTGTGGTAAATGCTGTCTTGGGTATATCCCTGGCACGAATCTTCAATTGATGATATCCAGAGCGAAGATCAATCTTGGAGAATACACAAGCTCCTCTCAACTGATCAAACAGGTCATCAATTCTAGGCAATGGATACTTGTTCTTAATAGTAACCTCATTAAGAGACCGATAATCTACACACATCCTCTGAGTTCCATCTTTCTTATCCACAAAAATCACTGGTGCACCCCATGGTGAAGAACTAGGACGAATAAAACCCTTATCCTGCAACTCCTTAATTTGTTTCTTAAGTTCTTCTAATTCATTTACTCCCATTCTATATGGACGCTTAGCTATAGGTGCAGTTCCAGGTAATAATTTAATAATAAATTCAATGTCACGGTCTGGTGGCATACCTGGCAATTCCTCCGGAAACACATCTGGGAACTCCTCCACAACTGGATCCTCCTGGTTGGCACCATCATTGAGCTGGTTCACTGTAGCGGTCTCTTGCTTTTGCACTTTGACTTCAACCCTGATCCTATCCCCCTTTGGTGTTGTCAGCACAACTGATTTGTCCTTACACTGAATCTCTGCTTGTTGTTGCATCATCCAATCCATTCCCAATATAAGATCAATCCCAGCTGTCCTCAATACTATAGGGCTAACTGTAAACTCTACCCCCCTTAAGTTGAGACTAATGGGAAGACAGCGATAAGATGCTGGCATGCTTCCACCAGGTGAGTTTACTAAGATAGGGTTCTTCATGGCACACAAATGGATTCTATGTATTCTAACAAATGATTGTGATATGAAAGAATGTGATGCTCCAGAATCAAAAAGAACAGTGGTGGGAGTAGAGTGGACATCGAACGTACCAAGCATAACTTCTGGCTCCTCCACTGTAGTTTCCTGGGACAAGTGATTCACCCTTCCCGAGTTAAGTGCGGGCTTCTGGTGGCTGCTCTGTCTCTGGGGAGTCTGCTGGTTAGGCTTCTCCGGGCAATTGTAAGACAAGTGACCTTCTTTTCCACAACGGAAACACCTGTTGGGAGTATTGGGAGCACTGGTCTTTGCAGGAGTGTTGTTGGAAGGACCCTGACGCTGCGCTTGATTCCCATTCTGCTGTGGTGGACGTTGGTTGCTACTCTGTGGCTGAAATGGGGGACGTTGAGGGAACTGTCCACGGAATGGGGCCTGACCACGATTCCACTGTCCAGAAGGAGGTCTCTGCTGAGTATTCTGTTGAAAGCCAGTGCGTGGACGGGTGTTGCTATTGGAGGATTGTCCCTGTAACCTCTTCCTCTTTGCATCCATTTCTTTGCGCTTGTTATCCACCACGATAGCGCGGTTTACAAGCGTCTGAAAGTTAGGGTAGGTATTGGACATCAACTGCAACTGTAGTCCATCATACAATCCCTTCAAGAAGCGGCGCTGCTTATCATTGTCATTGGCCACCTCATGTGGAGCATATCGTGACAATTGAGCAAACTTGTCACGGTACTCAGCTACAGTCATTGACCCTTGTGTCAGGTTCCTGAATTCCTCCGCCTTCAATTCTATCATTCCTTCAGGTATATGGTAAGCCCTGAAGTTCTCTCTAAACTCCTGCCAGGTGACTGCAGGAGCATTGGCAGGACGACCATACTCATATGACTCCCACCAATCCTGAGCTTCTCCATGAAGTTGCCCAGAAGCGAACAACACCTTCTGTCGGTCATCACATTGTGCAATGGTGAGTTGTTTCTCCACAGCACGAAGCCAATCATCGGCCTCCAAAGGATCAGCAGCATGTGTGAACACTGGGGGACGACCCTTCAAAAATTCACCACGCTTATCACGTGGTTGAACCCCAGCAACTGGCTGATTCTGCTGATTCTGCACCAGTTGTTGCATTAACTGCGTCTGTACTGCCAGCAACTGCTCGATAGTTGGTGGTGGTGGTGGTGGTGGATTTGGGGGAATGTTTCCACGACCTCTGCCTCTTCCTCTTCCGGCCATCTGCCACCCATAAACATGCAAACTTTAAGAAATCCAGGTTATCAACCACTTATAAGATTAAGAATGAGATCTGGAAATTTTCTGGACGAGTAGCAATATTGACAGTTCAGTATTTCAATCATATCTCGGGCTACAGAAGTCCAAAAGAGGCGTGCTTTATATGGTTGGAAAGCTTATGAAATTGTCCACAATTTCTATTAAGACCTCAAGACCAGATTCTGTCGTTAAGTCTATGAAAAATAAGGCGTAACAGAAACTGTTCCAGATTCCAGACTGTGCAGAAACTTTAACTTGTGAAAATTATATCTCTCGAACCAGATTAGATAAAAAGGTGATTCCAGAGGCATTTGAAAGAGGCTTGAGTCTAGTTTCTCTCATAAAAATTTCATAAATGTTGCACGAACCGTTTTTAAACTATAGCAGAAACATTAGAGACTGCTCCAGAAAACAGCAAGGACAGAAACGAGATAATATCAAACCCAACTATTATTCCTTGACTAATAAACTTATTATTCTTAATAATGGAACTTGTAGACATGCCTACAAGTCCAGACACTCAAACAAAGATCCAACTCACACATAAGCATAATAATAAAGCAACTAGCACACCAAGGTTCAAACCACACGACAGACTCGACTGACTCAACTGACGTTACTAAGAACGTTCTTATTACATAAAGGACTCCTACTTCCTAAGGAAGTGGCTCATGCTCTAATGTCTCGTAAATCTTGGGCATGCCTTGGTTTGCTCGGAGTTCATCAATGGTTGCTTGGCACCTTTTGATAGTCTTCCCTTGTGCCCTCACCATCTCTTCTAGTTGCAGCTTCCTGTCCATCATATCATAGACAAAGTTCACCATCACCCGAGGTAGTGGCTCTAGCTGCACTGGATCTGTCATAGCCCATCCAAGCTCGGGGTGTGCACGAGGAAGGAAGCGATGAATGTCATGCTTCATAAGGTTAAAGCGAAGATAGCAGAGACCCATACATGCTTCAAAAGCAGCATCTTCAATGCTATCCTCTATAGTAGCTCGATGTCCCACATGAGAGAACATCCTGTCCAGCTGATATGCCCCCTTGTCTTGCTTGTGTGCAAAGATGCTTGCCCTTGCCTTCCAGTACGTGCTCTCTAGTGGATGAGTGTACTCCCAGCAGACGTACTCCACGGCTGGATGCCAATCAACGAAGTAAGCAGTGAGCATCCCCACTAGGCGAATATGAGAGACAGCATCCCCTCCATTCCTGTGGTAGATCCTCACAGTCCACCCCATTGGAGGAGGTGGCATATCTTCAGGAGCTTCATGTGGTGGAGACGGGGGTTGTACTCCTCCATTAGCTTCCTCCTCACCATCTTCAATCTCGACGATTTCTGGATCTTCTTCAGGCTCAGTCTCTTCCTGGGGAGGTGCTGGTGCTTGGACTGGTGCTACAGGGGTCTTCTCCTGTTCCTGAGGTTCTGGCTCTTGTGGCTCTTCAGTTGTAAGCAGGACACGAGGTGGGTAGTATCCTCCAGAGCTGATGCGGGCAGTCTTACGGTCACGGGTCATCTACAGAATTTTTAGATGAAGTTAGAATAGAGGCAAAATTTCATAATAGAATGAGACATAAGAAGCATAAAAATTTATCAAATAACAAGAGCAAGATAGTGAGCATAAAAATAGTGTAAAGATGACACTAAATCGACCATTGCTAGCTAGGCTTGCGTCCTACAGTCAATAAGAGCTCTGATACCAATTTGTCACACCCATTTATCGACCAAATGGAATGCTTACCCTTATGTGCGCCCAGAGATCAATCACACATAAGTTCACAAATTATAATAGAAGTATCATGGCAAATGTTATTACATCACGATATTTAAACACTTAGTCTTAACACAAATGTAGCGGAAGTATAAATAAAAATCTCTCGTGATAGCTCCAGTCACAGGTACATTGACTGGTTGACAGCAAGACTAGTAATCCTCAGGGAAGTAGGCGTAGTAGTCGCTATTACCTCCATCTGTTAACCATCCGGGATTTTTATCCAAATAAGAGAAATAAACAAGCGTAAGTACATCTCGTACTCAACAAGTGTAACATGGGGTTCATGAGGCTCAAAAAGGCATAATCATTGGTTTATCAGCATGTAGCTTTTAGTTAACATGATTTTAGCATATCAATAGCATCAATAGGTCTCAATGTAAACAATAAACATATGATCCATGTGAAATGATTAATGAATAGCAAAAACATAACATAAACAATTATTCAACTATTCCATAAGGGTCCAAGGCCACTCGTGACCGTGAGCACGGCTGTTATAACAGTTCTACACTCTGCAGAGGTTGTACACTTTCACTGTGAGTCGTGTTACCCAAATGCCCGGGTTAATTACTCCCAAAACACTACCAAGGTGAGTAGGCAGGGTAAACACTATGAAGTCTTTCGAAGGTTCGTCTAACAAGTTAGGGCCATTAGATTCACTCGGCAAACAGATGTAGAGCCCCCCTTCCAAATGGCACAATAACCCGCAGCCTATACACATAAGGACAGAGGCCGCACTATACCCGATTCGTCAAGCCATTCTTACGCCAAAAAGGTTACCTCTAACAAGCTAGAAAAGGTCCTTCTATATGACTAAAGCCAGAGCCATATAGCCCCCACAGTTGTACTGTAAATCCCGGATTGTCGCTTATAGATGAGTCCTTATGGAGAGCAATTAGAGCATCAAAAGTAACACACATGCTCTAATCCCCTTTATACAATAATCAAAATCATATTTTAATGTTTATTGCATATTCCTCTAATCAAGTTACATGATCATAGTCCATGTTTAAGCACTAGCCATACTAATCAATGCATCATAATGGGTACCAAGGTATAGGATCAATCACTAAGTCATCCTTAACAAGGAATAAATGCATAATGATATTAATTGCATAAGGTGAATAGGACAACAAGGATAATCCCATGCTATACTTGCCTTGCTCAAACTGGTCCTAAAGATCTTGCTCGTAGTAAGGCTCTTGATCTCCAACGAATTGCTCACCGTCTATACTCGATCAACCATTATCAACAACACACATCCAGAGGCAATCATGCATAGACAAACAAGGCTATAATTAGAACAATACACCAACAGTAAGAAAATAAGATAAAACGTCTTTAAAACAAATCTACAACTCGCTAGGATCACACAGACGCGAAGATCACGAAAAACGGAACTAAAACGACAAAGTTATGAATTTCCAAAGATTTCCTATAGAAAAATAAATACTTTAATTGAAACTCGAAAATAAATTAATCCAAACCTACTGTACAGTTGTATCATTAGATAGAGCTCGCAAATATGAATCTAACGCAATTTGAATGGATCAAATCGGAGTTAAAACGAAGATTCTACGGCTAAAACAAACTGAGTGGCAAAACTGTAAATATGAGAAAGCGTATTTTTCTTTTTCCGAAACGAATTACGTTTTTATTTAATCAAAATGTATTTTCCCGGTTTACGCTTTGGACCGCGGGTTAGATAATTGAAAACCCAGGGGCTCTTTAACAAAATCACCAGCGAACCGTTATCTTCTAATATGATCCGTCCGATTCAAAACGAACGGACCAGATCGATCGGGGGAGGGGACGGGCGGCGCTCCGGCCGGAATAGGGCCCGACGGCGACCCTCCGCGGCGGCGCCATGGCCGGATCATGCCAAAACTCGCCACAGTACACGAAATCGCGAAGCAAGAGTACCGGTCGGTAGATAACTTCAACGCGATCTTACCTAGGGCAAACTCGTGGCCGGAGATGAAGCAATGAGCTCGCACGGCTCGAAGGGGCGGACGGTGGAGGCGGTGCTTCGGGTGTAGCCGCCCCGAGGCGATATAGCTGCGGTTTAGGGTTGGATGTGGAGCGGGGAGGGACTACGGTTCCGTTTTTATAGTCCGGAGGCACCGCTATAGAAGGAAAAGGAAAGATTCGAAGATCGAATCGGATCGGGAGAGGGGGAAGGCGGTGTCGGCCGGAGGAAGAAGAAAGGAAAGTGAAAACGGGTCACTGACCAGTGGGACCCACGCGTCAGCGACACGGTGCGGAAAACGGCCGCGCGCGTGCGAGTCGGGCTTAGCAGGCCGCTGGCCGGGCTCGGCCCTGAAGAAATGCGGGCGCGCGGGGGAAGAAGAGCTGGGCCGCTGCTGGCGGGCAGAGCTCTGGCTGAGAAAGGAAAGCGGCCCGGTAAGAAAGTAAATTCCTTTTCTTTTTCTTTTTCTAATTTTTTTCAAATCCATTTTTCAAATGATTTTCACATCAAATTTGAATTTGATTTAAGCCACTCAATACAAAACTCCAAATGCAGCAGCATGAATGCTCAATCATGTTTCTACCCTTATATTTGATTTTAAATTTATAAAATTATTCTTATTCTAAAGTTGCATGCTTCACAAAAATAAATATAAAAATCACATTTTCCCTATTTTTCTTCTCTTCAAATTTTAGGGTGTTACAGAAAAATTGATCCAATCACATGGAATTAGATGGAAGCGTCTCATTTACAATGACCTCTGTCGCAGCAGCGAAGACAAAAAGTAGCAAAACATATCCGGCCCCATGGACATCAACTCCTCATTTGGCTTTAGCTTTGGTGTCCTCCTCGCAAACTACATAGATCACGCTAAAGTATAAAATTTAATATAACTCTAAATATTTAAAGAATACAATACTTTTAATTTATCCATTCTAATGGCAACGGGAAAAAATTATTTTTAGCACAAGTATCCGATTCTAGAGCAAAAGAGTCATGTTCCTTCATTAGTTGTGGCACATGAAAAACATAAACATCAACACACAACTTGCCTTTGTCATAAGGAATAGTAGGCAAATTAACTTGTTGAAAGCCCAAGTTTGGTTTTGGTAATTAATGACACCAAGTTGCTAATGTCATGTGTTAAGTGATTTAAGTTAGGCATAAGCAACACATGTGATGAAGGTGCATGTGGCATGGAGTGGTGGCCACAAGATCACATAGAGATGGTGCATGGACATGAAATGATGGTCATGGTGATCAAGCATGAGGAGATGGACATGGAACAAAGTGATCAAGACAAAGGTATAATCATAGGGTTTGTTTTTGCCGGTCTAAGATGAGTAGAGAAGTGATTGACCGGGTTTAGGATTGATAGTCGACTATCAAGAGGGGCAATCACGGTTAGCTCGTGAATCAAGTGCTACTAGGTCATCATCTTGAGCATATGCATTAGGATCTAGTAGAGAGCTAACGTAACGCCTTAAAAATGATTGTGAAAATGCTAACACATATGCACATGGTATTTTACACATGATGGTGTTGGCACATTTGTGAAGGCGGCGGTGTTTGAGCAGTAGTGAGGGGTTTGGAGTTCGCTCTCCCTCCCGCCGAGCTTGCGAGAAATGAAATGCAGATTTTCCATTGCGCCGGAGGTTGAAAAGGTTGTGAAAGCACGAAGGTGTTTCATGGGCGAAAACATGTGTTTTAGTGATGCACATATGAAGAGTAGCTCATAAGTGACAAGGGCGATCAAGCGGAACGAGAAAACAACGAAGTATCGCCGAGATACACGCGACAGACGCGCGAGCTAGGAGCAATAGACACTGACGTCAGCGTCTGTCGGGCTACCCTAGCTTGGCCTGTGCGCGCGGGCACGATAGACGCGCTGTCGCGAAGGCAACAGACGCGGCCTCGCGCACTGTTCCAGCGTCTGACGCTATGGAACTGCGCGGGCGCGCGCGAGTGTGAGAGACTGACGCTTGTCGCTGCGTCTGTCGGCCTTGTAGCGTACGCGTCTGATGGCTCAACGTGAAAACATGGCTTCTAGACTGCGTCTGACGGTGGCGAGGCGGCGTCTGTCGGTCGCGACAGACGTGTCTGACGCATAGAGCGCGAGCGTGGTAAACTCCAACGGTCGGGACATGTGGTCGCTCGGTGGTGCGACAGACGCGCCTGTAGCATTTGTTGATTTGGCGATAGACGCTACTGTGCAGCGTCTGTCGCCCCCAAAAATCATCCAGTGAAGTTGATAACGGCTAGCTCTTGAGTGAAACGTTATAAATAAGAGGTGGCCGGCCCTTGGGGGTTCTCTCTTGCACATTTGAGATATTGAGGCACACTTTGAGCTAGAGAACTTCCCCTCCACTCATCTCCTTGCTTGGTTGTATACTCTAGAGAGATTGAGATTCAAGTGCATTGCATTGAGAGTTGCATCTAGTGGCACTTGATCTTCGTGTTTGTTGCGGATTGCTTGTTACTCTTGGGTGTTTCCCGACACCCTAGACGGCTTAGAGCAGCGGTGGTGTTGAGCTCGACCTTGGAGATTGTTTTGAGCCTCACCAAGCGATTATGAGGGGTTCTTGAGCCTTCCCCGCAGGAGTTCGTGAATTGGCTACTCTAGTGGAGCTCATGGCTTGGAGGATCCCCATCTTGTGAGTGGATGTGCAGCACCCGCTAAGGGTTCAACTCTTGATAGTTGATTAGCTCGTGATCCATCAAGTGGGTGCATCGCCACAACGAGGAGTAGCTTGCCGGGAAGCAAGTGAACCTCGGTAAAAAAAATCTTGTGTCATCTCTTTGCCGAGGATTTCTCTTGTGATTGCTCATTGTGATTGATTCTTCGAATGCATTGCTTCTCTACATCATTGGTATAAGAATCAAGTCACTTGCTCTTTACTTTCTTGTACTAGTCCTTGTGTAATTTGCTTAGTGTAGCCTTTATCACATAGGAGTAAGTAGCTTAGTGACTTAGCCTTGTTGGTGTGTATTAGAGATCATAGCCTTGCTTCACTAAAATTGTATAGGTGGCTTGCACAGTGTAGTTGAGCTAGTGCTAGAATTAGCTTAGCCATCTTTTATACTAACGTGGTTGTTTAGTGAAGTTTGTAGATTTTTTAAATAGGCTATTCACCCCCCTCTAACCATTTGGACCTTACACTTGTAACAAAGGTAAATCAATAAGATTTTTTGCTAAATGTTACTTTATGGTCGCATGATTGGTGGGTAAATTTTGGCTCTTCCTAGTTTCTAGATAATCGTATTGTGCAAAACATTATTTGTATAAATCCAAGTTTTATCTAGCAATAAAAACATGCTTGCATAGGAACTATGTCAAAATATGCACTTATCTTTATCTTATCACAAAAAATTATCTATTGGATGTAATATGGATGTGGGTGTGGGTGTGTGAGCAAGAAAAGTCCACTTCTCAAGCATATTAGAACTTGCAAGGTTGTTGCAACTCTCGCCATTAATGATGATACGACAACGTCGCTCTATCACAATAAATAAAGTCAGTCTAAAACAAATAGTGAAAATGATTTTTTTTTCTCTCTACCTTCTGCATTTGAGAACTTAGTACTTGTTGAGATAGTACTCACATTGTCCTACAAAAGGTTAGTCACATGAGAAAAGATAGCAAAGGGATGTTCCTCTAAATAATCCACATAAGCTTTGCAACTAAACTTTTGTTTGGCAAAAGCTTCATTGACTCCCTTTGCAATTACTTCATCCATCCTTGCAAACATTTGTTCCTTAACTTATAGCCTTGCAAATTGCTCTTAAGAACAAACTCGTGATTCGTCATTGTTGGCAAGAAGATAAAAGTAAACACAAAGGATTATCCCTATCAACTACTATAAAAGTAAACACAAAGGATTATCCCTATCAACTACTCCATTATTCAAGACATTGGACACACATGCTCACACATCTTACCGAGCTCTTATAAGCTTCCATTGTCCTTGACCAAAGCCTTGGATAGTTGGTTGTCAAACTTGAATTGCGAGGTGAGGAGTGTTGATGAAGTGGGAATCTGTAAAACCATGATCTCCCTCCTCTTTATTTATGGAGAGCCATACTTCAGATTTTTTTTGCACCGAACTAGGCGAAGCGTGAGGAAATGAGATGATTTTTGTTGTCAATGTCCCTGATTTCGAAGTCTGTGTAAAGTTTTGGCTGTTTTAAGTAAAAACCCTTAGAATCAAGGTTTGGTTGAGACTGATGCCAACACAACTTGCAAAACCGATGTGGGTTTGGAGGTGGCTGTGGGTGAGGAATTAGAAATCTAAATCAGCAACCAGGCTTCGATCTTGACCAACTCAAAACTACGGACTCTGAGATTGAATTGTGTAAAGACCAACTGTGGTTTTAGGGTACGAGAATTTTTTATTTGTTTTTTATGGATTGTAGAAAGAAGATGAAGTCAACTTAACTCTATTTCTAATCCCTAATAATAAAAAGGCAAAATTTCTTCTTTTTTTTGTCCAGCCCATTCAATTTGGCTCAACTGTCTCTCACTCGCTTGCCCTAGTCCGTTCCACCCATCTGGTCAATTTTTTCAATCCATCAACCCAAATCGTAAATAGCCCAGTCCACTCCACCCATACGGAAATTTTTTTAGCGCAAATCGTCACCTGGGCATGGGCTGGAGCGACTGTCATACGGGAAAAACTGGCTGCGACGACAGGAAAACAAACCAAAAATTCCGACCACGCATGGATTCGAACCGAGGCCTCCACCGTGCTAAAACAGTTGATAACCACCACACCATGTGAACTCATGTGATGTCAAACGAATCTTTTTTTGCCTTGTTTGGCTGGCTGATTTTTGGTTGCTGCTCATTTGCTATGAGAGAAAAATATTGTTCCATGCCTGAAAAATAGTGCTGATTTTGGCTGATAAGCTCAAACGAACATGGCCTTTATTTACCTACTAACACATTCGAACCTTTACAGTGAATCTCTTTTCTATTTTTTCCTTACCGATTCTGTTTTTCACTTGGTTCTTTCCTGTTTTTGCATCAATTTTTTCTTTTTCAAACCCTTCATTTAATTTATTTCCGTGTTTTTCCCTTCTTTTCTCCCAAAGTTTTCGTCTACTCCGAGTTTTCTTTCCATAATTTTTGTTTTTTCTCCCAACTGTACCTCTCATTGTTATTTCTTACTTATGCTTCCATATCTCTAATACTAAACCACTTGGTTGTATTTCTTTTTTAACAGGTATCTCCTATTCTTTCAATAAATATTTTTCACCACTAATTTGTTGCATCCATTATATATATCCTTTGCTCGAGTTACATTCGTTTGTCCGCTTTCTAATCAATATGTTTGTCACCTGTTTTGTCTGTGTCGGACATGGCAGCTTTGTTCTGCTCTCTCTCGCAAGTCCAAACCCGTTACACTCTATAGTCTCATTAGCACGTGCGCTATGGATTGTTGTAGACCTATGGCATTATAAGAATTGGAGCCCTCTGAGAGGACGTAGGAGATCAATAATGATGAGGCAAGGCAAATGACACATCAAGCATACTGAAATTATGGGGACCTGATGTTCAGAAGACCGACAGTGGAGCAGTCGATTGACCCTCACATGATACATCTACTCCTTGCCTGATTCGCACCAACTATTGCGTCGTCGCGGACACTAATGGCACAATTAGATCTCCCATGCATGCCACTCTTTTAGATTGTTAAGGGCACCGCAAGGGTTGCATGCTCTCTCAATCACGATCATCAGGAAACGCCTATGCTGCTGCAAGGAGCCTCATCCGCACAGCCACCACCAGAGTCACGCCCACACGGGCGTTGCGCCGCCTTATCGCATCGTTGTGCAGTGCTAGCCCATGTCTTAATGGTTGGCAGACGCCGATGACACTAGGCGTGCATGCTATTGTGGCCACTGTGCCCACACTCGGCTTCACCATACAGCCACACCCATGACGCCGATAACGTAATAAATTGTTCTCCCATTCATAACTTTAATTTTCCATACTGCTCATGTGTTTCTATAACTCAAAATCAACCTTTGTAGCTTTTTTGATGCACCGTATTAACCTCAACTTTTTTGTCGACGTGTAAAGGATTGGTCTGTACATCAATGATTATGATGGGAGACCTCTCTTGATTTTTCACACGGCAGCCCTCGACAGGAATTACATAATTACATTTGTTTACATTTCATTAGACAATAATCTGCCTAATCTGCCTAAGATTTCGGTTCACGAAATAATTAGTTGTCCCATTGACTAATCCATATTTTAATAAAAATAAGTTTTGTTTCTAATCAAACCTACATCAGATCAGATGTTGTAAATCTTTCTCCTCAAAACTTAATGTGCAAACAAACAAAGATAGCATGTTATCGGTCATCACTGAACTTATATGCATGCAACATATGCAATGATGATTTAACACACCTATAGACAAAGCACAACCTAACAAGATTCATAACATCTATGGATAGATCACATTTTTATGAAGCTAACAAAACTATTTGACATTTTTCTGATTTTTCTATGATTTTTGACGAAATTTGCAAGATCTTTATTTTTATAGAAAAAGAAAAAAGAAAAAAGCTTGCATGGGCTTGGTCCAGCCCACAACAAAGCTAGCCCAACTATTTAAATACCTATAAATATTCTACAAAATCATGATATTCATAAAAAATCCAAAAATAATTTTGCATCTATCCAAAATAGAGGGTCTAAACTAGTTTCAAATATGATTGTTAAAATTTTCTTCGCTTTACGTCTCTATGACTATGATTATAATTAGGGCCTATTTGGTTCACCCCTCTTTAGTGACTTTTAGTCACTAAATGCCAAACACCTTGACTAAAAGGGGTCACTAAAGTTTAGTGGCTTTAGTTACCAAGAGATAGCTAAAAGTGACTAAAAGTGGTCTCAGGTGACTTTACTCTCTTTATTTCTTCTCTTCTTTTCATTTTAACCTATTTTTAGCACATGGATCTAAACAAAAGGTCACTAACTTTAGAGGGGTGACTAAAGGAACCAAACAGCCTTAGAGAGTTAATTCTACAATTCTAATCAATATATAATCTAAGGCCTTGTTTAGATTGCAAGTTTTTCTAACCCAAATTTTTCTAACCACCAGGGGTTAGAAAGTTTTCATCCCAAATTTTTCCAACTCAGAATTCCAACTCTTTGCATTGCAATAAATGATCTTGGTCAAAGATAGAACTGCCCCTATTTATTCAAAGATTTGCATGTCACATGTATGCTATTGTATCCCTATACATTGCATGCATATGACACACACAGCACAGTCTTCCTTCCTCACAACAGCTATTACAAGTCCTCAGGCAAAAAAATAGACTTCTTCATCACAAAAATTATTACAAGTATTCAAAAATATAGATTATTACAGTATGCAATGAAAAACAGTTCGCAAGCACTAACAGACTTCTTCATCGCAAGCAACATTATTATAACTTCTCAGCAAATAAATCTAAAATACAAGTCCTCCACAAGCAACATTATTTCAAGTTCTCAGCAATTACAAATGAAATACAAGTCATCATAACCTATTGTACAGGTGCTCCGCAATATAATCATGAAACTCATTCATCCGTGCACGATCTTCACTATCAGGGGCATCAACAGTTTGAGGCTGATCAAACGTGGCCTCTGGCGACACATAGGAAATATTTTGATCTAGCAGCCCAAAGTCAACATCGTTGAGGCCACTCAATCTTATGAAGTTATGCAAAGCCATACAAGCAATTATAATCTTGGTTTGCATTCTAGCAGGATAGCAAGGGATTTGCAACAATATGCGCCACTTCATTTTTAAAACTCTAAATGCCCTTTCAATGACATTTCTAAGCGATGAATGGGCATAATTGAATATCTCTTTCTTACCTCGTGGTTCTGCAACGTTTTGGAAGTCTTGAATATGGTACATGGTTCCCTTGTACGGAGCCAGGTATTCTGGACGGTTTGCGTACCCGGAGTCCACGACATAGAACTTCCCTACAACAGTACGTACCTGTAAGTGTTAAATACTTCAATTAGAAATGTCAAATGTACTAATAGTTAGGTGGCTACCTTCGGGTGGGTGAGGAAAGTCATCCTTCCATGCAGTCATGGCATCATCAAACACTCTCATGTCATGAGCAGAGCCAAGCCATCCCGCAAGGACAAATGTAAAAATCATATCAAAGTCACAAGCAGCCATGACATTCTGTGTTGTCAGGCCCTTGCAACACAAGTGTTGTACAAACTTATCAGCAGACACTACACAAGGCATGTGATTGCCATCTATAGCTCCTATGCAGTCCTTGAATTCAGGATAGAACCAAGGGTTCATCACCCTTTGATGTCTTGTTGTAAATTCTAGGTCCCTAAGTTTAATGATATCGTTCGCATACTTGACCACACATTTGAGCACTCTATAGAACATTGAGTGAACGGTGCCTAGTGATCTCTCAAATCTGTCCTTGGCTTGCCTAACTTACTGTGGAGCACCTAGAATCCAGAGGAACATCCCTAAAGCCTTAATAGAGGTGGACGTCTTTGTGTCTCTCGGGCCATACTCAGTTGTTAACAGATTATGCAAACTATATAACATATCTGGGGTCATTCTAAACATGATGTAGCAGGATGTTTCATTGGCTAGCTTTCGTTCTACCCATTCCAACCCGCTCATCTTTGGCACCCTGTAGTCTGCCCTATTATAGTACTTGTCAAGGTGCATGGCATACGCAGAATACATACCATATATCAATGCAATTTTGTCGTCATCATCTTCTGCCAACATGGCAAAAAAGTCCTGCTCCCACTGTTGCTTCCTATCATCATCATCATCCAGCGCTGCACCTGGTTGTTGAGGTTCCTGCACATATAAAACAAACTAATGAAGTGTTGTCAGTACATATTCCAATAACCAAACATACTGATGCAGCCTAACCTTAGCACATGTAACCAACTCTCACATTCACACAGCACACATCCATTCTACCACATCACTTACACATTCATCAACCGAGCAACATCACAATAAAGTTCGACAAACACAAACATACACAATAAAGTTCACAATAACACATGGTTCATGCCACAGGTTACCACACACAAACACACACAGGTGCATGCATGGATTAGAGGGTCTAGTTGCCGACCCTAGCGAGGTGGTCAAGGAGGACTTTTCTTCCTTCTTCATCTGCGTCCGCAAAGGTGTCCATGTCAGATTCAGAACGGGCTAAATTGAGGACTCCAACCCACAAGTGATGACTTTTCGTAGTTGCCACCAAATCTTTGGCCATATGTATCACTCGCTTCCTCCTGGCTTTCTTTGCTTCTTCCTTGTCATCCTCTTTTTTTTGCATGTCGGCCCAGATTTGGGATTATCGTGCGGCCTTGTTCTCCAGAATGACGTTCAAATGCCTCATGTTGCTCTGCATTTCACGAAGTGCTGGGCTCTTGGACTTCTTGCTAGGACTAGTACCAGTGTTGTGAGTGCTCATGCTACTGAAGCTCCTCTTGCTGCCACTGCTGTGTGGAGTGGCGTTGTTGCCATCTTCGTCTTTGTCACTACTAATGTACTGTGGCCCATTGCAGCCGCCAGGAACATATGCTCTCTCCCCTGTGACTGCTACGCCTTGGAACATCTTGTCCATTTCTGGGAGGTACTCAGGAAGCCCATCCTTCATCTTCTAGCACTCCTTGTCCTGGAATGTAGCAAAGAGGTTATCAGAAAGCGTACGAAGATAACTTAGGAGTTGTGGACACCTAAGAATAAGGTGTACCTCGCTTTTCTCCTCCCACCATTCATCGGTAGCATCGACAAAACCATCAGCAGAATGGCCCAACCCTGTGCTCTTGTGTTGGAGCTTCTGTATGGCTGACCATTCCTTCTTCAGCTCTCGGACCTTACTGCCAAAGATTACGTTGTCATGAACCAATTTTGTCGCTTTAAAGTACTGCTCTGTAATATTTTTCCACCCCCACTTGCTCATCTAACCCCTATTGCAGTAGCCGAGGTCAATCTGGTCACAGTACAGCTTACAGAAGACCTTAGTGTGGAAAGGACTCCACTTTTCCCTGTCAAGCCGGCTCTGAAATAATGCATAACCTAATTGCCTTAATAACCAGAGGCAACCATATGGAAACTGATACTGAAATTAAGGCACAGCAAGGCAGCATGCAATAAAAACTGGAACTGAAATTAAAGCACAACATACATAAGTTAATTTGTAGTCAATTATCAACATACGAAAAGTTGTATTACTAAGTATCTGTCAATTATCATGATTCCCAGAACATACATATGCATTCAAAGTTGTATCTCTCAATTATCACGATAAGCACAACATACATATGCATTCAAAGTTGTATTACTAAGTATGTTGTAACATTTTGTAATATGCATTGCATGTGACAAGTAAAAAAACTAGCCATGACAATTTCACAACCGCAAGAACAGGCCATGAGGAACAGGGCATGCATGCCACCAAAACATTGATAATTTGAGAACAACTAGACATTTGAGAAAAACTACACATGCATGCCAGCAGCACCATGACAATCGTGTTCTGGGAATCGATCTGTACCGGGACTTGAGGAGGAGGCATGTCATCGTCGGCAGGCTCTTCCTATCGGCGTCGTGCACCGCAGCCCCTGGAACCGCTAGCGCCGCTGGATGTGGAGCCACGTTGACGAGGAGGTACACGCCCGCCACCACCGCTACCAGAGGCCCCACGAGGCGGGCGCAGGCCCAGTGAACCCCTGCCGCTGCGTGAAGGCATGCGCACAGCAGGGGGGCAAAACTGCCACTGCCGCCATCTTGAGCCCCGAACTGTAGGATTCCATGGTAGGCGTGCATGTCCGGCTAGGACTGGCTGGCGTTGAGGTCGAGCGAATCCAGCCTCAGCTGGCTAGGGGTGGGGTTGCTCGAAGACGGGAAGCCAGGAGGCGGCGCGCTGGCGGAGGTGTGCGCACCGGAGGCGGAGACCGACGACGGCTGGGATAGGAAGTCCCTGGTGTGGCCGCCGTCGTCGAAGCCGGAGTTGAAGCCGCCGTCGCCGTAGCCGGAGTTGAAGCCGCTGTCGCCGTAGCCCAAGTTAAAGCCGCCGATGTAGCCGGAGTTGAAGCTGCCGCCTGTAACATCCCGGCCCAAGGCTTAACAGGATTAATAGGATACTCATACCAACAAGTTGCAACTTCTTTTTTGGAAGCCCATCTGGAAAGAACTCCAAAGTTAAGCGTGATTGGTCTGGAGCGATGGGTGACCGACCGGGAAGTTCTTCCCGGGTGCGCACGAGTGAGGACAAAGTGCGCAGAAAAGACTTGTGCTGGTCTGTGAGGGCTTTCTATATCCTAGAAAGCGGCCAGATGTAAGCGGGTCCGGCCTCGAGGAGGCGGGACGTTACAGAATGGTATCGGAGCTGACTCTCGCGGTTTCACGGGCGCGTGTGTCGCTGTTGCGCAGGCATGGTGTGCATGGCTGGTGTGGACCCAGAGTGGTCACACAGCATGGCATATGCGCTGGCACTAGACACATGGACGTGGCCAAGAGAGGACGTTCCTGGCTTGGGATTGACCGACGAGGACGTCGGTCTCTTAAGGGGGTGATGATGTAACATCCCGACCCAAGGCTTAACAGGATTAATAGGATACTCATACCAACAAGTTGCAACTTCTTTTTCGGAAGCCCATCTGGAAAGAACTCCAAAGTTAAGCATGATTGGTCTGGAGCGATGGGTGACCGACCGGAAAGTTCTTCCCGGGTGCGCACGAGTGAGGACAAAGTGCGCAGAAAAGACTTGTGCTGGTCTATGAGGGCTTTCTATGTCCTAGAAAGCGGCCAGATGTAAGCGGGCCCGGCCTCGAGGAGGCGGGACGTTACAGAATTGGTATCGGAGCATTCATACGCATGCATTTAGCATCTGCAAATCATGAGCATAAGCACTATCATGCATTCATGAGCATTTCATGTTATATAAATGAAACATCTGAAACCTGTAAATGAAACAAAGATGTGGCGCTTATTTGTTTCGATAGGCCTATGCTAGAAACATGTTTGTTTGAGTGTTTAAACAACTTAAAAAAAATTGGTCACCAAGTAATTTGGAGCAAATTTCCTTTTAAAAATTTTCCCAAATTTGACTTCTAAAAATATCCTTGAAAAATAAGGTTTTTATTTAAAAATCAACTTTTTAAACCTTAGTTCAAAATCGGTGGGGATTTTGACTTTGTGTCTTTTAACAAAGTTGTAGATTTTTAAAAATGGAGCAACTTTTGTTTTTGGACTTTTTCTCTAAAAGGTTTAGAAAATGCTCCAAAATGTATTTTTATGTGCTGCTATTTAGAAAATAAAAAGAAAAAGAATTTTTCCCGGTTTAGTGGGCCTCGGCCTCGCTTTCGGCCCAGTTGGGCTTGCCGGCCCGGCCTGCCCGACCGCGTTCGTCCACGCGCCCGCGCGCGCCGCGCCGACCGGCAGCAGGTCGCGGACGCCGCGTGGTCGCCGGCGTCCGGCGCCGCTCGCCACGCGCCCCTAGGTGGCCCCCGCCGCTCCGCGTGCTCGTCAAAACGCAGCAGCAGCCCGCCTTCTCCCTCGGCCCCCTTCCATTCGCCCTTCTCGCCTCGCCAAAGCGCAGCAGCGGCCGCGCTCTCCATCTCCGCCGCCGCGGGCGTTGCCGGCGTTGTGCCCTGCAACCGCCGCAGCTCCGCCCGATTGCTCCGGCGTCCGGCTCCGCCTCGACCCCCTCCACCCTGTGCTCGCGCTCGCAGCAGCTCTCGGCGGGAGGGATGGCGCAATCGGGAAATCCTCTCCGCCAACTGCGCCATGGCCGCCGGCCTTAACCCACCCTGGCCGGAGCCCCTCTACTCCCTCTACTCTCCTTCCCGTGTCCGCCTTACTCTCGCGGACGTCGTGCTCGCCCCGCCTCGCCTCGCCTTGGCCAGCAACGACGCTTTCTCCACCATACCGCCACCGCCGCCCGCCATTACCGCTGGTGAGGCCGCTCCACTTCACCTCAGGTGCCGTCGTTTGCTCCTTTCGGTTCGCCTTGTCGCGGAGAGCACGAAGGTGCTTCTCCCGTGGCCGGGGACCTCACCGTCGGTGATCTAGCGCCGGCCGACGGCCCTCCCCTGCCCTGTGCCACCGACAGGTGGGACCAAGGGGCCCGCTGTCAGCCGCTCAAGCGCAGACCTGGGTGCGTCGGCGGGGTGCGCATAGCGTGTTGGGTCGGCTGGATTTTTGATTTAATAAGGAAAATGCTTTTCAGAATTGATTTAAATGCTTTGAAAAATCTTATCTAGGTCAAAATTGCTCCAAAAATTGTGAAACCAATTTTGTTGTGTTCCTTGTGATTAGATCTACAGCATAGATGTGTTGCATGTCATGTTTGTGAAAGTTTTATATCAGGTTTTAATTAATTCATTAAATTGCTGATATCTTGTAAAATGTATAATTAATTCTGTGTAACTCAGAAAAATAAGAGACTTGTTTTGTTAGGCTTCTTGTATGATATAATATCTGTAAGAATTTTATGGCATGCATGTTGTATAGAAAAAATATTGATGTGTAGTTCAAGTGCCTTTATTTGCCTAGATTTGTTATTTTTGCTAGGGCTAAAAATGTGAACAATACATGCATGTGTAACTTTTTCTATGATGATTAGTTATTGTGTAAATCATAAGAAAATTATGTCATGGGCTGTTTGGTACTTTTTGTAGTACAAAGTATTTTCCATGCTTGGTGTAGCACTGCTTTTGTCCTTTTTGTGTAGGATGTTATACATGTCCAAATGAAGTAAAATTTTGGTGTTAGTCGATTCTTGATATGATCAAACTACTGTAATTTTCTAAGAATTTTCTGTGAACTAAAAATATAGGTTACTGTTCAAACCTAGATTTAATTAGGGTTTAATCAGGAATCCCTTTATTGCATGTCTAGTTAATAATGTTGTTTTGGTGTATCTTTGAAGCGCCAATTAGCTTGTCCTTGTGTTATTGTATGCATGTTGGTTGCTATATGTGATTAGCTGGAAGAGAAGAAGTATGAATTTGCTTTGTTAAGTAGAATGTGAATTGTGCATTTACATACACATGCAAGCATGAGCATCATATGCCATCCCATCGGTGCACCTTTTCCATCTGCACTTATACCCATGCACACATGCATCATACAAGATCGGGGCAGAAAGCAGTCCACGTGGAGCACGGAGTTTTCGAGGAGGCCGTGCAACGAGAGGTGCCACCCTTGGGAGAACCAGAAGTCGAGGAGCCAGTCGGTGATCTGCTGAAGTGTCGAGACCACCGTCGGCCAGCGTTCTGGAAGGCAAGCCCCGGAGCATTATAAGTCTCCCTACTTTATCAAAACAAGATAATTATATATGTTATATCTATTGTTGCATTAGGTTATAGGAGTTGCTTGAAACCGTTGATGCATATCACTACGATATTCCTTGAACACCTCGATATATCTTGATATCCTATTTAAGTCTATTTCTGGAATACCTGCTTAGCTATGCTTAGTTCAGTAAAAGTGGGTGATTTCCCGTCACCTACGATTTAGGTAAAAACCTGTCATGTTTAGCAATGTGCTATCATGGAAAGAGAACCATTTGTGGTTGAATAATTGGAGTCCGGGCGGAATGTTGGGCAGCAAGACATGGGTCTTGTGTGCTTGTAGTTTCCGTCTGTGTCGATTAAGGACCGTACCGTTGTCGGCCCTCAGTCCTTTTTGAACGCATGCCCCACATTTAGCTGGCCGGATAAGTACTTCCGACCGCGAAGCCTAGTAGCTCTGTTCGGACCGGTGACCGAGATGATGCCAAGACCACCTCGGGCCTGTTGACCGTGGACAAGAATGACCTGGCTCCAGCGTGGGCAGGCATAACTTGAGTGACCTGGCGCGAGAGGAACCGAAGGTGTATAGGGTTCATGGCGGTCCCGCGACTATTTCCGAATAGTACCAAAGGTGACCTGTAGCTCACTGGGCCGGTGAGTGTGGTTTGTGTGGGGAATACATCACCAGCTGGTTAGTAATCGATTCGAGTCGCCATCGCTCCTGGTTAGTGAGCAACTGGACTGAGTTACGTCATCGTAGTAATATGATTATGGAACATGATTATGGTTATGGTTATGAGTATGATGTGGGAAATGCTAAACAGAATTAGTTACTATTGATTGCTTAATCTTGTCCAAGTGATTGCTCTAGTACAGGTGCAAATCTAGATAGGTTTAAATGAACAGACTAAATTGAGGCTAAAGATTAATATTGCAAGTTAAGTGCTATCGCTTTTTATGCAAAATGTTGTCAAGCCAACCCCACTTATAAAAGCCTTGCATACTCCTTGGTGTCATGGTTTATTTCTGGTTTTTGTCGGGTAAGTCTAGCTGAGTACCTTCTTGTACTCAGGGTTCTACTCCCCCTTGTTGCAGGTGTTGTTTAGGACCAAGGGCAATGGTCGTCTCACTTCTTACCTCGATGCTTTTGTCGGAGGAGACTACAGTATGGCACTACTATTTAAACAAAACGGTGTGTGTTGTTTTTGGACAATAACGTTTCCGCTACCTGTTATTTCAAACTCAGTGTTGTAATACTTTATTTGAACTCCGATGTATTTGAACTGTGTGCGCATGTGAACTGCAACTGCTAAACCAGTACGGTCTTGGCTGTTTGTTGAAAAGTTTGAGATCCTTCGAGATTTCATGGACTACCGGGTTATACGGGCTTAAGTTTGCGAGATTCTCTGCTCCGGCAGGTGAATTTTCTTACTTAATTTCGTATAATTGGGCGGTTCCGTTACACCGCCCAAGCCGGAGGCGTAGCCGTCATCGTTGAACTGGTGGCCGTCGTTGCCGTCCCCGTTGAACCCCTCCATAGCGCACGATGGGTACAGGGCCACTGGATCTCACCGACGATGGGGTCGATCTCGCTCAGGACGGCGTGGATTAGGCGTACGACAGAGCGGCGACGGCGGTGCTATATGGCGTCTGCTGTGGCTAGGGTTTCAAAGGTGAGAGGAGCTGGTGCTGGTGAAAGGATAAGGGAGAGCGAGATGGTGTGGATTGTGGTGAAGGACGGCAGATCTGGACGAACGGTGGGGGAGGAGAGAACGGCGGTGGCGGAGAGAGACAGCGGCGGCGCGGGGAGAGCGAGCTGGGGGAGAGCTGGGGGAGACAGCGGACGAATGGATAGGGTTGGGGGGTGAGTGGGGCAGGGTTCAGGGGTATACACCATCCAGCACGCGCCCCGAGACATTTTTGGGCTGGGGCCAAAATTTTTCCACCCCACAACTTTTGCAGCCCAAAATTTTTTCAGCCAGCCCGTTTAGATTCCAAATTCAAGATGTTAGAAAAAGTTGCAATTTGGGCCTCATCTAAACAAGGCCTATGCTTCCAATACTGATCTACGATTTGCCGACTTTGGTTTCAACAGGAGTCCTTTACATGAAGCGGGCCGGTCTTGCACTATCAAAAGCCCATCCGAACATTGAAACCCGGCCATTCTCCTGTCCCATCGCTGGTATACTGACGACTCTCTTGTCACTTCAGCCGCCGTCGCTGAGAAAATGGTGATTCTGCCATTATGAAAAGTGGGCTTCGCAATTTTGCCATCCCGCAAATGGGATTCGCCCGTTTGCCATTGTCAAACAAGACACGCCCGCTAAAATGCCGCGCGCCGGATTTATTGCTAATTTTTTTTGCTGTACCATATTTTTCCCCATTTTACCCCTAAACCTTATCCTAACCTGCACGATCGAGAGAGATCGGTCTTCACGGAGGGACTCGTTCATGGACGGAAGACGGAGAGAAGACCGAGCTGCCGCGAGAGAGGGAACCAGCTCCCTGCCGTCATCGCTGCCTTCAACACTGCCGCCCCCGCCGCCTCCGACGCCGCTGCTGGCCCACTGCGTCCGCGCCCGGAGTCCCCCACCGCATCCGCCCCGGGAGGCCGTCGCGCCTGGCTCAACCAGTCGACGGCGGCGCTGCTCCAAGTGCTGGATGGGAGACTGGATGGAGGAGGACTGGCTCCAAGGGTACGTTCTCTTTTTGCTATACTGTTAATCGAGGTGAGGCTCTGCGGCTGATTTCTGCATTCAGAGGGCTTCAAGTTGGAGTTGAGGTCTTAATCTTGGAAATCAGCTTCAGATCGTACCTTAATCTAACTATGCTCATGCGTGTAGATGAGACTTAAGTAGTGTAGATGTCGTGGTAATTTAGTTGTGCCATTTTCTTCTATTTATTAGGCTCAATGGAGAGCCTGAGCTTAGCGTAGCACTGGTAGAACCTCCTGCACAACAGATGCAGACACCTCTGATTGATTGGGAGACGCTACGCATCGAGGAAAATCAAGATGAAGAGGGAAGAACAGAGATTGTTGACGATGATTTGACGTATGAATTGTTGGGGTTTAGGGCTGAGGATGAGGAGGCTGATAAGGCAAGGAAGGCAGCCAGTGAAGGTTCTGGTCAGCAGAACGATGATATTTGTCAAAGGAATGAGGAATTCGATACAGCTGGGGCAGCCATTGAAGTTGATGACTATTTACCAGGGGAGAGGGTTGTGGTGCATGATCCAAATCGGCCCAGTATGGATCTTGACATAGTTTATCCTAACATGAAGGAGTTTAGATTGGCTGTGAGACAATTTGCTATAAATAAAGAGTTTGAACTACACATTGTCAAAACAGATCCAACTAGATACATTGCTGATTGCAAGGGAGAAGATTGTCCCTGGCATATTGTTGGGCGTAGACAGCCTGATGGATGCACCGTGATGGTACTAACTTGCATTTTGTTTTTTTATTAATTTTTTCCCTTCAACCTGGCAATGTTTTTGGTCCTTCTGTAATATTTGACTTGACTAATTACTTTTGTTTTGCAGGTGACAGTGGTTCTTGATAAGCATACATGTGAATCAAGTGCTAAGAGGAAGACTACCACACCAACCAGTGCTTAGGTTGCTTCAAAGGCAATACATCATCTTAGAAAGAAAACAACAATGGGCCCTAAGGAACTGCAAGACACTTTACAGGATGAGCACAATTGTACAATTCATTATGACACTATCTGTAGAGGTCGGCAGATTGCTTTGAGAGAATTGTATGGCAAATAGGAAGAGAGCTTTCAGCTGCTATTCAATTGGAGGGCAGAGGTCCTAAAGAGATGTCCAGATAGTGTAATTGAGATTGACCTCAAGAAGGTAGATGGCAAGTTCTATTTCCATAGATTTTTCTGTGCATTAAAACCTTGCATTGATGGTTTTTTAGAAGGATGCAGACCATATCTTAGTGTAGACTCTACTGCATTGAATGGTAGATGGAATGGTCATTTAGCCGCAGCTTGTAGTATAGATGGTCACAACTGGATGTACCCAGTTGCTTTTGGCTTCATTGATGGTGAGACAACAGATAATTGGACTTGGTTTATGACTCAGTTGCATAAGGCCATAGGAGATCTTCCTGTTTTAGCTATTTCCTCAGATGCATGCAAAGGCCTAGAAAATGCAGTTAAGAATGTGTTTCCACAGGCTGAACATAGGGAATGCTTTAGACATTTAATGAACAATTTTATTAAAAGGTTTGGTGGTGATATATTCTCTAGGATGTATCCTGCTGCTAGAGCTTATAGAGAATCAGTTTTCAATTATTTTTATAAGTCAGTCAGTGATGCTAGTCGTCAAGTGTTGGTTTGGATGGAGGCTCACCATTACAAGTTGTGGATGAGATCTGCCTTCAATCCTGAGATTAAATGTGATTATATCACTAATAACCTTGCTGAAGTGTTTAACAATTGGATCAAAGACTGGAAAGACCTTCCTGTTGTTGAGCTTGCAGACAAACTTAGAGAGATGATTATGGTGTTGTAGGTGAAAAGGAGGAAAATTTCAGAAAAGCTTACTGGGAAGATCCTCCCAGCAGTCATACTGCAATTGAAAGGAAGAACTAGAGGACTTGGTCACTTGACTGTGGTATATGGTGGTAGTGCTACAGCAGAAATTTGGGACACCTCAAACACTCGTAGTAGACATGTTGTTAAGTCTTCTCTACATGAGGTCACCTGTCTTGAATGGCAACATACTGGTAAGCCTTGCCAGCATGCTTTGGCTTTGATTATCAGTGCACAGTCTAGTAATGTAAATATGGAGGATTTTGTGCACGAGTATTACTCTGTTGAGAGGTTCAAGGCAGCTTATAGGAGACTTATAGAGCCATTGCCTAATAGAACACAGTGGCCAGATGTGGATTTGCCTTTTGGAGTTCATGCACCACTTGACAAGAAGGCTGCTGGTAGGTATAGAAAACTGATGATGAAAAGCTTCCTTGAAGGTGGTGGCAGCAAAGGAAAGAAGGCAGCCAAGGAAGCAGCAAATGAGGTAGATAAACAAGCTGCAAATGAGGCTGAAAATGGCAAGAAAAAAATGATTAGAGACAAAAGGAAGTGCAAGGGATGTGGAGAATTGGGACATGGTGAAACAAGCTACAAATGTCATCTTAATGGGACTAAGAAAAGGTAAAACCTGCTATATGCTGAGACCTGCTATATGCTGTCCTGACTTGTGCTTATTAAATATTTTTTGTTAAATTGCAGGAAAAGAAAGCCAAGGAAAAATACAACAAAGTATGGTGAGAATGCAAAGATTCCAACAAAGAGAGCAAAGAAGGGAGGGGCATCTCAGGATACTGCTACTGAACCAACAACCCCAAATGCTTCAAATGAACAAGAAATGGCTGCACCAGCCCCAAATGCTTCCAACCAACAAGAAATGGCTGCACAGCCCCAAATGTAATCTCTAGCCCTACAAGGCTCACAAGAGACCATATCATACAAAACAGCCCCATTAGGGTAACAAGAGGGTATGCAACATATTAATTTTCATCTCTTTATACACAAGAGCAACAAATGACTCTAGTGCTACTTTCTTCTGCAGACGACTCCAAACCCTGCTAGGTGAAGGTGTTGATCCCATCATTGCTGCCTCACCAGACAACACAGTGCAAAAGAGGAGCCCGGCAAAAAAACTGAAGCCAAAGGAAACTGAAAACCAATTGATGCTTTGTGTTTGAAATGTTAGCTAGACCTTGTTTATCCTATGTATCTGAACATGTAACTTGATCATGTATTTGGACCTCTATGTATTGTGATCATGTACCTCTATGTATTGTGTGAACTACTATATTTCTGGATTGGAATATTAGAACTACTATATTTCTGGATTGGAATATTATTGTGATCATGACATTGTGTTCTGGCATGGTAAAAAGTGCCCAGGTTGACTCCAGTTACTAACTTCTTCTTTAGTGTTCTGGCATTGTGTTCTTTTGTGATCATGACATTGTGTTCTTTTGTGATCAGTAGCTTGCAAAAGGAAGTATTTGTTCTCATATTTTTTAAATAAAAAAACTGAACAGGTCCAGTCCAATGTGAGGTTCAATGTTATCATAGTTTCTGTCAAAATTCTGTCAAAATAATGTCTAAATTCTCTATCAAAATTCTGTCAAAATTCTCTATCAAAAACAGACCACATGATGCATATAGAACAAGTGACAATGACTTTGATTCCAGGAAAACATCTTCATATATTACATAGCCATTACAGCACTACTTCACTTGCTAATAAGCACTACCACAACACAGGCAACCTAGCTGCACCACAATTTGCTTCGGCTCAGGCAACCACAACACAGGTTTGTTCACTTCCACATACAGGCAAACACAACACCGATCAGGACACCTACCAAAACCATAAAAACAGTATAATCAATCACAATTTGTTTCGGCTCAGGCTTTGGCTCTTGAATCGGCAACGGAATTGGCTCTGCAAGCTTCACCTTCCAAAGTTCAGCGACAACACTATCAAGTGTTTGCTTCAACTCTATCACTTTGGCTTTTAATTCAGAGCAGCATTCTCAACATGCCTCCGTCTTAGCCTTCAAGCGGTGTTCTGCTGCTTCCAACTTCACAGTTCGTCCATCAGGCCGAATGTAGCCACGAGTAGTTGGATCACCCTGCAATCAAAATACATCAATTAGAGGATCAGTAACATACATACTGAGAGCCTCAATGTCAAGAGTGCTTACCCAGACATTGTTCGGGCACTTGAGAAACCACTCGCCATAAGTCTTCGGCTGCTTGCTCTGGATCCGGACCAATGGAATATGGCAAAAGGGACAATGAGTACTGCCACCACCCATTGTGCTGGAGCCTGCTGAGGTTTGCCTCATCTGGCCGACAGCCGCAGCTTGGCGTGGATGCGTTGGGGCAGCGGACACCTGACGCGGACACGGCGGACGGCGGGCGCAACCGAAGCGTCGACGCGGTGGCGCGGCAGCCTCCTGCTGCCGGTGTGGTGGGGCGGCGGCCTCTCCTCGAGCGGACGCTGGGCCGACGGCGTACTGCAGACGGGCGCGACCGACGCGACGACTCGCGGACACGGTCGTGCGGCGGTCTCCTGGCGGGTCCGTGGTGGGGCGGCGACCTCTCCTGACGCAGTTGTGGTGGGGCGGCGACCTCTCCGGGCGCGGCTGTGGTGGGGCGCTGACCTCTCTGGGCGCGGGAACACTGGGGCGACGGCGGCTCTCCTAGCGGCGCGGGCATGAGCAGCAACTGCAGATCTCGTGGAGGCCGCGGCGATCTACCGTAGACGCGTCGGGGGCGGCGAAGGCGGCCACTGGAGAGGTGCCGGCGGTGGTCGTCTCTCTCCGTCTCCCCCGCTCTCTCTCGATAGTGTTTTTTTCTCCGTAAACTTCCGTGAAGTGGCCGTGCTCTCCGTGACTCAGGCAGCAACGAAGAGATAAGGTTCAGGGGTAAAACGAAAAAAAATATGGTACAGCAAAAAATAGTAATAAATTCAGCGCGTGATATTTTGACGGACGTGTCTCGTTTGACCATGGCAACTGGCAAGGGCCTCGTTTAGATCCCAAATTTAGGATCCAAACTTTGCATAGTAAATGTTCCGTCACACTGTAGCATTTTGTTTTTATTTGGTAATAATTGTCCAAATATTGATTAATTAGGCTTAAAATATTCGTCTCGCAAAGTACAACAAAACTGTGCAATTAGTTTTTGATTTTATCTACATTTAGTACTTCATATATGTGCCAACATTTTGATGTGATGGGAGATCTTCTTTTTGCATAGTAGAATTTGGGAGTGAATTTGGGTATCTAAACAAACAAGGCAAGATAGCAAAATTGCGAAGCCCGCTTTTGACACTGGCAGAATCACCATTTTCTCGCCATCGCTTCGCTCGCCTCCTCCTCCTTGCAACTCCGGCGCCGGCATCTTTTTCCTCGCTCCAACCCCCGCCCCCCTCCTCTCACCCTACGAAATCTAGGATCCAATGAGCAACCTCGACTGACGCCCGCTTCGCCGGATTATATGGCGCCGCTGGCGGGCCTCCATCCCGCCTCGCCGCCGGCGATATCAGGCGCCGTGGCGGTGGCGGCGTGCGCCGTCATGGCTGTATCCTACGTCGCTGTCCTCTATGCCCCGACGGTCATCCTCCGCTTCCCGCCCCCGACCTCGCTCCGCACCTTCCTGCACCGCCGCTTCGCCTGCGCCGCCGTCGCATCCGCCGCCTCCGCCCTTGCCACCGCGTCCCTCCTCCGAGTAAGCGCGCCCCTGCTCTCCTCCGGTTCATGCCTCTCGTCCAATACCTGGACCTGAACTGAACGAATCTCAAATCCCCCCTCTTCTCGTCTTCATCCTCAGGTCTGGAGCCTCAGCGACTTCGCTGATATGCTTGCTGTGTTCGGCGTTAGGAAGGATCACTTGGTAAGCGACCTTTTCCAAA
Organism: Saccharum spontaneum; assembly: GCA_022457205.1. Lineage (NCBI taxonomy): Eukaryota > Viridiplantae > Streptophyta > Magnoliopsida > Poales > Poaceae > Saccharum > Saccharum spontaneum. Next base: position 34,136,986 of record CM039614.1, read on the forward strand.
TATAAGCTACAGTCTCGTAGCTCTCTCATTAGAGTTGAGCTTTTCATGCTGTATTGAAACGCTGGTTCTTCTACAGATTCAGGCCGTGGCGATTCCACTTTTCCTTACATCTCTAGTGTATGCTGGGTCATTCGTCACTAGATTGTGGCTTCTAGCGAGCTCGTGGGGTAGTGGCGATGCGGTGGAGATAGGTTGCGCCCAGAGGCTTGCACAATGGATCCTAGCTGCTGTTGCGGATGTTATGGTTTGGCGGAACTATGTAGTGGTCTGTTCTTCTCCCCCCTTTTTACCGTTTTTTTTTTGTTGTACTTATAAGATACTGCGTGTTGTAAACCAGTGATCGAAGGTTATTGTAGCAAACTAGCAATACATGGAAGAATGACGCATTGACTGAACATCTGAGTGTAAGGACCATAATTACCAGTTAACAATTACTGTAGTGCCTTTGCAATCTGTAGTACTGTTTAGGATGTTACTGATATTAATTAGTGCTACTACTGAGAACACTTTGCAATCTGTAGTACTGTTTAGGATGCTACTGATATTAATTAGTGCTACTACTGAGAACACTTTGATTCCCTCTTCTATTGTAGTGATATTGTTTGGTGATGACCTTTTGACCAGGCGCCGTTTACTGAGGAGCTGGTTTTCAGGGCATGCATGATACCTCTTCTTCTGTGTGGGGGATTCAAAATGTCTACAATTATATTTCTGAGTCCAGTCTTCTTCAGTCTAGGTAAATTTCTATAGTATCGGTCTATTTTTTTGTATTCCGAAGGAACCAACTTTGGCTGTATCTTTTTTAACCTTCTCATCTACGGGCACACATCTGTGAACAGTGGCGCGATGAGTGAAAGGATCGTGCTCTGGAGTAGGCTGCAGCGCAAGATAGTAGCTAGGTTCTGAAGAAAGTTCGGGCCCCGTCAGAAGTTTCAGTTAGTCAGGGGCATTGGATTAGTAATGGTCGTCAGTTCGGTTTGTTAGGATATCTCGTTTGTTATGGGTTTTGGATCATTACCTGTTATTATGACCGGCATTCTATGTCAATGTCGTGCCAAGTGTAACCGTGGCGAACCAGCAATAGCATCAACACTGCTTCAGTTGGTTCATGGGATTTCTTTCTCACTTCGTTAGCTCAAAGATAGGATTTTGTTTGGTTTGATAAGCTTGTTGGTTTGTTAGTATTCGGCTATTTAAATAGCCCAAACACTATCATTTGTTTGTTAAGCAAGATCAGTACATAAGTTGTTGCTTCTTGAGCAGAACCCATTTGCCTCCCGTTTTCACCTTGCCGTGCGCAAGAAGGGCACCTGCTCGCTGCCAGGGGTTCAACCCCTTGCTGCTGGTCACTCAGCAATGTGCCCTCCGCAACATTTCGGGTCCTATCATTAGCAGATTGATTTAGAAGTTAGATGGAGTAGGCTGATTGTAATTGGTGAACTCAAGCAATAGATGGAATCTATCATCCACTACCTCTTTCTGTCCCCTTGCTGTTGTTGATATTGATGTACTCTTCTAATTAGAACTGAACCTTTCTGTTGACAGCACACTTAAACCATTTATTCGAACTACACCAGCAGGGATGCAATTTTGTGAGATCGCTACTGATTGTAGGTATTTTTCTTTACACATCTTGTTTTCTCCTTTAGTATCTTCCTGCAATAGTTTGGGAAGAAAATTTTTGAGCAACATTAACTTATATGTCAGAAACTCCGAACAAACTTTTGGATCTATATTTAACTAACTTTGTTTCTATTAAAATCAAGGAGAACTATAACATGTTAGTTTAATATGTTTGTTCTTCAGTGACATGTTTACCTTTAAATCAGTTGCACTGTGGTCTCACATATTCACTACCACTGTGCTGCATGCCAGAAGAGCAATTAAAGCTATGGTCTTAATTTCTATCTTCTTTCTTAACCTTAGGCTTGTTTTGCAAATATTGACTTCTCGATTGAGATGGCTCAAGCTCAGGCACTGGGACCTATTGCTCTTACCGATTGTATCTGAAGCTAGAAACCTACACTTTTACCTTTTAGTATGCTTGGCAACAAAATTGGCATCTTCAAAGTCATTAGTCTTCTTTAGTTCTCCACATATTTTGTCAGACATTGGCATAAAAAAGTTGGACTACCTCTGTTTCATCGATTGTGGACACCTATTGGCTGCACTTTCTGAGTTTGATTTAACTTCTTACATTCCCTCCTCAGGTGTCCAGTTAGGCTACACCGTAATCTTTGGGTGGTATGCAGCATTTTTGTTCATTCGAACAGGTCTCACTCATTCCTTTATGTTGTTATGTGTGTTATTATTTTCTTGCTATTGTTTCTGGAACTCTTTTTCCAGTTTTAGAATTGAACTTTCCATGTTTTATCATTCATACATGGTTCATGCTCAATCAATTTTTTGGATAATCAGATTTGCAGTGTAGGTGTTATGATTACCATTTATTTTTAGTATGATATTCCATATTGAAGAAACATGAAAAGCAAAACCGTAATGACAGCAAAATGATGATTCCATGTTCCATATTTCATTGTTTTTTCAACCATATTTTGGTACATTCAACTAGTTTATGGATTGTAACCTGGCTGCATGATTGTGCTTGCACTCCAATTTCCATTTGGTTTTATGACATGATGAATGGTAACTATAGTTATTTTACTGTAAGCAAGTTTAATATGGTTCTAATAACAAGGTTTCATTGTTGATTGACTTTCATTTGAAAAAAATAAATAAACTACAGGTAATCTGTTATGCCCAATTATTGCTCACGTCTTCTGTAATATGATGGGTTTGCCTGTTTTCTCATCACCACGAACAAAAGGTGTGTATTTGTATACATATATGTATGTCCTGTTTTCTTTAGATAAAACAAAATAAAACATTAAGGTTTGTAAACTTATTATACCCAACTTCTTATGTTGCCTTCTGTTTTTATGTCATAGGAGCGGCATCGGTAGCATTTGTGGCTGGATCAATATCCTTCTTTTGGCTGCTTTTTCCTGCAACAAGTCCTGTACTGTACAACAGCAGTTTTGATCGCTGCAACTGCTGGCACGGCTTTTGCAATTGGAAATAACATAGAGCTAGATTGGAGAGCAATGGATCCTAACTTGAAGCTACTAACAAGTGAAACCCCCAGGCCTTAGCTGAGTGCCGTCAGATTTTTCATTTGCAGGAGCTCCATATGAATGTTGTAAAACATTTTGCAGATATTTTCCCTTGTTTTAGATGAAGATTTGAGAAGCTAAACTTGCAAAAAAAAAAATTGTATCTTGCCACTTGTTAAATACATACTGATCAAGAAATCGCTATCGATTCCTTCTCGAAATGAAACTTGACTTTGTTGAGCTGCTTTTATTTCTTTTGTGCTTGCCGAAATGAAACTCGACTTTGTTGAGCTGCTTTTATTTCTTTTGTGCTTGCTACTGCAGCGCCTAGAGTTTGTAGATTACTCATCATGGATCCGTCTCAAAGTCGTGAACTCGTGATAGTATCATTTAGTTTTTGGTTTTACAAACCTACCATTTGGGTTCCCATTCTAATACCCAAGAATACATGGTAAATATGGATTTTTTTTTAATATGGATTAAGTAATTTAACTAGCGAAGGTTGATTGACTTTTAAGAGGGACCAAAATTTGACTTTTGATCCGTTCCTTGGATGGACAGAGACCACGGATGCATAGAGCTCATCGAATGCTTCTCATTTGACTGCTTAGACTACCCGCACTGGGTACTCTAAAACGATACTCTAAAGCTTTGGAGTATGAATATAGAGTAAAAACTGCTGCACTGGGTACTCTAAAACGATACTCTATCTTTTCTCTCACTCTATATTTAGAGTAGTACAGTGCTTACTCTATACTCTATAATGGCGGGCCCCACTAGTTAAACAAAGGGAAAAAATGCTATAACTCACAAACCAAAAATCTAAATTAAATTTTGATTGCACCATTAAATTCGTCTCAATAAATCCTTCAAAACTAGATCACACATGGATATATTTAGATAAAGTAACAAGTGGGTCCCACAGTGGATAGAGTGGATAAAGGATGATATAGAGGATGGATGGGTGCGGGAGAATTGAGTATAGAGGAGAGAATCTTGCTGATTAGGACGTATAGAGGATGAATATAGAGGTTCATGAGTGCGGGTAGTCTTATGTGCGTTATTCAGAGTCCGGATCATAAAGTTTTGGATGGTAGAAGTTTTTAGCGAAAAAGGAAAACACAACTACTGTAGCCATGCAAGACCAGGTCGAGTACTAGTTGATGTCTGATTCCGTTAGCTATTCTTGGCCGTGACCTTTTCCTTTTGTTTTGTTTTTTTCTTGCCTTCCACCGTGATCTCCTGATTGGTCGCACGTATTCTCCTCTCCCGTGGCTACCTGCCCTAGCAGCCACCCATTGCACGCACGGGAAACAAATAGGGGAAGGGAGAAGGGAGAAGGGAGAAGAAGAGAGGATTTAGGACCTGCCGCTGCTGTAGTCCACCGCCATCGTCTTTCGTCGCTGTCGTCATCCGTGGCACCGCTCTTCTCTTCCCCTTTTGCCCTCAAATTTCTTGTTCCCTCACTGTCCATGATGGATGCCCTATGTTCATCGTAGATCAGAACTGGTGAGACGGTCCTAGCGGCGTAGATCGCTGTGAGGAGGAGAACAGGAAGGCTGCTGTTGCCCTAGGTGAGAGGCCAAATCCTAATCCACTTCTTCGGATCATGTTTTGTGGATCGAATCATTGAATTAGAAGGGGTATACCTGGAGTAATTCCCGAAATTGACGAAATTAATTTTCGTTCATGTTCTGAAATTCTGTCAGACCAAGCAGTTTCTGTTCATCACTGTTTTAGAGAATCTTAATGGCTTTAATAAATTTTGTCACTGTGGACAAAGTCGTATAGGATTTCAATACCTTTCTTTTGACACCAAGATCACCCTCATAGCCCCAGTACTTTTGGAGATATGATCATCTTAAGTAGACTGTTTTTCAGTGACGAGAATCTGAACAGTTTTACATCTATTTAGTTTTTGACCACCATACTGGAAGAATCTAAACCTTTAGTATAAACAAAAGTTGTAGGAGTTTTCTTACTGTTTCCAGATTGCTAAAGAACACATTTGTTGGATAAGTATATCTCCAACTATGGATTTTATAAGATTTCTGTCCTGTTTTGACTGTCAGAAAATTCAGTTAAGTTAAGAGGATGTTTAAGCTATTTTGGAGGTCTCTTATGCCAAATCTTATTATACCAAAGTTGTAGATAATGAAGTTTTCTATCATATGATAGACTTCGGGAATTTTTGAATGTATGATTAAAAGTCTATGAAAAAAGAGAAGAGAAAGAGCTGCTATCATTAACGACAGCGTAATGGCAGAAGGAACGACGGGTTTGGGGCGTTCTAGTGCATTATTTGTTGTTTATACTTGTTGGTATGATGTTTTTGGTATTGAGGATTGCTTTTTATCAGGTGGTTTGCCTTTGGAGAGTGCCTAGCTCTTTTGTTTGATCATCGGTAAAGGCACGTAAACGTGGCGCCGTGGTCCATATGCTTGAACTTTGTTGTTTGAATTACCTCCACTAAATTTTTAATATCTCATACTAGCCATATAATTTGAAATCTGAAGTTATTTGCTTTACCTTGAAGTATATGATATTATATCTTGTGATATTGTTGTTGAATTATGAAGCATATGAAGTGGATATATGACAACTTTTGCATTTGCACTCTTCCCGTTGATATGCATTTGAAGAAACCGTAGCCAAATTAGTATGGTAACTACCGGTACAGCAACGCATGTTGATGAGCAATGTGGTTACAGTGACGCACGTTGATGAGCAATGTGGTTGCAGCCCTCACTCCCTCTTCTTGGGCCGTGTGGGTAGAAGTGAAGTCATGCATTGTATTACATCATTCATATTTACATTGCATTGCAACATTTGCATTTGCACTTTGCAGTATATTTATATTTCTATGAAACAATTTATGTATCTTTTATTATGCTATTTAAATTTGATGCCTAAACAAACTATGATTTAAATAGCTTAGTTAAGGCAATTTGCTTGCTGAGTTTTTTCATAAACCTCATACGCTTATTCTCCCATCTCAGGTACATGAGCTTAAGGATGCTTGGCGGGATGGGAGTAGCATGCACACATGTTGTACACTTCAAACAATCATATATTTTTGTAACACGCTAGTTGATTGTAGAGTCGTTTGTATGTTGTAATAAATAGGTTTGTTGATTAATTTTGAGAATGTGTCTTCTTATGTTACCGTAGGAGACTTAATTTATTGCTTAATCTAGATGATGTGTTTTTGCTTCCGCGTACTCTGTTGTTGTTGTGTAGTGTGGTAATTCTCTAGAGGATTGTTGTGTTTTCTTCTAGGGTGTTACATCATCATAGCTAGGATCCTGATTTTAACTCTTTTTTTTTTGGAGGAAGAAGTGATCTTGATTTTAACATTGAGTGCAGGAAACACCAACTGTCATGGTGTGAAAGATTTAAATTTGACGTGCTAAATCAGGTGTTAGGATTCACGTTGGTTAAAATTCCAAAAATCAGACGATCATTATAGATGAAGAACATAAACTTGTATAACTAAATTCATCGTCATTAAAAGTATTGAACAATGTTGTACTCTCTATCCCATAAAAAAGTCGCTATGGAACACATGTTGGTTAAATTTTCTTAAATTTGACTACGTTTATAGAAAATATTAGCAATATTTGTATCCCCAAATAAGTTTATTATGAAATATATTCAACAATATATCTAATAACACTAATTATGTGCCATAAATATTAATGTTTTTCTTATATATATATATTTGGCCAAAGTTAAATATATTTGACTTCTCAAAAAGCAAAAATGACATTTTTTATGGGACACGGGAGTATGCGCAAGCAGGACTGCTCGTCGGATACAGTAAAAATTTGGACGGGATTCACTTAGAAAATCAGTTAAATGCAAATTATAAGATGTTTCCACTACCACTTCCAAAAGGAGTACGGTAGGGCTCAAACTGCGGGATCCGTTCATTGTCTTGTAGCCAACTGCCATATTATTTCTGCAGCCATCTTTATAGAATTGCTGGTGTTGTACGCATACCGGTGAGGCTGGTTGAAGGCAAAATGGGCTTGTTTAGTTCCCAATTTCTATCCTTAAATTCCACTGTGTAAAAAGAAAATTCTCATCACATCAAAATGCCGGCACATGCATGGAGTACTAAATGTAGATAAAATTAAAAACTAATTGCACAGTTTTGTTGTACTTTGCGAGACGAACATTTTGAGCCTAATTAATCAAAGTTTGAACAATTTTTACCAAATACAAACGAATTGCTACGATGCGCTGTAGCAATTCGGGACGCCCGAATCCGGATCTAAACAGGGCTATGGTGTGTGAGCAACGAGTGTAAAAGATGGTTTGAAGACATGTTCTCACTCGGTTCTCAACAACTGGCACGCGTGGCAATAGCTGCATGAGCATCAATCAATCAGGCACTTGTGTTACGCGGAATGGCAATAATGCAAATTACGAAAGCGAAAATTCTGCCAGGCCAATTCGACTATCTCAGATTGAATCCATGGGTTTATATTATAAGTAAAAAAAAATCAAAAGTGACTAATAAACATGAATGTTAGATATCTATCAGTGATAGACATTCTCTTGCCAAAACCCACAAGAAAAAACTCTCATGCATAGAAAATCATGTAATAAACTCTCTTCAAACAATTTTTAAAAAACAACATATAACAATTTAAAAATGAAAGAGTATCACACTCATATTCGGTTTATCATATTGAATGGAGCACCATATAAGTTCATGTCAAGTATTGCATTGGTTAAATTAAATATCTAACATAATCCCAAACATTACAAGTTCTTGGGCAGTTGTGCTGGCCGGTTGAGGGCTACATTCAAATCAGTGAAATTTTTAGGTCATAAACTAATTCTATCCGACTCCAATATAAAACATAAACATCGGATTTATCATAAACCTAACGGCGATAACCTAATCCCCTTCCTAACTTACCTATGGGTATCTTTTCTTTCAGAATGTAAGAGCATCTGCAGGAGTTTTGTAAAACAACTCCCTATTTTGGTTTTTAGCAAAAAGAAAAAAGTCGCTTCCAATAGTTTGGTAAAAGAGCTGCTTAAAAATAAAAAGTTGTCAAATATCATCTTTAATTCGTAAGCTTTCGCAATCGAGAGGAGCTTCGTATCCACTCCCCATTTGGCATTTTTCTCATGAGGTTGGTGTAAACTAGATGCATGAGTAATTAAAAAATAAAGGTTCCAGTTCAGAAAATGGTAAGAGACAAAAAAAAAATACTATTAAAAGAGGTTTTGTTGGTCAGGAATACTTTGAGGTTCCGAATACAAAATCGTTTAGGAAGGAGAATTAAACTGAGGTCGCTACTTATTTTGTTAACTCGCTAAATTTATTGGTTTAGCAAGTTAATTATAGGAAACACCTAGAGTGGCTCCAATTAGAGTTTGATGTGAACATAGAAATAATGATTTATAGAGAAAAAAAGAAATATTTAGTGAGTGCATAGGATGAACTCGTGAAAAAGAATAGAAATCACATAAATAACTGTTTAGGTGCTATTTTAGCTAGTTTTCATTTCGGGCATTAGTTCCATTGTCCTTTTAGCATTGCCAAGGAGTGCAGCCATATAGCAGTCAAAATCACGTTTCTGCCATGCGATTTGTGACTTTATGACTCTGGGATCCTATTGTTCTTGAGTTCCAACCCGAGTCATAATCACGATTTTAACAACTCGAGTGTAGCAAATACCAAAGTAATTTTGTGCCAGATTTAACAATTTTGGCGTGGGGATCATGTGGCGTGCTAAATTAATTACGATAATGATCCAACATGGGCATCCGTTCGTGCTCCCGTCCGGACATGGTTCCACAGGAGCGGCCCCATCTCTCTCAGAAACAAAAATGAATCCATACTCCCTCATATGCTTATCCGCCTAGTGCCCGAAGTAGCGTGGTTGCTCATCCGTCCACCTCCTTCACCCACCACGCTTCGTCTGGCTGCCGTGTCGTTCCCTTCCCCCATCGTCGGCCGCACCGCGTGCCTTCGTTCCATGTGCCGCTCACCTACGCTGCTCATCTGCATCCCACTCACCTACGATGTTCGCTCCGTCACCGTCCGTCCATCGCCCATCGCCATCAGGCGTGCCACTGACCCTGCCATGGCCGCTGGGGCGCGCGTGCCGTCACACCTCAGGTCTTCCCCGACCGAGCCAAAGGCACACACGAGCGTGGTAGGTGTTGGTAGTGCTCGTGCGCCGCCGCTCGCCGTCGGATCCCACTCCAATGACCAGAATCGACCGGCCCCCGTATTTCCCTCCCTTATGTTGCAAATTTATTTTTAAAGTGTTTCATATGTTTCAAAAGTATGTTGCAATTGTTACATATGGATGTTGCTAAAATAAATCGAGATGTTGCATATTTTTGCAGCAAGTGTTTTATTTGGATGTTGCATATGTTTAACATACATGTTGCAAGTGTTTTATCTAGATGGTGTATATGTTTCACACGCATGCTGCGAGTGTTTTGTCTGGATGTTGCATATGTTTCACACATGTTGCAACAATATGTTTCAAGTGTTTCATCTGTGTCCGACATATGTTGTATCCAAGTGTTTCATGTGCAAGTGTTTCACGGGGGCACGGTGAGTGGTACGCGCACGGCCCGGGCGCCGTGGGATAGGGCATGGTAGAGCTGTGGATCGGTGGACAGGGGCGCAATGAGCTAGGGGCGGCTCCCAGGTCCCGCCCACGTGGAGAGAGAGAGAGAGGAGGGTCAGGGGAAGGAGCTGGGCGCAGTGGGGATGAGGCGAACAGGGGCAGGCTGCGCGACCATCCATTTGGACATGAAGATCGGCAGGCTCAGCATCGAGGGCAGGGTGCACGTTGAAAGTGCATCTAGCCCTTTAGTGAGTTTTGGTGAATTGAATGACAATATAATTAAAGGTCTAATAAGTTTGCTAAGTGTTGAACAGGAAGATTAAGTCTATTGCATATACTCGTGGATTGTATCTTAACAAGTATATCCAAGGTTCAGCAAGTAGGCAAACTTGATGGTATTCCACATAGTGTTGAAATGAAAGGCCGAATTGTGTATTGTTGTATTGGAAGATTATGGAAACAATCTAGTTCAAGCAAAAGACAACAATGCAAATGGAATTAATGAAATGGCTCCTATGTTGTGGGATATCATAGCATCATAGTAAAGCAAGCATATTTAGTATATAACAAATGAGACATGAGTTGATGGTTTTGGATTGATCTCTATAATGGCTTGCTTTGCATGAACAAGAAGAGCAGGACAGTGGACTAGCTTTGATCAAGGTTGAAGAATGAATCAAGAGTGCATAAGTGAAGAAATGTTAAGCAAAGGAGAAATGACAATGGCGACAATGTATAATGAATATGAGATGTTCTCTACATTGGTTTGCTTGTATGGATAAATATTTAGGAAATCGCTTTGCATTGATTTGATCAAGCTAGAAGTATGAAGATAGAGATTGAAGTAAGTGTTAGGAGTGTTGAAAGGTCTTGATGGCTAGAGGGGGGTGAATAGCCTAATAAAACTTTCTACAAAGATCACTCAAACAATTTAATTAGTAACACAAATGGCGAGATGCGAGTTTTGCCTAGCCTGATGAGGTGATGCAAGCCACCTATCCAATTGACAATTCTAGTTTGGTTCACACAACCGCCACAAGACAAACCGCAAGAACAAAGCTACTTACAACTAGAACTACACAAGCTAGCAACTAAACAAGAACAACAAGTTAAACAAGAAGATAACAAAGTAAGTGCAAGGAGGGATTTAGAATGTTATACCGAGGGGCGATGATTGAGCCAACCAAAGTGAATACCAAGATAGCGAATAAAGTAACCAATCACTGGGATGAAATCCAATTGATCAAACACAATTGAGACACAAGATTTATCCCGAGGTTCACGTGCTTGCCGGCACGCTAGTCGTCGTTGTGTCCCCCTACACCATGTGGTTCGGTGGCTAATCGGTATCACACCGAGCCTCCCAAAAGACGCCACAAGAACCTACCAAATGGTGAGAAGTTCCGACACGAGCAATCCACTAGAGTTGGAATTTGGCGCTCCACCGGGAACCACAACAACCCCTCACAACAAGCTCACCGGAGCCGGCCACGAACAATCACCAACATGTGCCGGACCTCCACCGCTGCTCCAAGCCGTCTAGGTGGCGGCAACCACCAAGAGAAACAAGAATCTCACAGCAAATGAACACCCAAGTGCCAACTAGATGCAAACTCACAAGCAAATGCACTTGAAATAACTCAATCTCGCTTTGATTAGGCAAACAAGCAAGGAAGAAAGAGTGGAGGGCGTGTGCTCAGCTCGAAGGAGTGCTAGAATGATCAACAAGCTAAGAGAGACTCCAAAGAGCCGGCCAACAAGTATTTATAGACGTTCCTAACAAGAACTACCCGTTAGGCACTTGATTCTACTGCAGTCGCACTGACCAGACGCGCTAGTCGAACTGACCGAACGCGCAGGTGCGCACACCACCCATGCGCGAAGCACAACCGGACGCGTTGGTCCCGTGACCGACCGGACGCGTTGGTCAAGCCAAGCAGCGCTCCAGCGAGTCAGCGACCGGACGCGCACGCTAGATGAACCGGATGCCACAGTGCCAGCTGAAAGGTCTTGATGGCTAGAGGGGGGGTGAATAGCCTTTTAAAATTTTCTACAAAGACAAGCTAAACAGGTTTATCAATACAACAAATAGCGAGATGCGAGTTTTGCTTAGCCTACGGGGTGTTTGCAAGCCACCTATCCAATTCACAATTCTAGTATATTGGCACTCAACCGCACAAGTCAAACCGAGAAGGAGACTACAACTACAACTAGCAAGCTACACAAAAAAAGGCTACTCTAGTAACGCTAACTAGCTAGCAAAGATAACTAAGAAAGTAATACAAGTGAGGGTTAGGAGGGTATCACCGAGGGGCGAAGTATTGAGCCAACCAATATGATCAACAATGAATACCAAGATAACCGAACACCGGGATCAATCAATCACAATATGAAAGTGATGACACGAAGATTTATCCCGAGGTTCACGTGCTTGCCGGCACGCTAGTCCCCGTTGTGTCCCTTTTCACCACGTGGTTCGGTGGCTAATCGGTCTCACACCGAGCCTCTCAAAAGGCGCCACAAGAACCTACCAAATGGCAAAAGGTTGCAAATGACACGAGCAATCCACTAATGTTGCCTTTGGCGCTCCGCCGAGGTAGGCACAAACCCCTCACAATCACCGGAGGTGGCCAAGAACAATCACCAACTCTTGCCAACGCCTCCAAGCTGCTCCAAGCCGTCTAGGTGGCGGCAACCACCAAGAGAAACAAGAATCCCGCAGCAAATCAACCACCAAGTGCCAACTAGATGCTATCTCACAATGCAAAATCACTTGGATCACTCAATCTCACTTCGAATATGCAAAGAAGCAAGAGAGATGAGTGGGAGGGGAGTTGCTTAGCTCAAAGTGCTCACAAGTATGTCAAATGTCCAAGAGATAGAGCTTTGAGCCGGCCAACGAGTATATATAGACGTACCCCTTCGAATATAGCCGTTAGAAACTGAAATCAGCAGCAGTCGCGCTGACCGGACGCGCTGGTCCAACTGACCGGACGCGCCGGTCGCGCAACGGCTAGTTTTCGAAACACCGACCGGACGCGCTGGTCACGACCGGACGCGCCGGTCCCGTGACTGACCGGACGCGCCGGTCAACACTGAGTTGCGCAAAAACGAACCATCGACCGGACGCGCGGAAGAACTGACCGGACGCCACAGTGCCCGCGTCCGGTCGGAGTCCAGTAAGCTCCCTGGACGACCGGACGCGTCCGGTCGCCTGTGACCGGACGCGCTGCGCGTCCGATCAACCAACTGAAAACCGCGCAGACGCTGAACGCTGACCGGACGCGTCCGGTCAAACAGTGACCGCGTCCGGTGCAGCGTCCGGTCACCACTGTGACCTCCGTTCGCCTCCGTTTGATTTTCGTTTGATTTCCGACTTCCGGCGTAGTGGAAAATAGGCTTTTCATTTCCCCGAAATCGCCTGAATCCCGCGCTCGCACGCTCGGCGGGAGGGAGAGAGGACCCCAAACCCTCTCTACCGCTTAAACTCCAACGCCATCGCAAATGTGCTAACACCACCATGTGATCTCGTCAAGTGTGAGTGTGTTAGCATTTTCACAATCATTTTTCGAGGCGTTATTAGTTCTATCCACATGCATATGTTCATGAAATGCACACCTAGAGGCACTTAGGAGTTCAATAGCCGCGTCATTCCCCTCTTTATAGTACGGCTATCTATCCTATAATGTAACCACACCCACTAGGTGTCTTGGTTACTAAAATACAACCCTTAAGCATATACCTTTGCCTTGATCACGTAGGGTCGCGTCCAAATCCAAGTGTGGCCACTCATGATCACCATGTCCATCTTGCCACCAACCTTGGAATGTACTAATCCTCGTATGCTACATACAACTTAGGCATAGGATTAGTACTTAGGCATTGTCACTAATTACCAACACCAAACATAGGACTTTCAATCTCCCCCTTGTTGGTAATTGGTGACAACCCTTTCACAAAGATATTATGATAAAATTTTGATTGAACCCGTGTCACATTGTCCAAGTATATTACCATGTGTAAGAAGTATGGACAAGTGATCATGAATTCAAATTGATAGCAATGGCTCCCCCTACATGTATGCTATATGTTTGGATTTTGGAAGCATACATGTTAGATAGGAAAGATTAGGAGCATTGACTACCAATAGGTGCTAAGTGTTTTGGATTATAGACCTTTGAAGCGTGATACCATCGGAGTAGCGAAAAACACCATCTTAGCACCTTGTGTAGTTAGATATCACTTGAAAAGCACAAACATAACTAGAAACCTCGTGAGATCAACATTATAAGCAAGGCTCTAGTACCACTTTGAAAAACATGAAGCAAGAGAAATCTAACTACTTCCTATTCATGCTAGTACTTCAATACACCATTCAATTGTATACTAGCAAGTCACCACACAAGCAAAGTATTGGAGAAAAAGAAATGCATAACTATGCGTCATACATATGAAGTGCACAAGGAAATGCAACATTCATGTTTAAGAGCTTGCTCCCCCTACTTGTGTGCTCAAAATTTTAGTTGATCCCCTTCTTTTATCAAATTCTCCTCTTTTTAGAATCTATCTTTGTGAACAACATTTTTCTCCCCCTTTGTGCTTCTCCCCCTTTGAGTTCTATCTTTGTGAACAATTCTCTCCCCCTTTGGCACCAATGACCACAAGGGACCAATTTTAGATAGATTATTATGTTGAATTATGGGGTGAGGATCAAGTTTGTGATTCAACCTAGATTGCTTGCATAAATAAAATGCTTCGGTTTGATCCAAGGGCAAGCTTCTTCACACCTCACGAGAAGGGTTATCATGCACCATGTTGAAGCAAATATTTAGACAAGTTTTCTAGATTAAACACTTAGGATCACAAGCGCTCAATCAAGTTATATGCTACCACTAGATCATACAAGACATGGAAACAATAGTGGCACCATATAAACTTCAAATTCATTTGATTTTCATGAATGAGCCTAGATCATGTAAGTTATGACTAGATGCACTAAACAAGTCCTTAGCATAGAATGTATGACATGTCAACCAATTGTACCTTGGGGCTTGAAGGAGAGGCATGTCATAACATTGGGGTGCATCAACTCATGTTGGAGAAGTCAAGTATGTTCAACTCATTCTTTAGCTTGTGAAATCTCTTCTCATCAAGTGGCTTGGTGAATAGATCGGCTAATTGATCTTCGGTGCCCACACTCTCAATAGCAATGTCACCCTTTTGTTGATGATCTCTAATAAAATGATGACGAACATCAATATGCTTTGTTCTTTGATGTTGAACCGGATTGTTGGTTAGCTTCACGGCACTTTCATTGTCACATAACAATGGCACATTCTTGAAATTGATTCCAAAATCCTTCAATGTTGCCTTCATCCACAAGATTTGTGCACAACAACTACCCGCGGCGATGTATTCGGCTTCGGCGGTAGATAGTGCAATACTATTTTGCTTCTTGGATGACCATGAGACAAGTGATCTTCCCAACAATTGACAAGTCCCGGAAGTGCTTTTTCTCTCCACTTTGTCACCGGCATAGTCGGAATCCGAATATCCAACTAGCTCAAAGCTTGCACCCTTGGGATACCATAATCCAACATCTTGTGTATGCTTTAAGTACCTCAATATTCTCTTTGTTGCCTTCAAATGACTTTCTCTTGGTGAGGCTTGAAATCTTGCACACATGCATACACTAAACATCACATCGGGTCTTGATGCCGTCACATAGAGTAGGCTACCAATCATTGATCTATAAAGCTTTTGATCCACCATGTTGCCACTCTTGTCACTATCCAAACTTCCACTAGTGCCCATTGGAGTTGTAATGCCCTTTGCACCTTCCATGCCAAACTTCTTGAGCATATCTTTGATGTATTTTGTTTGGCTCACAAATGTTCCTTCCTTCATTTGTTTGATTTGAAGTCCAAGAAAGAAACTGAGTTCACCGATCATTGACATTTCAAATTCCTTTGCCATCATTTTCCCAAACTCATCACAATAATCTTGATTGGTTGAACCGAAGATGATATCATCAACATATATTTGCAATACAAACAAGTCTTTCCCAATCTTCTTGGTGAAGAGAGTAGTATCCACTTTGCCCATGACAAATCCCTTGGATAGCAAGAAGTCCCTCAATCTTTCATACCATGCTCTAGGTGCTTGCTTCAATCCATACAAAGCTTTTCTCAATTTATAGACATGATTGAGTTTCTTGTCATCTTCAAAACCGGGAGGTTGCTCCACATACACCTCTTCTTGAATGTACCCATTGAGAAATGCACTCTTCACATCCATTTGATATAGCTTGATATTATGAGCACACGCATAGGCAAGTAAGATCCTAATTGCTTCCAATCTTGCAACCGGGGCATAAGTTTCACCAAAGTCAAGACCCTCTATTTGTGTGTAACCTTGAGCCACTAGTCTTGCTTTGTTCCTTACTACTATCCCATCTTGATCTTGCTTGTTGCGAAAGACCCATCTTGTTCCAATGACATTGTGATCTTTAGGCCTCTCAACTAGTTCCCATACTTCATTTCTCTTGAAGTTGTTGAGCTCTTCATGCATTGCATTTACCCAATCCGGATCTCTCAATGCTTTATCAATGTCCTTGGGTTATTCTATTGACACAAAGGAAGAGTGAGCACAAAATGATGTCAATCTTGATCTAGTTTGAACTCCCCTTTGTATGTCACCAATGATGGAATCCAATGGATGGTCTCTTGCAATGTTAGTTGGTTGAAGCACTTGGACTTGATTGCTTGGATGTTGATGTTGATCATGAGTTGGAGATGATGAACTAGCCACTTGTTGATCTTGTTGCACTTGAGATGATGTACTAGCTTGATTTTGCATTAGAGACCCACTAGCTTGTGTAATGGGACTTTGGAGCACTTGAACTTTGTTGTCATCCACATCAATCACTTGCTTCGGCCTAATATCACCAATATCCATTTCTTTTATAGCATTGGTCAATTGAGTTCCTCTCACATCATCCAAGTTATTTTCTTCATCTTGAGAGCCATTTGTTTCATCAAACTCAACATCATGAACTTCCTCAAGTAAACCACTAGCCAAATTCCAAACTCTATAAGCTTTGCTAGTAGTGGAGTAACCAAGTAAGAAACCTTCATCACATTTCTTCTCAAACTTGCTCAATCTAGAGCCCTTCTTCAAGATGTAGCATTTGCAACCAAATACCCGAAAGTATGCAATGTTGGGCTTTCTTCCATTTAAGATCTCATATGGTGTCTTCTCTAGAAACTTGTGGCAATAGAGACGGTTGCTATAGAAGCAAGCCGTGTTGATTGCTTCGGCCCAAAATGAATGACTCACATTATACTCATTTAACATTGATCTTGCCATATCAATCAAAGTTCTATTCTTTCTCTCAACTAGGCCATTAGATTGAGGTGTATACTTGGCGGAGAATTGATGCTTGATTCCAAGCTCCTCACATAGCTCATCAACTCTTGTGTTTCTAAACTCACTTCCATTGTCACTTCTCACTTTCTTGATTGTGGTCTCAAACTCATTTTGTACCCTCTTGATGAACTTCTTGAATATGTCAAATACATCACTCTTGTCCACAAGAAAGAATACCCATGTGTATCTAGTGAAATCATCCACAATCACAAAGCCATACTTGTTGCCACCAATGCTTGTGTATGTAGTTGGCCCAAATAGATCCATGTGCAACAACTCAAATGCCTTGGATGTACTCATAATGCTCTTTAATGGATGAGTGTTGCCCACTTGCTTTCCGGCTTGACATGCACTACATAGCTTATCTTTCTCAAATGTGACATCCTTCAAGCCTCTAACTAAGTCATGCTTCACTAACTTGTTCAATTGCTTCATGCCAACATGACCAAGTCTTCTATGCCATAACCAACCCATACTTGATTTGGTGAGCAAGCATGTTGAAAGTTGAGTGTCACTAGCATTGAAATCAACCAAGTATAGATTCTCATATCTAAAGCCCTTGAAGATCAAGTTGGAGCCATCAACACTAACTATCTCCACATCATCAACACCAAATATGCACTTGAAACCAAGATCACACAATTGAGCAACCGAGAGAAGATTGAAGTTCAACTTTTCAACAAGGAGCACATTGGAAATGCTATGATCATTTGAGATTGCAATCCTTCCAAGAGCCTTCACATCACCCTTGCTATTGTCACCAAATGTGATACTATCAATGCCACTATCATTTGATTTGAGAGAGTTGAACATTCTTGAATCACCGGTCATATGTTGAGAGCACCCACTATCAAGCACCCAATGCCTTCCTCCGGCCTTATAATTTACCTACAAAACAATTTAATGTCTTTTAGGTACCCATACTTGCTTGGGTCCTTAGAGATTAGTAACTAAGCTCTTTGGTACCCAAATGGCCTTCTTCTTTGGACCCACAATTGGTGTACCAACAAACCTAGCATGTACACCTTTCTCTCCCTTGGTAAGCACATAACAAGAATCAAAAGGAATGTAATCCATTTTAGCATGAAACTTGTTGTTCTTGTTCATTTTATTACAATTAATCTCTAGATGCCTGATGAGGACATAACACCAACGGATATGACCATTGATTATAAGGTGCGCTCGTTATTGATGTGAACTAGGGATCCCGATCTTCCGAAAGGTTCTGATAACTCTCGATTTGGTGGAATCACGACACAATTCGATCCGGCTTCTGAACAACTCGGCTCTGAACCCCGCAATCGCAGCACCACGACTCCTCTGGTTATCAACCGGCGTTGCACGGTCGACCTCGCCAAGAAGGCTAAGTCCTTGCCTGCGAATCGAGAACACAAGCAAGAACACAAAGGAATGCAACCAAATTGCAGATGAATGATTAATCTCACAAAGTTGGGGTCTCACAAACCGACAACGGCGGCGAAACTGTTATCAACAGAATAATCTAAGCAAAACCCAAACCCTAACGTAGGCGGCGGCTACTGATTATAAAGCCTAAGGGGTGTCCAAGGACCCCTATTCGCGTCCTTGGGAAGCGCCGACACGTTACAAGGCCCAAACGGCCCAAAAGACGGCGACACAGCGCCCTGACAGATTCTGGACGGTGACTTGTTTCGACGATTCCCATTGATTCCGAATAGCTTTTGACATAGGACCACTTGGGTTGGATTCCTTATCAAATAAGCTTTCAATCCATATATGGATCATCGAAAACGGAGTCCGGACGCGTCCTGGGTGTCCGTTTTATTGCAGACTGGTCCAGAAGACCGAAGCAGACTCGAACTCGAATTGGACTAGGCCTCCGGCTTGGCTTGGACGTTCTTGCTGGCCTCCTAAGGTGGTGGCCAAGGAGGAGGACGTCTTTGAGCATCTCTTAGGTGTTCTCTATCTTCTTGGGGCGTGCTCCAACTTGGTCCTGGGTCCCAAGTGTGAATAATAAGCCCGTGACGACGCTGTAGCACCCGACAGAAATAGCGGCAGAATATCTTGATGATTTGGAGGCCTTGCCAATGTGATATTGAGATGGGACCAGATCTATTTGAAAGCTTATCAAATAATCTTTCTATCAAGTGCTCATTGACCTCGATCGCACTCCGGATGGATGAGTTATGGCCTTCCCAATGAAGCACTATCGGGCTGCCGACGAACCGAAAGTTCAACTTTGATGGATTTGTACTTTGAGACACATTTGTACCTACATTCAAATAACGACATGGACATGTGGAACCAAGTGAATTATACTCAAAATTACTATGCAAATGTAGGAACGAGCGCACCTTATAATCAATGGTCATATCCGTTGGTGTTATGTCCTCATCATACTCCCCTTCTTGACAACAAACCGTCCTCGGTTTGAGCTTAGTTGGAGGACATATTGTAGGTTGTAGCCAATATTGCTTCTCTTTTTGAAATTTAACCTGTTGCTTTATAACAAAACTCATGACATGATTATATCTAATGCAGCCCTTTGATTGGTCATATTGATGCACAGAAAAAGAAGATTTCAGATTTGAACAAATATAAACTCGGTGTACCATATATTCTCCTTTATAATTATATTTGCCAATAAATTGATATATACATGTAGACAACCATGGTAATTCAGCACATAAAAATTTCTCCTCCAAACTACTCAGAGCACACAGTGTTTCAAACTCAATATATCCCAAAGTATTTAAAGAAGTCAACAATTTTAGTTCATCTTGTTCAGTGGCAATTGGAAGCAATTGTTTATTTTTAGCATAAGTATTTTGTTCCAAAACAAAAGAATCATTCTCATTCACTGGTTGCTGCTCATGAATAATCATATCACTATCACACAACTTTTCTTTATCACAAAGATCAGTAGAACATTCGCCATGTGACAAAGGTAAATCAATAGAAGGTTTTAGTATAGAATTATTAGCACCATTGGTGGAAAAATTCATTACAACAAGAGAACTCTCATCTTCTGTGAGATTAGCATCATTGGCATTACCTTTGCTCTCACTGTCAGTGGAAGTATCACGTGTTGATTTTTTACATGAGACTGGGAGCACCTCATTTTCTGTCATGTCATCCCCGCTCTTTTGTGCATTGTCCTGCAAAAGGTTAGGCACAGCAGGAGGAACAATAGGAGATTGGTCTAGTTGTTATGTCCTCATCATCAAATTGATGTGAACTAGGGATCCCGATCTTCCGAAAGGTTCTGATAACTCTCGATTTGGTGGAATCACGACACAATTCGATCCGGCTTCTGAACAACTCGGCTCTGAACCCCGCAATCGCAGCACCACGACTCCTCTGGTTATCAACCGGCGTTGCACGGTCGACCTCGCCAAGAAGGCTAAGTCCTTGCCTGCGAATCGAGAACACAAGCAAGAACACAAAGGAATGCAACCAAATTGCAGATGAATGATTAATCTCACAAAGTTGGGGTCTCACAAACCGACAACGGCGGCGAAACTGTTATCAACAGAATAATCTAAGCAAAACCCAAACCCTAACGTAGGCGGCGGCTACTGATTATAAAGCCTAAGGGGTGTCCAAGGACCCCTATTCGCGTCCTTGGGAAGCGCCGACACGTTACAAGGCCCAAACGGCCCAAAAGACGGCGACACAGCGCCCTGACAGATTCTGGACGGTGACTTGTTTCGACGATTCCCGTTGATTCCGAATAGCTTTTGACATGGGACCACTTGGGTTGGATTCCTTATCAAATAAGCTTTCCATCCATATATGGATCATCGAAAACGGAGTCCGGACGCGTCCTGGGTGTCCGTTTTATTGCAGACTGGTCCAGAAGACCGAAGCAGACTCGAACTCGAATTGGACTAGGCCTCCGGCTTGGCTTGGACGTTCTTGCTGGCCTCCTAAGGTGGTGGCCAAGGAGGAGGACGTCTTTGAGCATCTCTTAGGTGTTCTCTATCTTCTTGGGGCGTGCTCCAACTTGGTCCTGGGTCCCAAGTGTGAATAATAAGCCCGTGACGACGCTGTAGCACCCGACAGAAATAGCGGCAGAATATCTTGATGATTTGGAGGCCTTGCCAATGTGATATTGAGATGGGACCAGATCTATTTGAAAGCTTATCAAATAATCTTTCTATCAAGTGCTCATTGACCTCGATCGCACTCCGGATGGATGAGTTATGGCCTTCCCAATGAAGCACTATCGGGCTGCCGACGAACCGAAAGTTCAACTTTGATGGATTTGTACTTTGAGACACATTTGTACCTACATTCAAATAACGACATGGACATGTGGAACCAAGTGAATTATACTCAAAATTACTATGCAAATGTAGGAACGAGCGCACCTTATAATCAATGGTCATATCCGTTGGTGTTATGTCCTCATCATCCTCCCCTTCTTGACAACAAACCGTCCTCGGTTTGAGCTTAGTTGGAGGACATATTGTAGGTTGTAGCCAATATTGCTTCTCTTTTTGAAATTTAACCTGTTGCTTTATAACAAAACTCATGACATGATTATATCTAATGCAGCCCTTTGATTGGTCATATTGATGCACAGAAAAAGAAGATTTCAGATTTGAACAAATATAAACTCGGTGTACCATATATTCTCCTTTATAATTATATTTGCCAATAAATTGATATATACATGTAGACAACCATGGTAATTCAGCACATAAAAATTTCTCCTCCAAACTACTCAGAGCACACAGTGTTTCAAACTCAATATATCCCAAAGTATTTAAAGAAGTCAACAATTTTAGTTCATCTTGTTCAGTGGCAATTGGAAGCAATTGTTTATTTTTAGCATAAGTATTTTGTTCCAAAACAAAAGAATCATTCTCATTCACTGGTTGCTGCTCATGAATAATCATATCACTATCACACAACTTTTCTTTATCACAAAGATCAGTAGAACATTCGCCATGTGACAAAGGTAAATCAATAGAAGGTTTTAGTATAGAATTATTAGCACCATTGGTGGAAAAATTCATTACAACAAGAGAACTCTCATCTTCTGTGAGATTAGCATCATTGGCATTACCTTTGCTCTCACTGTCAGTGGAAGTATCACGTGTTGATTTTTTACATGAGACTGGGAGCACCTCATTTTCTGTCATGTCATCCCCGCTCTTTTGTGCATTGTCCTGCAAAAGGTTAGGCACAACAGGAGGAACAATAGGAGATTGGTCTAGTTGTTATGTCCTCATCATCAAATTGATGTGAACTAGGGATCCCGATCTTCCGAAAGGTTCTGATAACTCTCGATTTGGTGGAATCACGACACAATTCGATCCGGCTTCTGAACAACTCGGCTCTGAACCCCGCAATCGCAGCACCACGACTCCTCTGGTTATCAACCGGCGTTGTACGGTCGACCTCGCCAAGAAGGCTAAGTCCTTGCCTGCGAATCGAGAACACAAGCAAGAACACAAAGGAATGCAACCAAATTGCAGATGAATGATTAATCTCACAAAGTTGGGGTCTCACAAACCGACAACGGCGGCGAAACTGTTATCAACAGAATAATCTAAGCAAAACCCAAACCCTAACGTAGGCGGCGGCTACTGATTATAAAGCCTAAGGGGTGTCCAAGGACCCCTATTCGCGTCCTTGGGAAGCGCCGACACGTTACAAGGCCCAAACGGCCCAAAAGACGGCGACACAGCGCCCTGACAGATTCTGGACGGTGACTTGTTTCGACGATTCCCGTTGATTCCGAATAGCTTTTGACATGGGACCACTGGGGTTGGATTCCTTATCAAATAAGCTTTCCATCCATATATGGATCATCGAAAACGGAGTCCGGACGCGTCCTGGGTGTCCGTTTTATTGCAGACTGGTCCAGAAGACCGAAGCAGACTCGAACTCGAATTGGACTAGGCCTCCGGCTTGGCTTGGACGTTCTTGCTGGCCTCCTAAGGTGGTGGCCAAGGAGGAGGACGTCTTTGAGCATCTCTTAGGTGTTCTCTATCTTCTTGGGGCGTGCTCC
The DNA here is from genome assembly GCA_022457205.1 of Saccharum spontaneum. Taxonomy (NCBI): domain Eukaryota; kingdom Viridiplantae; phylum Streptophyta; class Magnoliopsida; order Poales; family Poaceae; genus Saccharum; species Saccharum spontaneum. The sequence goes on from CM039614.1 coordinate 34,160,133, forward strand.
AACTTGGTCCTGGGTCCCAAGTGTGAATAATAAGCCCGTGACGACGCTGTAGCACCCGACAGAAATAGCGGCAGAATATCTTGATGATTTGGAGGCCTTGCCAATGTGATATTGAGATGGGACCAGATCTATTTGAAAGCTTATCAAATAATCTTTCTATCAAGTGCTCATTGACCTCGATCGCACTCCGGATGGATGAGTTATGGCCTTCCCAATGAAGCACTATCGGGCTGCCGACGAACCGAAAGTTCAACTTTGATGGATTTGTACTTTGAGACACATTTGTACCTACATTCAAATAACGACATGGACATGTGGAACCAAGTGAATTATACTCAAAATTACTATGCAAATGTAGGAACGAGCGCACCTTATAATCAATGGTCATATCCGTTGGTGTTATGTCCTCATCATCCTCCCCTTCTTGACAACAAACCGTCCTCGGTTTGAGCTTAGTTGGAGGACATATTGTAGGTTGTAGCCAATATTGCTTCTCTTTTTGAAATTTAACCTGTTGCTTTATAACAAAACTTGGAGATCTTGACATGACATGATTATATCTAATGCAGCCCTTTGATTGGTCATATTGATGCACAGAAAAAGAAGATTTCAGATTTGAACAAATATAAACTCGGTGTACCATATATTCTCCTTTATAATTATATTTGCCAATAAATTGATATATACATGTAGACAACCATGGTAATTCAGCACATAAAAATTTCTCCTCCAAACTACTCAGAGCACACAGTGTTTCAAACTCAATATATCCCAAAGTATTTAAAGAAGTCAACAATTTTAGTTCATCTTGTTCAGTGGCAATTGGAAGCAATTGTTTATTTTTAGCATAAGTATTTTGTTCCAAAACAAAAGAATCATTCTCATTCACTGGTTGCTGCTCATGAATAATCATATCACTATCACACAACTTTTCTTTATCACAAAGATCAGTAGAACATTCGCCATGTGACAAAGGTAAATCAATAGAAGGTTTTAGTATAGAATTATTAGCACCATTGGTGGAAAAATTCATTACAACAAGAGAACTCTCATCTTCTGTGAGATTAGCATCATTGGCATTACCTTTGCTCTCACTGTCAGTGGAAGTATCACGTGTTGATTTTTTACATGAGACTGGGAGCACCTCATTTTCTGTCATGTCATCCCCGCTCTTTTGTGCATTGTCCTGCAAAAGGTTAGGCACAGCAGGAGGAACAATAGGAGATTGGTCTAGTTGATGTTCCTCATCATATGAATTAATTATAAGAGATGGATTAACAAAAGTTTCTCTCATAAGAATTTTTATATCGTTCCATGTATGAGGTTTATCTAAAGAACTTAAAGACTCCCACCAAATTGATGCTAAATGTCTCAAAACACTAGATGCATTCTTAATCTTCCTCCGTTCACACATATGACAGTGTGCAAAAATATTATCTATTTTACTTTCCCACTCAATGTACTCATCAGCACCAATACCATCATAAGTTGGTGGAGAAGAAAGAATAGAACGACCTGCGGAAGGAGGTGTAGCAGCAATAGTGCGTGGCTCATGCATCATTGAAGTCTCGTATTGGTGAGTGTTGTAACCTGTCATTGTAGACACAAAACAGGAACAAACAGTGAAAGTTATCCCTAATAATCTACTAAGTAGGTGGAGTAGTGCCTCTCAAGATCACAGCAAAAGGAGACCCCTTCTCAAGCTCTTACAAGGTTCTTACCAGCAAGGTCAAGGATATCTGGAAGGCGTAGCACTGCGATTACAGGGGTCAAAACTTATACTGTCCAGAAGAAATATGTGGAGTTAAGGCAAGCAGGCCAAATATGTGAGTGGAACACAATTCAAAACAGAAAGTAATGCTGAATTATAGTCCCAAATACTTGCTCTCGTTGCTGGTCTAACGTGTTCCAAATACCAGATGTGTGATAACAAAATGGAGAAACAAGTATGATGGATAGCAATGGAAATACGGACAAGGCAAAAGGCACAACAAACAATAGAGCTATCGAGTGTTCCTTATGTGCTCCTTTTTGATCTCTTCTCTTCTTTTTTGCTATTTTTTTCTTTTCTTTTTTTCGTCCAAATTTTTTTCTTGCTTTTGCTCTTTTGATATTTTTTTCTCAGCAAGGAGCACACAATAATAAACACCAAAAAAATTGAGCTCAATTGGATAAAAGATGTGGCCTATACAAATTCAGGATTGTGATCTAAAAAGCTGGCCAAAATTTGTGGGCCTCGAAACTCGATGTTCCTGAATGAATTTCGCAATTCTAAATTTTGCGAACCCAGCTAAGCTGGGATTAAACAGATCTAAAATTTTCTGGCGTTCTCCGTAGATATAAAATTTGCCCCGTTTCGAGTTCGGATGCAAAAGTTATGACTGTTTTATGAAAACTGCTCGAATCAGGGTTTTATGTGGACGCAAGATGCAAACTAATGATCTGATGGGATGATGGCGGATGGAGGGATCAATACAAATTAGAAAAGAACACAAACTAAACCAGCAACAAGCCCTTGATCAGGACACAAACTCAACACGACGGAATCTGAAAAGAATTATGCAAAAGGCTAAACGTGGTTTCTGGGATAGGAAAACACTAAATTTTTTTTTGGCTTTTCTGTGGACTCTAGGACGAAGGCGAAATCAAACTAAACTAGGGTAAAATAGAACCTAATGGTATACCTGAAGCTCTGATTACCAATTGATGTGAACTAGGGATCCCGATCTTCCGAAAGGTTCTGATAACTCTCGATTTGGTGGAATCACGACACAATTCGATCCGGCTTCTGAACAACTCGGCTCTGAACCCCGCAATCGCAGCACCACGACTCCTCTGGTTATCAACCGGCGTTGCACGGTCGACCTTGCCAAGAAGGCTAAGTCCTTGCCTGCGAATCGAGAACACAAGCAAGAACACAAAGGAATGCAACCAAATTGCAGATGAATGATTAATCTCACAAAGTTGGGGTCTCACAAACCGACAACGGCGGCGAAACTGTTATCAACAGAATAATCTAAGCAAAACCCAAACCCTAACGTAGGCGGCGGCTACTGATTATAAAGCCTAAGGGGTGTCCAAGGACCCCTATTCGCGTCCTTGGGAAGCGCCGACACGTTACAAGGCCCAAACGGCCCAAAAGACGGCGACACAGCGCCCTGACAGATTCTGGACGGTGACTTGTTTCGACGATTCCCGTTGATTCCGAATAGCTTTTGACATGGGACCACTTGGGTTGGATTCCTTATCAAATAAGCTTTCCATCCATATATGGATCATCGAAAACGGAGTCCGGACGCGTCCTGGGTGTCCGTTTTATTGCAGACTGGTCCAGAAGACCGAAGCAGACTCGAACTCGAATTGGACTAGGCCTCCGGCTTGGCTTGGACGTTCTTGCTGGCCTCCTAAGGTGGTGGCCAAGGAGGAGGACGTCTTTGAGCATCTCTTAGGTGTTCTCTATCTTCTTGGGGCGTGCTCCAACTTGGTCCTGGGTCCCAAGTGTGAATAATAAGCCCGTGACGACGCTGTAGCACCCGACAGAAATAGCGGCAGAATATCTTGATGATTTGGAGGCCTTGCCAATGTGATATTGAGATGGGACCAGATCTATTTGAAAGCTTATCAAATAATCTTTCTATCAAGTGCTCATTGACCTCGATCGCACTCCGGATGGATGAGTTATGGCCTTCCCAATGAAGCACTATCGGGCTGCCGACGAACCGAAAGTTCAACTTTGATGGATTTGTACTTTGAGACACATTTGTACCTACATTCAAATAACGACATGGACATGTGGAACCAAGTGAATTATACTCAAAATTACTATGCAAATGTAGGAACGAGCGCACCTTATAATCAATGGTCATATCCATTGGTGTTATGTCCTCATCAATGCCCAACTTGCTTGCATCTATTGCAATAACGACCATTGCTTTTCACAAAGCGAGACTTTGGAGTAGCAAAGGCCGCCTTACCTTTCTTGGGAGTATAGCCCAAACCCTCTTTGTTAAGAGAGAACCTTTGGCTACCCAAGCATTTTAGCAAGCGGGCATCCCCACCATAGGCATTGCCTAATGCGCGGGTGAGATCATCCACCTCTCTCTTGAGAGTCTCATTCTCAACCACAAGTGATGAATCACTAGTAGTAGAGATAGAGTTGGTTGTGGTGGATGATGATGAGCTACATGAAGCATTAGTAGGACCAACAAATAATGAATCATTAATAATATCACATGTTAGTCCAATATCACAAGTGACAATCACTTGCTCCTCCTTAGCTTCCTTCATGAACTTCTTCAACTTGAGATCCTTTTCCTTGATGAGCTCAAGTAGAGAGGAGTGGGCTTCCTTAAGCCTAGTGTGAGCAACTTCAAGGTCCTCGTGGTCTTCCTTTAGACACTCACGGGAAGCCTCTAGCTCATCAAAGGATTTCCTAAGAGCTTTAAGCTCTTGTTCAACTCCTTTGCACTCCTTACTCTTTTTGAGAGCAACAAGCTCCTCCATCAAGGCATCATTTTCATTGCTCTTGGCAATGAGCTCTTGTTCTAAGATTTTGCACTTCTTGGTTGTCCTCTTGTAGCCCTTGCTCATTTGATCTATTATGCCCAATAGATCATCCGTGGAGTAGTCCTCATCCTCCTCATCATCACTCCTACAACCATCACTAGCACAAGAATCATCATCACTATCATCATATTTTACCTTGGTAGGCTTGGCCATAAGGCATGTTGATGTAGTGTCGAAGATGGACGGCTTGTTGGAGAGGGCGATGCTTGCAATGGCTCGCCGAGTGGTCCTCTCATCATCACTAGAGCTATCATCATCACTATCGGAGTTATCACTATCCCAAGTGACCACATAGCCACCACCCTTCTTCTTGTTGATAGTGAAGCTCTTCTTCTCTTTCTTCTCCTTCTTGTCCTTCTTGTTCTTCTTCAACTTCAACTCCCCATCATGATATCTTTTGTCTTCATAGGGACACTTTGCCACTACATGATCGGGGCTATTGCAATTGTAGCAAAGCATCTCCTTTGCCTTCATGAAGTCCCTTCTCTTTCTTGCACCATATCCTTTCTTCTTCATGAACATTCCCATCTTGTGCACTAGGAGGGCCATGGTCTCATCATCAAATGGATCATCATCATCGCTCTCCACCTTGCTCTTGCCCTTAGAAGATGAAGCCTTGAATGCAATGGGCTTCTCTTGCTTGACCTTGATCTCCTTCTTCTCATCTTCATCTTCATCATCATCATATTGAGCATCGGTCATGACATCTCCAAGCACTTGGTTTGGAGTCACCTTGTCCAAACCCTCTCTTTGGATCATCTTCCTCAAGATAGCAAACTTCTTAGGTAAGTTCATCAAGAACTTATGTGAGAAGTCCTTGTCCTCAACCTTCTCTCCAAGCCCCTTGAGATCATTGACAATGACTTGGAGCCTATAGAACATCTCTGGTATAGACTCATCATCCTTCATCTTGAAGCTTGCAAACTTATCCTTGAGCATATAGAGCTTGGCACTCTTTACCGTTGAAGTGCCCTCATATGTTTCCTCTAATCTTGTCCACACTTCACTTGCCATCTCAAGATCCTTGATTTGCTCAAAGACCTTTGCATCAATCCCATTGTAGAGAGTGTTGAGAGCCATAGTGTTGCATTGGTTGTTGATGCGGTCATTGTTGGTGAGGTTGTCGGGATCAATGATTGCATAATCATGATGTGTAACCTCCCAAACCTTCTCATTGATAGAGCCAAGATATTGCTTCATCTTTCTTTTCCAATGATCAAAAGATGAGACACCATCAAAGAATGGAGGCTTGCCCCCGACATGGTTGAACACAACTTGAGCCATCTTACACCGAGGTTGTTAAGCCTTACAAACGGTGACCACGGCTCCGATACCACTTGAAAGGTCTTGATGGCTAGAGGGGGGGTGAATAGCCTTTTAAAATTTTCTACAAAGACAAGCTAAACAGGTTTATCAATACAACAAATAGCGAGATGCGAGTTTTGCTTAGCCTACGGGGTGTTTGCAAGCCACCTATCCAATTCACAATTCTAGTATATTGGCACTCAACCGCACAAGTCAAACCGAGAAGGAGACTACAACTACAACTAGCAAGCTACACAAAAAAAAGGCTACTCTAGTAACGCTAACTAGCTAGCAAAGATAACTAAGAAAGTAATACAAGTGAGGGTTAGGAGGGTATCACCGAGGGGCGAAGTATTGAGCCAACCAATATGATCAACAATGAATACCAAGATAACCGAACACCGGGATCAATCAATCACAATATGAAAGTGATGACACGAAGATTTATCCCGAGGTTCACGTGCTTGCCGGCACGCTAGTCCCCGTTGTGTCCCTTTTCACCACGTGGTTCGGTGGCTAATCGGTCTCACACCGAGCCTCTCAAAAGGCGCCACAAGAACCTACCAAATGGCAAAAGGTTGCAAATGACACGAGCAATCCACTAATGTTGCCTTTGGCGCTCCGCCGAGGTAGGCACAAACCCCTCACAATCACCGGAGGTGGCCAAGAACAATCACCAACTCTTGCCAACGCCTCCAAGCTGCTCCAAGCCGTCTAGGTGGCGGCAACCACCAAGAGAAACAAGAATCCCGCAGCAAATCAACCACCAAGTGCCAACTAGATGCTATCTCACAATGCAAAATCACTTGGATCACTCAATCTCACTTCGAATATGCAAAGAAGCAAGAGAGATGAGTGGGAGGGGAGTTGCTTAGCTCAAAGTGCTCACAAGTATGTCAAATGTCCAAGAGATAGAGCTTTGAGCCGGCCAACGAGTATATATAGACGTACCCCTTCGAATATAGCCGTTAGAAACTGAAATCAGCAGCAGTCGCGCTGACCGGACGCGCTGGTCCAACTGACCGGACGCGCCGGTCGCGCAACGGCTAGTTTTCGAAACACCGACCGGACGCGCTGGTCACGACCGGACGCGCCGGTCCCGTGACTGACCGGACGCGCCGGTCAACACTGAGTTGCGCAAAAACGAACCATCGACCGGACGCGCGGAAGAACTGACCGGACGCCACAGTGCCCGCGTCCGGTCGGAGTCCAGTAAGCTCCCTGGACGACCGGACGCGTCCGGTCGCCTGTGACCGGACGCGCTGCGCGTCCGATCAACCAACTGAAAACCGCGCAGACGCTGAACGCTGACCGGACGCGTCCGGTCAAACAGTGACCGCGTCCGGTGCAGCGTCCGGTCACCACTGTGACCTCCGTTCGCCTCCGTTTGATTTTCGTTTGATTTCCGACTTCCGGCGTAGTGGAAAATAGGCTTTTCATTTCCCCGAAATCGCCTGAATCCCGCGCTCGCACGCTCGGCGGGAGGGAGAGAGGACCCCAAACCCTCTCTACCGCTTAAACTCCAACGCCATCGCAAATGTGCTAACACCACCATGTGATCTCGTCAAGTGTGAGCGTGTTAGCATTTTCACAATCATTTTTCGAGGCGTTATTAGTTCTATCCACATGCATATGTTCATGAAATGCACACCTAGAGGCACTTAGGAGTTCAATAGCCGCGTCATTCCCCTCTTTATAGTACGGCTATCTATCCTATAATGTAACCACACCCACTAGGTGTCTTGGTTACTAAAATACAACCCTTAAGCATATACCTTTGCCTTGATCACGTAGGGTCGCGTCCAAATCCAAGTGTGGCCACTCATGATCACCATGTCCATCTTGCCACCAACCTTGGAATGTACTAATCCTCGTATGCTACATACAACTTAGGCATAGGATTAGTACTTAGGCATTGTCACTAATTACCAACACCAAACATAGGACTTTCACCAGCGTCAGGTAGTTTCCAGTAAGCCTCCACGCGTGACCGGACGCGTCCGGTTGATCGTCACCGGACGCGCCACCACGTCCGATCACAAGACCGAGACACGCGCAAACACTTAGCACTGACAGGACGCGTCCGATCAAACGGAGACCACGTCCGGTTCAACATCCGATCACCTCTGCGACCTCCGTTCGCCTCCGTTTCTTCGCATCCAGCGCAGTGGAAAATAGACGTTTCATTTCCCGAAAAGCGCTGAATCCCGCCTCGCAAGCTCAGCGGGAGGAAAAGAGGAACCCAAACCCCTCTCTACGCTCAAACTCCACCGCCTTCGCAAATATGCTAACATCACCAAGTGTACAACATTATGTGCATGTGTGTTAGCATTTTCACAATCATTTTTGAGGCGTTAAGTTAGCTCTCCACTAGATCTAAATGCATATGCAAATGAAACTTCATCTAGTGGCACTTAAGTGATCAATAGCCCCGGAAATTGCCCTCTTTATAGTACAGCTATCGATCCTAAGCCATCCACACCCTCTATGGTGTCTTGGATGCAAAATGAAAATCCCTACATGATACCTTTACCTTGAGCATCACTTGTACCTTGTTCCAACTCCACATCATGGTAAGCACTTCATCATCACATTACTTGATCACCATGCTTCATCATGTCTCGTGCCAATCATCATTGCTACACACATTCTTATGCATATGATTAGCACTTAGGCATTGTCACTAATTGCCAACACCAAACATAGGACTTTCAAGTGTCAAGCCAAAATGAAGAGGATATAAGGGATCGTGAATTGACTTGACCATATTGATGTTAATCCATGTATGTCTGTATGTGAGTCAAACTAGAGCTTGATTGATCTCAACATTCATATCTAGAAGATATTCAAGCAAGGATCACAATATTGAAGAAATAGTCTTTCAATGGATGCTTAATATGTTGTGACTTGAGTATGGCTTGATAAGGTGAAGATAGCAAGAAAAGGGCTTCGAGGGACTAAGCGAAGGTGAAGGCAAGCGATGGCTTGAGGACCGAGGTACCATGGCTAAGGTGAAGAAGAGAGTACTTACATTGAGTCGAGGAACTAATCAAGTTATGAGGAGTCATATTGTGTTGATGATCAAATCATTAGTGAAAGTGACTTGAAGCCATGAGGTGAACTTATATATATGGAAATGGTTCAAGTCACATGGTCAAAGTATGCTTGCTCTAAGAGATGAAACAAAGAAGATTGCAAAGCTCTTATGAAGTGATATTGAGAATGAGGATAGTCCATTCGATGGTAGAAACCCCAATTACAAAAGAAAGCGGCAACTAACTCAAAGGAGATTAAATTCTTTCATGTTTTGTTTTTGAGTTTAGGAAATACCGTACTATAAAGGGGGATACAATGCACAAGCTTAAATGTGTTACCAAGTGCTCATATCTTGTCCAGGACATTCTTATTCATCCACCAAATAGCCAGCAAAACAATTTTCCATTCTTTGCTGTTTGGTGAGGCCGGCAGTGCTGCACTTAAAGTAACCGTTGGACTAAGGGGGTATTTAATCTCTTCCTCATCCCTTCCAACGGTCATCTCTCGACCATTCCCTTCCAGGTGCGACCAGAGCAGCTCTCTCACTCTCTTACTCATCATTGGAGCCCCTCAAGCTTCTCCCTTTGATTCCTCTCTGATTCTTTGAGAGATTGAGCCTCCAAACTGTGCTAGAGAGCTCTTCAACCTGTTCTTCATCTCTTAGAGCACTTGGTTCGCATTCAAGCCGGTGGATTGTGTTTGTTACTCTTGGAGCTTGCTCCTAGCCGGCAAGAGCATCACCCGTGAGCTTGCCAACTTGTGTGGCAGTCCTGGGAGGTTTGTAATCACCCCAATCATATAGTGAAAACTCTCAAATCGAGGGTTAAGTCTCTTGATTTGAGAAGAGGGAAAGAGCCAACCTAAGTGGTGAGCTTGTCCTTAAGTGGATACCTCAACAACGTGGAGTAGGGACATCCGAACCACGGGATAAATCGGTGTCTCACTTGTGTTCTTGTGCTTTGCCTTGCATTTGTGGTGATTCTATGGTTTGATCCCGATCTACTTGGTGGTGCTCGATCAACAGCTTCTAGTTGATATTCTGTGGCTAATACTTCTGCAGGAAGCAGGGAAATTTATCTGATCTAAGTTATACTGGTTAATATTTAAGTTCGGTTTGAAATCCCTACGCAGGCCGGCAGTGCCGCCCTCTGTTCTGATAGAGTTTCGAGCTGAAATTTTGCAGGATCATCACTGGATATCCCTAGTACATCTCCACCAAGTTTGAGCTGTGTTGGACTCACGGTCATAGGGAGGTTGTGCCGCCTTGAGTTTTAATTTCCTTTTTGAGTTGGATTTTTGTAGGCCTATTCACCCCCCCTCTAGACCTCCTAGGCAACATCAAGGTCCTTTCACACGTATGAGTCAGAGTGAGGCGGGCTGCGCGGGCATCCATCCGGATGTCCACCCGCTAGCCACGCCCAATTAATTAGCGTCACGCCCAATTAATTATGGTGTGGTCCTTTATTTGGCCCACGGGTCGAGTGGTTTCGACACTGTGGGGGCAGGGCTAAGCTAGCTTGCCTGTGCAACAAAAAAAAAGCTCAGCCATCATCGACCTTCTGAAAGCCCAAGTTTGGTTTTAGTAATTAATGACACCAAGTTGCTAATACCATCGTGTCAAGTGAATTGAGTTAGATGTAGCAACACATATGATGAAGGAGCAAGGAGCATGATGATGATGGCCATAAGATCACAAGTGCATGGAAATAAAGATGATGGTGAACATGCACATAGGTGATGGACAAGGAATGAGATGATCAAGACAAAGATATAATCATAGGATTCTCTTTTGCCAGTCTAAAGATGAGTAGAGAAGTGATTGACCGGGTTTAGGATTGATAGCCGACTATCAAGAGGGGCAATCACGGTCATCTCATGAATCAAGTGCTACTAGGTCCATATTCTTGAGCATATGTATTTAGGATCTAGTGAGTTGCTAACTCCTTGAGAAAATGATTGTGAAAATGCTAACACAGATGCACATGGTGGTGTACACTTGATGGTGTTAGCACATTTACGAAGGCGATGGAGTTTGAGTGGTAGAGAGGGGTTTAGGTTCCTCTCTTCCTCCCGCTGAGCTTGCGAGGCGGAATTCAGTGCTTTAGTGGAAGTGAAACACCTATTTTTCCATTGTGCCGGAGGCTAAGAAACGGAGACGAAAGAAGGTCACTGATGTGACCGGATGCGGTCTCGGCATGACTGGCGCGTCCGGTCAGTGGCAGCAGCTGTGCGTGGCGCGAGGCGCTAGGGTTTGCAACCAGCGCGTCTAGTCCCTCGTGGAACCGGAGCATCCGATCACGCATCTAGAGAACAGCGCCAGTCTCAGAGCTGATTGGACACGGTGGCGCGTTCGGTCACGTACGATCGAACGCGTCCGGTCGACAAAGTCGCTCTCTGGAATCTCTAGACAGCGACCGAACGCTAGCACTGTCACGCCCGGTCGTGACGTGTTGTTTTTGAGGGATGACTATAAATACATGCTTGGCCGGTTTTTGGACCTCTCTCTTGACTCATTGAACATTTGAGACATACTTTGAGCTAGAGAACTTTCCCTCTACTCATCTACTTGCTTGGTTGCATACTCTAGTGAGATTGAGTGAGATTCAAGTGCATTGCTCTGTGATTTGCATCTAGTCGCACTTGATCCTAGAGTTGGCTACGGATTTCTTGTTACTCTTGAGTGTTTCCCGATATCCTAGACGGCTTGGAACAACGATGGTGTTGAGCTCGTGATTGGAGATTGTTTCGAGCCTCACCAAGTGATGGTGAGGGGTTCTTTAGCCTTCTCAGCGGGAGTTCGCGAGTTGGCTATTCTAGTGGAGCTCGTGACTTGGAGGATCCCCATCTTGTGAGTGGATGTGTGGCACCCACTGAGGGTTTGACTCTTGATAGTCAATTAGCTCGCGATCCATCGAGGGGGTGCATCGCCACAACGAGGACTAGCTTGCCGGGAAGCAAGTGAACCTCGGTAAAAATCTTGTATCATCTCTTTACCGAGGATTTCATCTTGTGATTGTGATTGCATTGATTGATTGGTTCATTAGAAATATCTCTACTCATCAACGTCGGTATAACAATACATGGTCACTCCTTTACTTACTTGTCTACCTGGCTAGTTGCTTAACTTATTTCCTCTTGTAGATTCTAGCTCCTAGTTTGTATAATGTTTCTCTTTCACCTAGGAGTAGAGTAAGTAGTAACTTAGCTTTGTTAGTGTAGACTAGAGATTATAGCCTTCTTATCTACTAAAATTGTTTAGGTAACTTGTATAGTGTAATTGAGCTACTGCTAGAATTAGCTACGCCATCTTTTATACTAACTTTGTTGTTAAATAAAGCTTATAGATATTTTGAAAAGGCTATTCACCCCACCATCTCTGGCCATTTAGGACCTTACAACTTCCTAACAACACAAATGATAAAACACAGATAACGCAGCCTAACACGACATATGCCTGCAAGCCAACCCTTAGAGCATCTCCTACAGCATCGCTATTCCCTTCCGTGATTCTAGATTTACCGATTATGGAGGATAAAAAGCGTCCAACAGATTCTGTATATGGTTTTCCTTTTTTCCTCAATAGCTATCCCGGCAAAATAGCTCGGTAGAAATCCCGAGCCACTGTCGCTCGCCATGCAGTCGCATGCCTTCCTCTCCCTCGCGAATTTCCTCTTCCCTCGCGCGGCCCACTCGTGTGATTGGTTGATCCGATCAAAGAGATCTAAAATAATATGACGTGGCAAATTTTAAAAATAGAGAAGAGGATAGAATAAAGAATCTGTTGTGGCGCTCCAGTTTTTTCAAAAGCCAATTTTTTTTGGAGAGCCTCTAAATCATGATATTTGGAGATCTATTTTACAGACTCTCTTGGAGATGCTCTATGGTCTCGGACATATTCGTTTCTTCGATAAAAACTAAGCAAGTAGTACAACACAATTGCATTATTTAAGCACAAATGGAAAAAGGGTGAAAGAGAGGAAATTTTAAATCCGTGTATTTCTCGAACTGGCCATAGGCATGGTTCAGTTTCCTTCAGTGTAAAAGTAGCCAAACCAAATACCGGTTCCAACACATAAATAAAATACAACCACCTACGTCCAGAAATACAAAGGGATTTTGGATACTCAAGTGAACAAAAGGCTTGTCCAGGAGACCAGAACTCCAGGAGAATAGCCCAAATTCCTTGTATTTGGGGACGGAGGTAGTAGTGCTTAGCAGAAACATTGTAAAAATACTTACGAGCCTGCATTGTTGAGCTAAAAGGGATGCCATTATATTTGTTAGACAACAATATGTTAGTCAACGGATACATCAGGTACATCATGTCAACTCAAAACACATAGCAACGTAACATGAATTGTGATGCTGAGTGTAAGAAAATGGCAATTTTCCCACTATGCCCTTGATTCCTATGTTGTAACTCCTGATTTAAAAGTCTTACGATTCTTGCAGCAAAATGGTGTGGTCATCTACAGATGGTCTTCGATGAGAAAGATTAGTGACAAAAAAAATGATTTCTTTTTCTCCTACAGCAATGGTACAGGGAAAACTAGGAAAAACTAACAGCTTTCATTTCCAAATTTTATCCAAAATAGCTTTGACACAACAATCCTGCAGGGAAGACCAAGTAGATTGTTCAGTTTGGCAAACATCAATAGTAAAAAGGTTCACATGGATTGCCCACATGGTCAAATGCGCGGATGCCCAACCATGTAGAATTATAACCAACATAATTGAACTATGACAGTTGGTAATTTGTTTTACAGCTTTATGGCGATAGGATATTCACATCACACCTCTCAATCATTATAATGCACATTACACAGTTACAAGCAAACCACTCAACTGTCAGTATTGTGGAAGCACAACAGCATGGCATTTCAATCATCTTTCTGATGTAAAGCACGAGGTAGACTATTACCATTCAGTGCGTCATGGTACACTCGCTTCTCCGCCAGCCCAAGGTCTGAAAGAATCAAGTTTCCCTGAAAAGAAGAAGTCAAGATTTCCACATGGTATTTACCATAGTACCAAAAACTGGTAACAACAATACCATTCCATGCGATTAACAAATTTTAGACGAAAGAAAGAATTAACATACCTCCACTGCCATCAATTTCCGTACATTATTTGCATAAAGCTTAGGATCATCCTTTTCTTGCTCAGAAGGATAGTAAACAGGTAAATGGACCACCTCTAGATAATTTACAAATTGACAGAGGAGCAGAAAAACATGACGTGCCTGCATGTTTTTCAAGAGAATTCAGCAAACTTAAATAGATACAAGAACATTAGTTAATTTTAGTATGTCATGAATAGACTGTTCCCAAACAGAATTTTATTCTTAAACTAGTTCACAAACTTCAAACAACCACCACATGGCACTCGAACATGAAGATGTACTACACAAACATTGATTTTTCCCTTGAATACGGAGAAGAGGTGTGTATCATTATATACTATATAAATAAAAATAATAAAGGAGTCTAAGAAGACTCATACAAGCCCATTAGGGCAGGTTCTGGTACAAAGGATCACCAACTGAGGATAAAATTATGACCACTGCACTAATAAAGCTCCTATGGCCAAATCCCCCGCAGCCCTTTGGTCCCAGCCATACACCATAAATGGGCCTCATCCCTAATGTTACAGTGCTGATTTTCTCTGTTATTTTGCTTCTACAAACCAATACCATAGACGCGGATTTTGATTAAAAGGTCTACAGTAGGAATAGTTAAACAAAAAATTCAATGGAGTCCATTCTCAACACACAAGAAAGTTATAGAGGCACCAAATGGTAGCGAAGTTTGGGGGGAGGGGGGCAATATTTCAGTATTTTCTAAGCCTAACATTAATCAAATCCGAAGGGCAGGTCACCAGGTCCTGGGTTCGAAGCCGTCTCTCTGCAGAATTTCTGCGGGGGTAAGACTTTGCTTCGGTTATTCCTTTCCCCAGACCCCACTCGTGTGGGAGCCTCTGGCACTGGGTCTGTCCTTTTTAACATTAATCAAATCCAAATAATGCCATGAATCAAAAGTTATCATAATGAGGATAGCACCATTTTTGGAGGGAATATTTCATGGTATTGCTAATGTATCTATCCCCTTTTTTTGGTGTTCAAATGCTAATTTCAATCAGATAAATTGTCAGTGATACTCACCCCTGACATGGACTCCCATGCTGGATTAAATCTTTTGTAAGGATATCT
Source organism: Saccharum spontaneum (assembly GCA_022457205.1). NCBI lineage: Eukaryota > Viridiplantae > Streptophyta > Magnoliopsida > Poales > Poaceae > Saccharum > Saccharum spontaneum. Next base: position 34,175,248 of record CM039614.1, read on the forward strand.
CAAAATGACTGGTTTGACAGGTGCTTTTGCAAGAAAAGCACCTGTTTTGAATGGAAGGAGATAATCCCCATTTGTAGTTGTGCCCTCTGCAATAGTAGAATGTAAAGTTATTAGAAGAAAGCATTAACAATGTGCATAATCAACCGTTGGTCTTACTATCAAAGTATTAAGACTAGATAACAAACCCAACAAGAGAATCACAAGATGACAACAAAAGATGATAATGCAATGAAGATGTGCCAACAATTCTGTGAGAAGTTAAAAATATATATTCCACAAATAGAAGAAAACATGTATTCTGCCAAATAACCTTTAAACTGAAAAATCATCAGTTGGTATCCAAAACAAAACCTCAGAGATGATCAGATATAAAGTTAATATGAACTTTACCAGGGAAAAGTAGCATCATTGGTGCATTTTTCTGTTGATGAGCGCGCTGGATTCTTTCAGTTACAGCACCTGTGTGCAGTGTAGCATATCAGAAGCTGAAAGAAGTAAAATGGAATCATGTATTCGGTATTCCTTATCATAGAAAACTATGCCAGATATATAACAAAAGAGGCAAATGTGCCTCTAGTAGTTGTGTGTCAAAGATCGAGTCCCAACCAACATCTTTATACAGAAGGTGCTAAACCTAGTAGTCATATTTAACAGCTAGCAATGCCATCTAATAGTTCTCAAAACTCCCAAATCTAGTTAAACCCCATTAGATCTTTCATAACTTCTCAATTTTCAATCTTTTTCCCCATACTTATGCTTCTTGAACTTTCATCGTTTTCCCAAATCTTCTTAGATTTTTAGTTGGCTATAAAAGTAACTCCCTTATAACCAGCCCGCCTGTAATACTTCCATGTGTGAAGGATGGTATCGTCCCGTCAAAACAGGGTCGTCTATTTTAGAATATTCTATCAGAATAAACAAAGTAAATAGTTCTTGGGAGAGATTCTGAATCGAATGGACACTTAAGTTTCAGGAGCATTGAATGGAATTCAACAGTAGACATCAATCAACAAGCGGAAAATTCAGTGCAGAATTTCCTGATCAAAATTTGGTAGTCAGTAGTATGTTATTTCCAAAATGCTAGAGTTTTGACAATGAGAAAATAAGTTTTATATCCACAGAGGAACCAAAAAAAACACAAACCATGTTGATTTAAGACTATGGAAATCACCTGAAACACCTTTGAAATCTGATGTTTTAGACTCCCGCTGAACAAAAATGCATCCAAGACATTTGCTGCATAATAATATAACATGTCATTTTTTTTCAATTCATCTTACATCTTACACAAAGTAAATACAAGTAAACATTTGTCCAGTTAAACTATCTACCACAAGATCATGTTAAAATTTCTACTAGAAGACTGAGAGAAAACATAACTACTAAGGCAGCAGAGAACGCTAGTACCTTATGAGACCAACTAGGGGCAACCTGGCAACTGATCTCTTCAAAAAGGATACGGATATGCAAAAGAGACATGTCAAAATCAATATATTTTAACGGCAAAATTTTGAGAAATCATATAAACAATTACATTATCACAAAAATTTTACAGTACCTTTGCAACAAAACTAGGAAAAGAGGCTGACATGTGATAAAGAATATCCACATAAGATACATGATTAGACACAATCGCCCCAGGCCTTTCGATTTCTTTAGACTGGTCCACATCGTCATCCTGAAATATTAATGAATTACGATAGCTGGAGATGACATAGACACAAAACCAGCCATATATAATATTCATTCCACTCGTCATTCAAACCCCCCAAGTACGATTCACCTAGTCAGTCAGTAAAGGCTAAAATTACATCGATACTATATTCTGTTACAAATGATGACCATGCCACGCGACCACCACCAGATTTATCACATTATCATCAAATTCTGATGTCTGAGGAACTTCAACCCCACAGCACAAATACTTCCCCAACATCTGGAAACATTTTAGCTGCAAACAAACACATGGGATCACAATGTGGCAGGTGGGGGAAACAAACTAGCAAATCTTCCATGCAAGTTGATAGATGCATCTATGCACAATGACAGGGTGCACATAGTTACGATAAATTTAATCAGTCTACAGATCCACTTTCTCATCCACACAGGAAAAGCATGCGGCCCACGAACAAACACCAAAACACCCAGGCTAATAGCTATCATGTATATTGTATCAAATACTGTCAAATATTACACTATCCAGCTCTTCCCTTGCTCAGGAATCAAGAGCAAAGAAGGCAAGCAGAAAATAAAACAATCAGAAGCTTGCATATATAGAACTAGAACTACTCATCGTTACCACCTCGGCATTGGGGAAGCGGCAGTCGTACTCTCGGATCCAGTAGAACCCGAAGACGAACAACATGGCGCGAGCGAGTGCGCGGCCGCACCGCACAACCCCCGCCCGCCTCCACCCGTCCAGCCGCGCGTACCCATCCCCTTCGCCGCCCTCCCGCTCCTCCTCCACCCGCAGCGTGCACACGCGGCACACGAGGTAGTAGACCACGAGTACGAGCACGCTTGCCACGACGCGGAGCGGGACCAGCACGACCGCGGCAAACGCCAGTCGCGCCGCCTCCGCCGCGCTCACGGGGCCGAGCCCCATCGGCCCGTACGCGTCCCGCCGCGCGTATGGTGCGTACCTCCGGTCCAGCTCCTCTATGCTCTCCAGCACCGGGGCTGCGGAGGCCGCGGAGGGGGAGGGGGAGGACGACGAGAGGAGCGGCCTGGCGGCAGTCGTGTCTTCGCTGCTCATCTCACTGCCGCCCACGCTCTCCGGCTCCGACGGGGTGGTGATGTTAGCGGCTTCGTTAGGAGCCATGGCGATGAAGGCGAAGAGGGAACCCTAACCCTAGCGCTGACGCCGGATCGGCATGGTGAGGACGACGAGATGGAGATGCGGTCGGTGGTGACTTGTGCGACGAGGAGACGACGACCAGACGGTGGCGGGGGAGGAGGATGAACCGCTGAATTTTGATTGGACGGCTTGGATCTGCTGGGAGTTGTTTGATTAGGTTTGGGTAACATGGTGGTGATGATTATCTGGGCCACACGATGTTGATCCAATGGGTACACGGGAGAGTGGGAGCGGGATTTGCAAAAGTGTGATTAGAAGCGCTGAAGCGGACGGTTAAGCGCAAAATTACCCAATCCTCCTGCACAACGTCCCGTGGTCTTGATTCAAAGTTTCCAAGTTTGCACAGATGATCCGGTTTCCACCTGATATATTGTCATTTTGATCAGGCGGTGGTTATGGGAGGCACCCAAACCCATGCTCATACGTGTGGGCTTTGTTTTCTCCATGCTCATATGTGTGAGCTTTGTTTTCTAACTAGGGCCCACTCTAACTCGCACTTTTTTCTCATTAAAAAGCTTGAGCTCTTTTTGTAAAGTAGCTTGTCTATAATGAAGTTAAAGTTGTTTTAAAAAGAAAAAAAAGTTCGACAAAAAGGCTCAAGTAGTAGTTTTGTAATAATTTATGTCTCAATTTGCAAAGAGCTCTTTTTTAGATAGCCGTTTGGCACGACTAAACGACAAGAGCCGCAAGAAGCTAGAGCCGGATCAATGCCAAGGGGACCCTAGGTAGACTTGTTCATAGGTCATCCAACCAACATGACCCAAAGTTTGGGCCATGATTTTTGACCTATGGCTCGACCCAACGAAAAAACCAGACCCAAAGTAGGAAAATCATAAAAATAGCTGGATTCGACTTGTCATTACGTCAGGTTAGGCTTGGACCAAATATTTTGATCCAGAAAACTTTTCTAGCCCAAAGTGTTTGATCAAGTACAGACTAGGGAAGCCAAAGGGATTTGCCTAAACAGTATTTTTTTACTTGTTCGTATCAAATAGAGATATCAAATGTTTTCCTACATGTTTGTATGCCCAACGGAGGCAGTATGAGCCATTTTCCCTACAGGAATCCATATGGGAGAACAAGTCATAGATGGAGCTGAAGGACAAAGACATGATATCTATTGATGGGTACCCATTGTCCATATTTTAAACCCTAGCGGATGGGTAAGTTTTTAGCTTAATTCATCATTTATCATTAAAGAATGGTTGGATCAGGTAATACAAAGTCATCTGCAATAAATTTTAATTAATTTCACTAAAAAAACTTAGGTGTGAGTGTGGGATTTTTAATTCTGACATCCAGCTTTTGAAGCGAGGCATACAAGGAACTTACTCAAAGGATTCCCACACAAGCAATTGAACTAATAGGCTATTTGCTTTCACGTTTTCAACCCATCAACGATTCACAACACGAATGGATTGGTTGCATTATTTTGTACTTGGATGGGCTGAGTGATAACCGATCAGTGTCGTGAATGGAAGCAACGTAACTTCGCTAATTCTCCTCCAATCCAACCGCTTCGCTCCGACTCACCTGCCACTACATCCACCACTGACCACCCTAACCACACATGCACCCAAATTCTCCTCCAATCCGTGTCAACCACCGCCAGCTCCTGCAGCAGTGCCGAACGAGCCCGAGCCCAAGGCCCCCATAGGCGACTCCCATTGCCAAGGCATCAGCAGCCATGGCTCCGACACTCAACCTCGAGAGGCAGCAGCCATGGCCCCGACACTCAACCTCGAGATACCCAGCGCCACGCCGCCTTGAAGACCAAGCCCGGCGCCACGCCACCTTGACGACAAGCCTACCCATGCCCCGCCCACACTAAGTCCTCTTCCTCCATGGAAGAGAAGAATAGGTAGTCCACAAACCAAACAAATAGCGTTTTTAGTTCCCCTAGTTTTAGTTCCCATATAAACAGATAGCGCAACAACTGATTGCATTACCATTCCCGCACCCACTGCTAAACCAAACATGACCTAAGATGAATCCAGTTGCAACTCCATTACTTTTTTTTTTTGAAACTTGCAACTCCATTACTATAAGAGTTCTAAATATATGGTAAAACGTACCAAACATCTGTATGATAGCAGGCAGACAACATTAAGGGACTAAAGTGAACAGTTTTACATAAAAAATGGGATGTGATACCATCATATAAAACAATGCATATTATTACAACAATTAAATAAAATATCCTAAATCATGGCGAGCAGCTCGCTATTCTTATATTGTATGCACTCCGCCCCAAGGGCAGTGTCCTCATTTATTTGACACAGAAATTTGAAATACTACAACCTTCCTCCCCCTACCACCCTATTGCACTAAGGGCAAATGCAGGGAGATAAACATACATACATACATGCATTAATATTCCATCCATACATACATGAACTTAGATGGACCTCTTGTGTGGTCACGGCAGCAGCAGCACGAGTAAGGTTGCTTAAGCGCAGATGATTCTCTTTGTGTTCCTTGACTGTATTGTGATGCTGTTATCAAGTTTGATGACCTCCATTTACAAGTTATCATCATCAAATATTGTCGAGAGCACAAGCCCACGGACAAATTTGCTCCTTTGAATCCTTTCCTTCTGATCTTTCTCTGACAATGATGGTTCAGCTCTGTAGATTCACCACAGCAATTTAATCAAGAATAAACACCAAAGAGAAATATAGTGAATGAGGGGGAAATTTGGTACACAAGACGAAACATTAAAACATCATTCTGAAATGTTCATTATTTTGTTCAGCTCACAAGTCAAAGATAAACAAAATCGAGGTTTGTTCATTTCGTAGGTCTCTACAGAACATGTGGATGCAATCATGCATGTAGCTCATAACAATCCCTTTGAAGAGGATCTGCCATAATTTTCAAGCATAACTTTTTCCCCATTTGTTAGCACTAGTTGAAAACATGTGAAAGAAGTGCCCATAAAGCAAAATCGCATTTCAGCATTATGGGCATAATGATAGCTATTAGGTAAAAAGCACAGAGCCATGAGGGCGAAAATGTCAATCATCAATGCATACAACCTTATGGCATCGGAAGTACAATATCTTCAACCTATTTCTTTGAACGGTGCCAAATAGACCTAAGAATCATGACAATCAGCATAAACCACATCTTAGCATCACAAAGAGCGTATAGTGATCCACTGAGAAAGTCAGCAATATAGCCATGAAGGATAAATTACTAACATATTAAACAAACAATACCGAACAAAACTATTTGATATGATATTGTTAACATGCTTGGATGGCATAAATATGCACTGGTTCCTCAGTGAAGTACCACAGTTAGAAGATTATATTATCCGCAAACACAAAAGAAAATGAGAATTGGACATAGTGGAAAACTATGAACTATCATACACTGACCAGATACAACAGTATCGTGGCAAAGAGGGAGCTGAGTGAGGCAGCAGAAAGAACAAGCTTGAGGTGACATACCTCTCTACAGTCTTTTCATCTGGGAATTTATTTAGCAAAAAGTTATTGTCAGATGAGTCGGAAAGTAAATCTTTGGATGGTTCAGCCACAGGCAAATTACAAATTAAAGATGACAAAAATGGATCTGGTGCTGCAGCAGGAGGATTGGATACATAGGATGATCCACCGAGAAATGACTGCAAACTGCCATTTCTCAAGTCCTTTCTCAACAAAGATAACAAAGAATGGGACCCAGTAGATACTTTTCGAACTCTGCGCCTGCGTTGCATGTATTATTCATTAAGGAAAACAATATGTAAATTCTGTTCCAACATACCTATGTATCTTCAACTGTAGCATAATGTGAAAATGTAAAAATGCAAATGATCAGCAACAGCAGCATAGTAAAGGATATCTTGAAATAACTTCCATGCTGCATAGTCAAATGTCCTATCAAGTCCATTCCAACCCTTGTAGCACAGATGGGGCATACCTGAAAGGGCATTTCAGCAAATTCCATAAGTTTTTGTTGTCTAAATCTATTATGTAGGATGGTCTTAGTTGTAAAGCAGGATAAATAGCTAACACTGCTTCTATCATGCCCTAAGATGTATAAGAAAAGAAGTGATTAGTCCATCTGTTACAAGTTTGCAGAAGTCTTCAGAATAGAAAAAGAAGAATTCAAGCCTAAAAAAGTATAGATTCATCAAATGGAAAAGAAATACTGTAAAGATAAAGAGCTGTGAGTCTGACAGAAATGAAAAGAGGCAAATGACAATGCACCAAAGTTTTCTTCAAGTCTCAACAAGCAGAGACAAACATTTGGTATGGCATCAAAAAAGAAACTCTGAATTGTATAGTACCCCGAATGAGCTAGAAAATATTGTCTTAACACAAGGAATGAAAATGGCACCCACGTTTGGGCAATGTTGAAGAAATGTGTGAGATCTATTGTCAATCACATTTTGCAGTGGTTGGTCCTGATTAGTTTTGTACTTCTGCTAGGGCAAGCAAAGCCAGGGTAGTAAACACTACTAAAGCTTGGCAGCAAATGGTAAGAACCCAATGACTGAGCTATATTCATATTTCCACGATAGGTAAAGCGAGTATTTGCCCACTGTCATGGGCAGCCAACAGGCTGCCGCCGGCCCAATAGACCCAAGCGTCAGTAGCTTAGCCGTCAAGTTAGGTCAAGGGTGCTTAGCCACCAAGTTAGGTTTAGGGTTAGTCCCCTCTCTATATAAAGAGAGGCACGTCTGTCATTTGGAAGGGGAAAAAGAATAATGAAGAAACAATTCTAGTCTCCCTCAATCTCTCAAGCTCTTGGCAAAGCATAAGGCCGATTCTAGTCTCCCTCAATCTCTCAAGTTCTTGGCAAAGCATAAGGCCTAGTTATCTATCAAATATCGATCTACATAACATCTGGTATCCAGATCCAGCCGATCCTCATCCATCCTTGTTCATCGATCTACGCCGCATCCCCTATCCATCGCTACCACAACCAGATCAAGAAACCACCACCAGCCGCCTGCCCCATCGGAAGAAAAAAAAATCCCCACCGCCACGTCCAGCACCACTTCCATCGTCGACCGCCAGAGCCCGAGGCTCGACCTATCCCATTGCTGTCGTCACCGCCTCTGGTCACCATCGCCGACGGACCAGATTCCCATCAAGATCAACATCTGCTCTACTACGCCACAGAAGAAGGTGCCATCAAGCTATCCAGCTCGAGGGCGAGCTGGGTCTCCAAGGGCGGGGGAGATGTCATGGGCAGCCAACAGGCTGCCGCCGGCCCAATAGACCCAAGCGTCAGTAGCTTAGCCGTCAAGTTAGGTCAAGGGTGCTTAGCCACCAAATTAGGTTTAGGGTTAGTCCCCTCTCTATATAAAGAGAGGCACGTCTGTCATTTGGAAGGGGAAAAAGAATAATGAAGAAACAATTCTAGTCTCCCTCAATCTCTCAAGCTCTTGGCAAAGCATAAGGCCAATTCTAGTCTCCCTCAATCTCTCAAGTTCTTGGCAAAGCATAAGGCCTAGTTATCTATCAAATATCGATCTACATAACACCCACTGAGGCTTGAAGACAGATAGGCCAGAGGCGCAAACAGCATCTAGATAAAAAAACAAATGCACAAGGCTTTCCTGCTTCTAATTCCATAGGCCAGTTACCACTTAAAACACTGACAAAATACTTATATTAGCGATATAAAATGATTGTTAAATTATGATTCTACAAGGTGTGCAATATGTAATCCCACATATTTGAATCTAGTTTCCCAAAAGATATTTATATTCTATCCTTACTTCTACCGAAGTCCAGATGGATTAATCTGTTTTGTTGGTTCTTATAGACAATAACTAACAAGCATTCTTTCATGACAAACAAATCAATCACAAAATTGATTACCAAGTCAAGAGTTTTACAACAGTCTTGTTGGGACATTTCATGAAAGAAAATGGCCAGATTAAATAACTTGACAAAAAGTGATATGAAATGGCATAAGATAGAATGGTCATCAGCTGCAAAGAAGGTAGTACAGTCCTTCAGATCCAAACTAAAAGCCACAAGAAATCCTAGGACAAACCCAAAAATTCATCTGTATCATACTTCAACTTCAACGTCAATATGGATGCTAACAGAAGGTACCGACAAATGAAGCAGCTAATCTAAAATGCAGTGTTTTCAAGGCGTCGCTTAATCGACGCTTAGGCGTCGCTGAAGCGCCAAGGCGCTGCACGCACGACGCCACAGCAGACGACTCGCCTTAGTTCCACACCAGTGAGCAGGAGAGGGGAGGGAGAGAGCGGGCGCACGGGAGATTCCACACCCGTGAGCGGGAGAGCGGGAGGGGAACAAGAAGCCGCAGCTCGCCCATGCCGACGCGTTCTCCTGTGCCGACGGGAGAAGTTGCCGCCCGCCCGCCGCCGAGCTGTGCGGCTGCCTATGCGGGCCGTGGCCATCTTCCCCAATCGGCGCTGGCCTGCAACATCCTACAACATCCCGCAAGCAGAGCAGCACATTTGGTCATCTGGAGGAGAGAGGGAAGCAAGAGACAGAGAGGGGCGGAGGCAGAGTGGTCGTGGAGAACGAGACAGAGAGAGATGCGGCGGCGCTGGAGAGAGGATTGGGAGTTTGAGAGATGACCTAGGAAGGTTAGGGGCATATATGGGCTGCTTGGTGGGCTGGGCTAGGGTACTTCTTGCTCCTTCTCCTTTCTTTTTCATTTTTTCCTTTTCGTTTTTCTTCGTTATCTACTGCTCTAAGCTGCTTTTTTAAGTTTTCCTTAAGCTGATAAGGCGTCGCCTCGCCTCACGCCTTAGTCGCTTAAGCGTAAGGCGGTAGTCAGTCGCCACGCCTCGCCTTACCGCCTTGAAAACATTGCTAAAATGCAAACAAGAATAACAGATTACCTACTAGTATTCCATTGGTTCATTTTCAAGCATAGTCATAATTAGCAAACTACAGCAAGAAAGATTGTCAGGTAAAAGGATTGTATGGGAAACTTCCAGCCCAAGCAACAAATGTTGCACCTAACCCAACCCAAAAGTCAAAAGTTCAACTAACCCATCAGATAAAACTAAAACCCTCTCAGTGCAGCTCAAAGTCAAAAGTTCAAAACAGCCACTTGAAAGGCAAATATGCCTCTAGCAGGACACCCAGGAGCTCACACAGAAAGAACACACACGAGTACAAGTGGATTTCGTGGCTGGAATGACTTAGCCTTTTCTGTTTTTTCTCTTCCACTAATATAGCCAACGTGAGCTACAAATCAGGCTGTGATAGCCTCCTAATTGATGCAGAAGATTACCCAACAAATCAGCCTATTATTACTCCATGCTAAAAATTAGCTAAAGTTAATGCTATGCACCTAGACACTAGCATGCACCTACACACAGGATTATTTCCGACACCACTTTCCCAACAAACACACACAATCATTCCAAATACGATTCCTCCAATCCAGCACACAAACACACCTACCTAAACCCCATAAGCAACCACATCCCACAATTCCAACCAACCATACTCTCAAAAGGTGACACCTATTTGTTCCAATCCATGACAACCCCTTCAGAAACAAGACAACCCACATAATAAGAAATTATATTTTTTTTCTATATGTTGGTCCCAGAAAAAAAAAAGGTGGAGGGGAGAAGAATCAGGCGTCATATTAGCATCCAAAGGTCTGGTTTTCCACAGCAGACATGAGAACGTAAGAGATGGTTCCAACCACTTCAACCTGCAACCTCCATTTAACCATCACAATTGCGAATTGCAAAGGGGAAAAAGCATTCCTAGAAACGCGTGGTTGTACCCAGATGATAGAATTGGGCCGGGGACAAGTGAAAGCAACGTACGTACCCCGCTCTTAGCCTCAACGGCATGCTCGTCGTCGATGTGACAGCAGAGGCTGACGAAGTCGAAGTCCTCGCCGCAGAAGGGGCAGTTGTAGGGCTCCGCCCCGCCGCGCGGGTCCGTCACCTCGTCCCCGCCGGCGTCCGCGTCGTCGAACCCCATGTACAGATCTGCGCGCGCACCGGCGCGCCGCGCATAGACACCGCCCATCAAAACCAGCCGCGTGAAAAAGACGAATCAAAACAAGGGAAAGAAAAGGGTCGATCGGCCGGGCGTACGTACCGTAGCGCGCCTGCAGGCGCCTCGCGGCGGCGGCGGCGGAAGAAGAAGACGAGGACGACGAGCGGCCCCACACGTCGGCGGCGTCCATGGCTGCGGGATCGAAACCCTAGGCCGTCTCCCCTCCCTCTCTTCCCTTCCTCACTGCTTCTCCCGGTTTAGAGGGCGGTCCGTCGGTGGTCTGGTCTGGGCCTCCTTTTCCTCACTGCTCCTGCGTCTCTCTCTCTCAACGGCCGTGCGTGTGCGTGTGCGCGTGTGTGGTGGACTGGTGGTGTTGGCTTGAGGCCGGTGGCGGTGGGAGTGATGAGCGAATGACGTGCCAACCGGGGTGAACCTTGCGCACGGTGAGCCGTAGGGCTGAGTGTGGGGCACGGCATAACTACCCTTAATGGGCCCGTTTGCTTCTGATTTTTTTTTTGAAACAGGTTTGCTTCTGATTTAAACCCCTTTTTCGGCTGTGGCTGTACGGCCCAGCCCAAGCAGATTCTTCCTGTTGGAGACGCTGTAAGCATTTTCATCAGCTTCGTAGAACAACTCTTTATTTGATTTTTTATATCTACTAGAAAATATGCCCGTGCGTTGCTACGGGAGAAGGTTTACATCGTTGGGAACCGTATGATCCTTCTTCCTCCTTGCCAGTGTCGCCCCCGCCCCAGCTCTCGCTTGCGCACACTGCCTCACACACCCCTCATCTGTCGCCCCCCTTCATTGGGCTTCCAGCACACGCAGTTGGCAGCTCACGTAGGATCATTGCCCCATGCCGACCTATCAAACATTAAAGGAAAATGAGAATGTTACATTTTTACTTATTTTTTACAATTCCCATTAGATTAATAATCTATTTTATAATAATCGTGACATCTATGCTATAAGTTAATATTGGCAATAATATAATAATATCCTATTAAGTTTTTTTCAATTTAAAAATATAACCTTGATAGATATTTTTTTGTTGTAAGGTATAAAAATAATTAGTCATAAAATATATCATAACTTTAAGTTTCTTATTATCATTGTGTTGGTAGACTTACATTTCTAGGTACATGATTTTATTGACTACCTTGTAATTCTGTTATCTGATCAAAGTCGGTAATGAGTTTCGTGTCGATGATTGGTTGTCCGTTCATGATTCTAATAGATCTCTTTCTTAATTTCCACATAGCAGCCCATGTCGAGAGTTACATTGATATATGCATACGGGTTAGAGATAAATTTATTTTGATTAGATTAGACATTAACTACTTAAAATTTTAGTTCACGGATTGATTTTGGATCATTGGCTCATTTAAATTTTAATAAAAATAAATTTCACATTTAGTGGTGAAAATATTTTTTATTAAATAAAAGTTATGGGTTCAAAGACATATATTTATTACTTATATTTATAAGAAAAACATTAGATACTCTAGTCTATGTAGAAAAGAAAAAAGAAAAAAAAGTATGGAACCGGAAGGAGAAAAAGGAAGCGGACACGGACCGGATGGAAGGAACCAGAAGAAATACGGACGCTCAGAAGGCGGACAGAAAATCTGAAATAATACGGACGCGGGAACCGACACAATTATGGATACAGGGACCCACGTTTTAAGCTGGACGAAAAATCTAATTATGACAAAAAAAAATTGTGTCTAGGACGAATCCAATATGAATATGAAATTAGAAACTAATTATCTCTTGCTTTTGAAACTATACACGCACATGTTTGATAAACATATTTTTCTAACAAATTTTTTCAAAAGACAGTTTCTATATCATATAGAAGACTTTTTCTGATCAACAATATATAAAGTCATAATTCAATCCATATCACAATTCAGAATTGTTCATTACTTCAATATACAATTCTTCAGTTATGAGACAAAATGTAGTAGTTAGTCAATAACTCAATCATAGAGACTATAGAATGCTAAAACCAAATCAATGAATAATTATTTTTTTCCTTTATGTTATGTCTCCCGCTTGCAATTGCATTAGTTAAAAGTACTATGAGGTGCCAATTAAGAATATTAAGTTGATCTGAATTACGACATGATGCTCATCTAAATTGGTTTAAACTAAACTAATTTCTCCGAAACCTTTTACATGAGGTGGTGCACTCCTTGGAATGCCTTAATGCAGCAGCAGCATGCACCCCAGGACTGCTGTGCTCGTCCAAGCTCTTTAAAATACCCTAGAACTAACATAATCATCTCATAAGAAGATAAGGGCCCAACCAACTCTCATGCTTTGTTTCAGTGCTGTTCCTGTAGCAGGAGACAAGATACCCCAAAACTCGGTACAATGTTTCATTGCTTCTACTGCACTCTCTTTCTATGGCGATTCGGGTCATCTCTGATGCTCATTGGGCCGGCCAGCTTTAAAACTCTAAATAAGGGTGTTGAAAAAAAAGCTAAAGGATAAATTCCATGTTTCGTTATCTATGTGTGCTCTTCAGAAACGCATCTGTCAGCACGGTGCAACATTACTTTAAGAATGTCCATTGCCTACAAGCGTCCGTGCAAATATAGCATTAGCAGACGACAAAAGTACAAAAAAATGTAGAAAGAAATATGTCAGATCGAAAGTCAGTGCTCGATCGCATGCATGGATTGTTGATATAAGTAGATTGTCTGAGTCGGAGGAGTCGAAGGAGGCGAGAAGCAAGGAGAGATAGTGTTCACGTCCTCCATGCGAGTACTGAGATGAGTTTAATCTTGTTCGTCTTGCACACACACAATCTGGCGTCGGTGAGTCTTTCATGGAGCCGAGGTCCGGCGGGGCCATGTTCGAGACTGATAAAGTGTATTTGTATTTGAGTTTTGTAATCGCTTGACGAGGTTTTTCCCGCGCTGCCTGTGCCCACGACGTCGCCACGATCGTGCGCACGCTCGGCAAACGCGCCTCGCGCGCTGGCAGTTCCACTGCTATGTAACTTGTACAAATACCCAGAGAGCAACGCGAGTATTATTGTTGGCTCCATTCTTCACTCTTTCATGGTATCAGCTTCTTAGGTTCCCTTCCCCTGTGTTCCCCTCCCAGCAACCGCTGTCGCACCTGCGTCGCCGGCGATCCAGCTTTTCCCCAGCGCCGCCATGGACAAGAATCCCTTGTTCGACGGCGACGTCTCTGATGGCGATTCCTCCTCCTCTCACTCTTCTGCCTCCGACGCCGTCTCCTTCACCGCGACGGTTGTCCAGCCCCCGCCCGCGACGGTGCTGCAGACCGTCAATATCAAGCACCATGTCCCCGTCAAGCTCGACATCACTGAGTCGAACTACACCGAGTGGCGCTGCTTCTTCGACACCTTCGTCGGCAAGTTCGGCATCAGCAGTCACCTTACTTCCCCGCCCACCTCCGCCAACCGCCACGATCCCGATTGGTGTTGACGGTCCTTAAGTATCAATTATAACTATCAAATAAATAGAGAAAAGGATCTAAATGAAACCAACACCTAGACTTAGGGTTTTATCTGACAGAATTCCATGAGTTTTGCTGTTTATCTATTTCTGCAGGGGGTTATCAGGAAATACGGAAGAAAGGCCCACATGTCGGATTAATGACGGGATATTAACCGAACACGTAATTATCTTACATCTAGAAGAGTCCAGAAGCCACGAGAACGAACGGGAGGCGTAACGGAGCCGGACACAGGGCGCCCGCCCTGGCCCCGGAGCCAATCAGGCTCCGCCTCGAGGATTATGCTCCACCGACCTAGAGGATCAAGGAAAACCGTCCGTTCAATGTCGGTTTGATCAGACGGCCCAGATTCATCCGAAAGGGCTATATAAGCAAGGCCCCTGCCCCTGGAGGAGAGGCCCTCGTCTCATACTTCAAACCCTAATTCGGGAGGAGAGCCTCTGATCAAGCCCTAGAGCCACCACATCAACTAGATCTCTAGTTAGCATAGCTACATAGGATTAGAACTAGAAGGAGTCAATCTTCGATTGGTTCCCGGATCTGTCAAGAGGATTCTTGGTAATTCCTCTCTTGTTCTTCAATTGTTCATCATTGTTCTTCAATATTATGAATATGACTTTGTTCTATTTTAATATATTGATTATGACTTTGCTCTACTTGAATATATTTGCAATTATATTGTTCTTAGTTTATCATAGTTATATGCTTGGCTTAGTTAGATTGGAATTATATACATGCCTAGGATCGTATAGCGTTTATCCATGTGTACAGTGGGTGAATGATAACTATTGTGTAGACGTGGTGTCTATACCGTATTTATCTGCGATTGCACCCTATATGCCGGATTGTGGGGTAGTTCGCGATAGTGACAGCTTCGTTGATTCTTATATAGTCCCCCTCTCGTGTATAGGGCAGGTAGAGCAACACTATTACAAGGGAGTGATTGCTATGTTCTTCATCTTCCTTGCTAATATTCACTATGCATGGATATAGTATGCATGGATATAGTCTTTTCTCACCATGATTGCCAAGTATAATTGCACTAACTATGATATGCTAGACTTTATAGTTAATAATAACTTAGGGAATATCTTTGTAGTTCATCCTAATTCCATGCTAATGACTTGCTAGAATATCTGTTGAGGTGCTTATCATTATTATATGTGGCTAGCTGATCAGATTAATTATCTTTGTCACCATTATCACTTTACCTTTACTTAATGTGACATTTATACCTGTATAAAGAGATTGATAAATACTCTCGGTTATACATGCAATGATGTGTACTCAGTTCCATATTCTCATTCCATTATCAACCATGATACTTAGAAATCCCTTCCCAGTGATAAAAATATAAATAACGATACCTGGAATACTTCCCGGTTAAAATGCTACATCGGTATTAATCTGTGCGCTTGCAGATCCCTTTTATTATTTACCTTGATGAGCAAATGCATATTTCAATATCGCGTCTCTCATGTCATGCTGGGGATGACAACTTGGCTTAAGTGGCATGAGGGATAGGTTTGGCATTTTGGGCGCCGTTATCAGAATTAGAAAACTAAGTCTACTTTTGGTAGTGACGTTAAGAATGCCCAACAAGCATTTTTGGCGCCGTTGCCGGGGAAGGTTGATTACTAAGTAGGAATGAATATGGAACTTTGAGTCATCATTTGCATCACTAATCTGATCGAGCTTATCAATTCTCTTATACAGTTTTACCCCTGTATTTTCCATTTTGATTATTTATTGTAGGGTGATGCATGAATAGAAGACATCTTCCAAACAACTTTGTTGACGATCCTGAAGCCTTATTCAGAAGAACAAGAGCCAAGCTCAAGAAGACATCGTCAACACTTCAGCACAAAGCTTCATCCAAATTCGAAGACCGCCGAAGTTTCATCCGGAATTTGTCGACTGAATTCGAAGCCATGGCGAACAAGTCGATCCGCGAGTTCTCAGCTCCCACTATGGACAACATCCGCACTGGACCTGCTGGGGAGATCGACCGCAACTTCGAGCTCAAGCCTGGGCTCATCAACATGGTGCAAGCTAACCAGTTCTGTGGGAAGCCACATGAAGACGCTAGTGCTCATCTTCAACACTTCCTGGAGATCTGCAGCACTTTCACCATGGCTGAAGTCCCCAGAGACGCCATACTACTTCGCCTTTTCCCATTCTCACTGTTGGGGAGAGCGAAGCAGTGGTTCTACGCTACAAAGGAGAAGAACACTACGTGGGCACTCTGCTCCACGAACTTTCTGGCCAAATTCTTTCCCATGGGCAAGACCAATGCTCTCCGTGGGAAGATTACAAGTTTTCAGCAACAACATGATGAATCCGTTCTAGAAGCATGGGAGCGTTTCCAAGACTACATCCTAGAATGTCCCCATCATGGAATGGAAAGCTGGCTACTGATGCAGACATTTTATCATGGGCTCATTAACAGTGCCCGTGAAACCATGGATGCTGCAGCTGGAGGAGCATTCCTATCACTCACCATACCTCAAGCCACAGCTCTTGTGGAGAAGATGGCATCCAACCAAGGTTGGAATGAAGAAAGAACTCAGACACGCAAGAGAGGTGGAGGTATGCACCAGCTCAAGGAGGTAGACATGTTGTCTGCCAAGCTAGACCTACTCATGAAGAAGCTCGATGATCGAGCTGGAGATAAGAAAGAAGTCATGCACGTCTACGACTCCCACATGACTTGTGAGGAGTGTGGAGGTACTGGACACTCGGGCAATCACTGTCCTGAGTTGCTGGAGGACGTGAACTACATCAACAATAACAACAACAACTACTACAACCATCCTCAGCAGAATCAAGGTTGGAATCAACAGAGGTCTAACTACTCAGGTAATTACCAAGGTAACAATTCTTTCAATAATAATAATAATTATCCACCTTTGAGAGAGTTAGTGTCCAACCAAGGAAAGCTAATGGATAACCTGTCTAAGAAATTGGCATCTAATGATAAAATACTAGAAAATATAAATAATAGAATGGATAATTTCTCTACTGCCATCAAGAACCAGATTAGCTTTAATAAAATGATTGAATCTCAGTTGAATCAAATAGCTGCTGCTGTTCCTGCTACTAACCCCGGTATACCATCACAACCGGAAGGACTAGAATCTGCAAATCTTGTAGACATGTTTGATGCAGGAGATTACTGGAGTAACCCTATCGTGGAAGTAAGTACTGACCGTCTGCCGGTCAAGAGAGGCGATCCAGGACGCCCCGTCATCCCGATCTCCATCGGCATGCGAGACTTCCCAGAAGCACTCTGTGACTTTGGCTCCAGCGTCAACATCATGCCCAGGGTACTCTATGAAAAACTCTTTTCACAACCATTATTAGAAACAACCATGTGTTTGCAGCTTGCAGATAGGACACTGAGTTTCCCGAGAGGAATATTGAAGAACATCTGTGTCCGAGTGGGTTCCTCGTACGCTCCAGCAGACTTCGTAGTGATAGAGACCGGTTCTGATGAGAGGGCTCCCGTCATCCTAGGGAGACCATTCCTGAACACCGCGGGAGCTGTCATCTATGCTAGTGCTGCCAAGATCAGTTTCTACATCAAGGGGAGGAAGGAAACGTTTTCCTTCAAGAACAAGACCGCACAAATCCCAGAGCAACCCCAATATGAACCAAGGAAGAGGACCAACAGGAGGAACAAGAGCAAGAAGCAAGTATGGACCGAGATAGCTAAGATGGTCACTGCCGTGCACAAAGGTCAAGATCGCCAACTCAAGTCACCGTTCTTGCCTAAGAAGGACGACCCAGGTATGCCAAGCATTTATTGCTCCATTAATGGGTTCCACTTCTACAAGACACTTTGCGACACTGGGTCGGGCGTCAACATAATGGCCAAGGTCACCTATGAACTTCTGTTCGGAACCATGCCCTTAAACCCAACATATATTCAGCTCCAGATGGCAGATCAGACATTCCGACAGGTCGAAGGTACAGTAACTGACGTCCCTGTCAAGATAGACGATCACTTTGTCCATACAGACTTTCAGGTTATTGACATGGGAGAAGATAAATACGATCCACCCATCATCCTTAGAAGACCATTCCTTATTACTGTCAAAGCAATCATTTACATTGGAACTGGAGAAGTCCACATGCACTTCCCCTCTGAGAAGGTACGTCTTTACTTTACTGACCCTAACTATGTATTTGAAGAATCCAAGCAGGTCAGGACAAGAAGAAGGCGGCGTAACCACAATCAGAAGCAACAGGTCATCAAGGACGGATGGGCAGATTATGAAGGAGAAGTGGTAAGATCTGAAGACATACCACTCAACCAACACTGTCCTGAGGAGACCAAAGCACCGAGACAGGTATGGAAAGAAAAGACAGTTGTACATGAAGAGGAGGCGCCGCCGGAACCACCGACTACGCCATCCACCAAGTTCCAGGACGACTGAACGAATAAGAGTTCCGTTCGGAGGACTTAAAAACACCGAATGCCTTGCCAAGAGGTAACTTGGTAGTTATCCTATTCCTTTCAATTATTTACTTTATCTTAAATAGTTTGCTTAGTTAATCATATTCATACTATCTTAAAAAGAAAATAAAAATATTAAAAACCCTAAAGCCCCATGTGGGTATGCGAGTGGCATAAAACCCATAAGTACATTCACTGTGGTGGCATAAAAAATATATATATATATATATAATAAATACATAAATATTTTCTTCTGCTTTATAAAAGAAAAAAAAACAACATAAAAAAATCAAGGAGGCTCAACATGATAAAGGCTAGATATTTATGCTAACACTTAATCAGTTCCACAAAGCTTTGTTGTCTATTTGAGCTTCACAGAATTCAAGGAGACTAGCAGACGGAGGACATTCTAATCGCTGTCAGGGTGCTGCCGACTTTCAAATACATCTCCGCCATCTGCTAGCTACATCAGAAGAGATTATGTCAAGATCCAGCTTGGGGGAGAGCACCCCCATTATCTTGCTAAGTATTTCTATCTTTATCTTTATATTTATATATACTTCTACCCTATAAAAATAAAAATATACATAACTATGAAAAAACCAAATAAAGATTTTGTGCTTATATATATATACCTATATCTTTTGCTTAGTATGTTTTAATAAATAAATAAAGTGGCTATGCTAAACTGAATCTAAATAATAATAAAACTCTAGCATGGATATGATGAATAGTTGCTTTGCCTAATTTTTAAATTTGAAGTTCTCTCTCTAAGTTTACATAACTGTTATCATTTAAAGCTTGCTCTAAACCTGAACTTGTGGGAAGAGAACTTGATCTAAAGTCTAAGTTGTTAACGGATATGATGTGGGAAGGTTGAGCTGCTGTTTATCTATTCCTAGAGATGCTAGAATTCTGGAGAATTTTATCTTTGAAAATCTTAAAATGCTACATGATGAGTTCCTATATGATGAGAGTTTAAGTTCCTACCACAACCATACATACATGCTTGCTAGAATTTAAGCCATACCTTTACTTTTTACTGCTTATGAGCATTGAGTGTAGTCAAGCTGTGTAGACCCTTAGGAGCTTGTCATGCGGTTAAAATCAAGATTCACTTGCACGATCACTCATACATGCTGCTTCTACTCCGGAAGTACGCATCCACATATATCCACTCATTCTCATCTCCAGATCCACATAAAATTATTCTACTCCTAATCCGGGAGAGAATAGCCAAAAATATTTTCCCATTCTTGTTATCCCCTGTGAAATAAATGCTCAAGCTATTTTGGTTACTACCACTTGCTATATTGTTCTAAGGAGATGAGTGCTCTATACGAGGAAATAAAAAGGGGCAAGTGCCCGGAACCTCGAAAAGAAAAAGATACGAGGAAATAAAAAGGAGCAAGTGCTCGGAACCTCGATGAAAAAAAAAGAAAAAGTGTGAGAAGAGAGGTAAAAATGGACAAGTGTCCGACAGTAGAATTAGGGGTACAAGATACCCACCTAAGAGAAAAAAAAGAAAATATAGAGCACCTCATTCTCCTCAAGAGCTTTAAAAGCAAGAAAGGTACGTATCCCCTCAAAAAAGAGCAAAAGTAGAATTAGACTTTCATCATTGTTATCATCACTACCACCATACACCATTTATTCGCCACACATGCACATCTTGATTTGACTTATTGGCTTGTTTCTCTGGATCCATGGTTTGACTATGCAATAAATGTCTTGTAAGTATGTATACTTTATCTCCCACCGATGAGCTCCAGATATCAAAAGCCTTATTAGAATAGGATGAGAGAGAAGGCAATGTCACTCTGCCTTATACCACAAATACTACATACTTTGCTTTGAGAGAAGGCAGACACCATTACTGCCTTGGTGAGGATCCAGAAATACCACAAAAGAGAGACCTGAGAGAGTCATACAAGGAATCTCTGAGTTTTATTTGAAAATCTGCAAAAAACTCCAGAGCTATAGCTGATCAAGAATAAGAGACATGGCGCTTGACTAGACTGTTCTATCTTTTAACCGCTCAAGACAAAGGTGACGGTTGCAAGCCCCATGGTGAAAGGTATAATGAGTAAGTTTTAAGTCTTGACAGTTTACTTTAACTCAGAGATGAGACTCTATTTGAAAGCATGTGTACCGTCAAAATTCAAAGGCATTTCAGCAACTTCTCATCCATCGCTGAGTCTATCCTTGCTCAGGGACGAGCAAGAGGTAAGCTTGGGGGAGTTTGTTGACGATCCTTAAGTATCAATTATAACTATCAAATAAATAGAGAAAAGGATCCAAATGAAACCAACACCTAGACTTAGGGTTTTATCTGACAGAATTCCACGAGTTTTGCTGTTTATCTATTTCTGCAGGGGGTTATCAGGAAATACGGAAGAAAGGCCCACATGTCGGATTAATGACGGGATATTAACCGAACACGTAATTATCTTACATCTAGAAGAGTCCAGAAGCCACGAGAACGAACGGGAGGCGTAACGGAGCCGGACACAGGGCGCCCGCCCTGGTCCTTAGGGCGCCCGCCGTGGCCCCGAAGCCAATCAGGCTCCGCCTCGAGGATTATGCTCCACCGACCTAGAGGATCAAGGAAAACCGTCCGTTCAATGTCGGTTTGATCAGACGGCCCAGATTCATCCGAAAGGGCTATATAAGCAAGGCCCCTGCCCCTGGAGGAGAGGCCCACGTCTCATACTTCAAACCCTAATTCAGGAGGAGAGCCTCTGATCAAGCCCTAGAGCCACCACATCAACTAGATCTCTAGTTAGCATAGCTACATAGGATTAGAACTAGAAGGAGTCAATCTTCGATTGGTTCCCGGATCTGTCAAGAGGATTCTTGGTAATTCCTCTCTTGTTCTTCAATTGTTCATCATTGTTCTTCAATATTATGAATATGACTTTGTTCTATTTCAATATATTGATTATGACTTTGCTCTACTTGAATATATTTGCAATTATATTGTTCTTAGTTTATCATAGTTATATGCTTGGCTTAGTTAGATTGGAATTATATACATGCCTAGGATCGTATAGCGTTTATCCATGTGTACAGTGGGTGAATGATAACTATTGTGTAGACGTGGTGTCTATACCGTATTTATCTGCGATTGCACCCTATATGCCGGATTGTGGGGTAGTTCGCGATAGTGACAGCTTCGTTGATTCTTATATAGTCCCCCTCTCGTGTATAGGGCAGGCAGAGCAACACTATTACAGGGGAGTGATTGCTATGTTCTTCATCTTCCTTGCTAATATTCACTATGCATGGATATAGTCTTTTCTCACCATGATTGCCAAGTATAATTGCACTAACTATGATATGCTAGACTTTATAGTTAATAATAACTTAGGGAATATCTTTGTAGTTCATCCTAATTCCATGCTAATGACTTGCTAGAATATCTGTTGAGGTGCTTATCATTATTATATGTGGCTAGCTGATCAGATTAATTATCTTTATCACCATTATCACTTTACCTTTACTTAATGTGACATTTATACCTGTATAAAGAGATTGATAAATACTCTCGGTTATACATGCAATGATGTGTACTCAGTTCCATATTCTCATTCTATTATCAACCATGATACTTAGAAATCCCTTCCCAGTGGTAAAAATATAAATAATGATACCTGGAATACTTCCCGGTTAAAATGCTACATCGGTATTAATTTGTGCGCTTGCAGATCCCTTTTATTATTTATCTTGATGAGCAAATGCATATTTCAATACCGCGTCTCTCATGTCATGCTGGGGATGACAACTTGGCTTAAGTGGCATAAGGGATAGGTTTGGCATTTTTGGCGCCGTTATTAGAATTAGAAAACTAAGTCTACTTTTGGTAGTGACGTTAAGAATGCCCAACAATTGGGTGCTGGTTGATCAGTGCGTCCTCAGCTGGATGTACAACACTGTGTCCAAGGACGTCCGCACCATCGTGCGATCTCCCAAGGCGACGGCGTACAAGATTTGGCAGGCGATCCACGATCAGTTCAGAGACAATGAGCTTCATCGGGCGGTTTACCTTGAGGCCGAGCTCCGCAGCTTGGTTCAGGGTGACATGGACATCACCACCTACACTGGGCGCCTCAAGCACCTCGCTGACGCGCTGCGCGACGTCGAGCAGTCGGTGCGCGAGACGTCGCAAGTCCTGAACATGCTCCGCGGTCTTTCGCCCAAGTATCACCACGCCGTCCCCATCATCACCGCCAAGCAACCTCCCCACACGTTCCTGTCGGCGCGCTCTTACCTGCTGCTCGAGGAGCAGTATGACAAGGAGCACGCCAAATCTGCTGTTCAGCACGCCCTCGTCGCCGCCGGGACTTCGCGCCCTCCTGCTTCCTCTACCACGGGCGGTTCCAGCGCCGGCGGTGCTCCTCGGTCTAGCCAACCAACCGGGGGCGCTCCCACGCGCAACGACAACCGCGGCAACAACAAGAAGCGCCGCGGTCGTGGCAACACCAGCTCCACCAGTGGACACGGCGGCTCCGGCGACTTCAACAACGGCGCGCCATCAGCTGGTGGATCCCTTGGCCATCGTCCACCGTCCTCTCCGTGGCAACCAGGGTACAATCCGTGGACCGGCATGGTCCAAGCATGGCCAATGCCGTTTCGCGTTCCCGCAGCAGGTGTTCTGGGTCCACGCCCTGGCGTTCCACAGCAGGCCTACATTGCTGGGCCACAGATTCCGGTGACTGCGCCAGCACCATCTCTGCCTCCACCCGCTGGCGACGTGTGGAACCAGCAGGCACTCCTGGTGGCTCTAGCCTCGGCCAACGTTCCACCCACCGGCCCCAGGCTTCTGAGTGGTTCATGGACACCGGCGCTACCTCACACATGGCGTCTGGCTCTGGTAATTTTTCCAATGCCCGCCGTCTTCTTTCCTCTTCTCCGATTACTGTCGACAACGGTGCCACCATGCCTGTCACACACACCGCCACATCTTCTATATCGGGCACACCCTTTCATTTGAGCAATGTTCTTATTCCCCCCCATCTTGTCAAGAACTTGATCTCAGTGCGTTCCTTCACTCGTGATAACAATGTGTCGATAGAGTTTGATCCCTGTGGTTTTTCTATTAAGGATCTTCCAACCCGGAAGGAGATGCTCCGATGTAACAGTGACGGCGAGCTGTATCCTCTCCGGGCACATCCAGAGGCGCTGCTGTCCAGCTCCTCTTCTGTCGACTTGTGGCATCAACGCCTTGGGCATCCCGGCCGCGACACCCTTCAGCGCACCATAGCTCAGTTCGATTTCACATGAACAAAGTCATTAGCTCATACTTGTCAGTCGTGTCAGTTAGGCAAACATGTTCGTCTTCCCTTCTTCCCGTCCTCCTCTGTCAGTTATGTACCCTTTCAGCTAGTACATGGAGATGTCTGGACATCGCCTGTTCCCAGTAATTCAGGTTTCAAATATTACCTTGTGTTAATCGATGCTTGCACTCATTACCTCTGGACATTTCCACTACGAGCTAAGTCTGAAGTTGCTCAGTGCTTGATTTCCTTTCATGCCTACGTACTGACGCAATTTCAGTTACCACTCATTTCATTTCAAACTGACAATGGGAGGGAATTCGACAACACTGTTGTCCGTCAGCATTTTGCCGCACATGGCATTTCTTTTCGCCTGTCTTGCCCCTACAGTTCATCTCAGAACGGAAAAGCTGAACGAATCATACGTACGCTCAATGACTGCGTGCGTAGCATTCTTATTCACGCTAACATGCCCTACTCCTTCTGGGCTGAGGCGCTCTCCACAGCTTCCTACCTTGTCAACAGGCGCCCTTGCCACGCCACGGCGCCGGTCACGCCGTTCGAGCGCCTGCTCGGGGCACCGCCTTCCTACAGCCATCTCAGAACATTTGGCTGTCTCTGCTATCCAAACCAAACTGCTACAGCTGCGCACAAGCTTTCAGCACGCTCTACTGCATGTGTCTTCTTAGGATATCCCAGTGATCACCGTGGCTACAGGTGTCTGGATCTTGACACTTGTCGCGTCATCACGTCTCGCCACGTCGTGTTCGACGAATCCGTGTTTCCTTTCCGAGCACCATCTCCTGTCACAACACTGCCCATGCACGGTTCATCACCAGACATGGATGACGAACAAGTGCTTCCCACAGACAACCATCCTAAGCATCGTTGGGTCGTTCACGCAACACCCGTTCGCGACTCGCCACACGTCGACACCGCCTCTAGGTCTCGTTCTTCACCGGTGGCTATCGTTCAATCGCCAGCCACTGTGTCTCCGGCCATGCCGGCCTCCTCCACAACTCCAGCGTCAGCTCCGTCTGAGCCCTCGCCTCCACATGCCTCACTTGCGCCATCTCCACCACGCCATCACATGGTCACCCGTGCAAGGGCCGGCGTTTTCAAACCGAACCCGCGGTACGCTATGACCATGGACACAAACATCTCACCTATTCCTTCCTCCGCCCGTGAAGCTCTGCGCGATCCCAATTGGCGTCGTGCCATGGAGGTCAAGTTCTCAGCCCTTCAAGCCAACCGCACCTGGCGGCTAGTCGACAAACCTGCTGGTGCTCATGTCATCTCTGGGAAATGGGTGTTCAAACACAAATTTAACTCAGCTGGCTCTCTGGAAAGGTACAAGGCCCGTTGGGTGGTGCGTGGCTTCAACCAACGCGCTGGCATCGACTTTCAGGAGACTTTCACGCCGGTTGTCAAGCCTGCGACAATCAGAACCGTGCTCACCATTGCCGCCTCCAAGCGCTGGCCGACACGGCAACTCGATGTGTCGAATGTGTTTCTTCATGGCAATCTTGAGGAACGCGTTCTGTGTCAACAACCCATTGGGTTCCGTGACGCTGATCAGCCTCAAGCCATTTGCCTGCTCGACAAATCCTTGTACGGGCTGAAGCAAGTGCCGCGCGCGTGGTTCACGCGGTTCGCCATGTTCGTCGTCAAGCTGGGCTTCAAGGCTACCCGATCGGATTCATCACTCTTCGTACTGCGCCGCGGCCACGACACTGCCTACCTCCTCCTCTACGTCGATGATATGGTCGTCACTGCGTCGAGCTCTACGCTGCTTCAACAGATCGTCACCGAGCTGCGCACCGAGTTCGCTATCAAGGACATGGGTGAACTGCGCTTCTTCCTTGGCATCGACGTTCAGCGCAAGGTCGATGGCTTCTACCTCTCCCAAAGCCGCTACGCTGAACAGATCCTCGACCGCGCTGGCATGACCCAGTGCAAGGCTGCTCCAACACCGATCGACGCCAACGGCAAGCTTCCATCTGATGGACCAGCGATCGACGACACGACGTCATACCGCAGCATCGCCGGAGCTCTTCAGTACCTGACGATCACGCGACCGGACCTCGCCTTCGCCGTTCAGCAAGCTTGTCTCTACATGCACGATCCTCGACAGCAACACCTCGCACTGCTCAAACGCATCCTGCGATACGTTTGCGGGACAACGTCGCATGGGCTACACATCCGCGCCTCGGCTAACCTCGACGTCACGGCGTACTCCGACGCCGACTGGGCCGGCTGCCCTGACACTCGACGGTCGACATCGGGGTTCTGTGTGTTCCTCGGCGATGCGCTGGTGTCGTGGTCGTCGAAGCGTCAGCCCACCGTCTCCAAGTCCAGCGCCGAAGCGGAATACCGCGCGGTGGCGAACGCTGCAGCGGAGTGCATTTCGCTCAGACAGCTTCTCGGCGAGCTCCACTTCCCCATCCTGAAGGCTACTGTGGCGTTCTGCGACAATGTGTCGGCCGTCTACATGTCCAAGAATCCGGTTCACCACAAGCGCACGAAGCACATCAAACTTGACATCCACTTCGTCCGTGAACGGGTGCAAGCCGGTGAGCTTCGTGTTCTG
Organism: Saccharum spontaneum; assembly: GCA_022457205.1. Classification (NCBI taxonomy): domain Eukaryota; kingdom Viridiplantae; phylum Streptophyta; class Magnoliopsida; order Poales; family Poaceae; genus Saccharum; species Saccharum spontaneum. The sequence continues at coordinate 34,201,895 of CM039614.1, forward strand.
CACGTTCCAACTGGAGAGCAGTACGCCGACATAATGACCAAGGGACTCACCACGAAGACGTTCGAAGCCTTTCGGGAAGTCTTTGTGTCATGCCGATGATACTTCAGACTGCGGGGGGGTGATAAAGTGTATTTGTATTTGAGTTTTGTAATCGCTTGATGAGGTTTTTCCCACGCTGCCTGTGCCCACGACGTCGCCACGATCGTGCGCACGCTCGGCAGACGCGCCTCGCGCGCTGGCAGTTCCACTGCCATGTAACTTGTACAAATACCCAGAGAGCAACGCGAGTATTCTTGTTGGCTCCATTCTTCACTCTTTCAAAGACGGAGCGACGTCTCAAGCTAGATCGATCTGCTGCATGTACACATGAAGACCAGATGCTAGGACGTAGTGCTGTACATGCGCGAAGCTTGGACCTGGAGGATGAGTGCTGGACGCGGGCGCGAAGATTTGACGCCGCCATGCATGCATGGCGCCCGCACCCATTCTTTGCTGGCCTGTATGCACATGCACCTCGTACATGCCATGCATCTACATACAAGCAAGCAAGGAGGCCGCGGCCATGCATCCACGCACAAAACTAAAGTCGATAAATCTTTACCTCTTCGTGGCCGATATTGACGGTCCTCTCCTCGAGCGCGTCGAGGTCCTGGACGCCGAGGCTCTTTAGCGGCGCAACACTGGAGACTGGGCGTTACGGTGAGGTCATTCATGATGATGTACTTTGCCATGCAGCATCGCGACACGTACAACGGTTGCTGCGTTGTGGCCGCGGTTGAAGGATGCCTTGCGGAGGGAGCCGCACGTGGCCACCGCGTGTAGGACGGGCCTCGCTGCCGCCGCAGGACGCAAACAGGAACAGGGATTAGGGTGAAAGAGACGGGAGCAGTGGTTCCAGGCTGGTGTAGGAAATTCCATGATGAAAAAGAACGCGAGGGGAAGTGCGGCCATATAAGAGAGAAAAAAGAGTCTTTTTTTTTGCTTGTATTAGTGTCGGAGTCCTCGAACATGATAATTTGGCTAGTATGGTTTCTTTTTCCAAGGTCCAGGAGGAATCTTAATTGAGAAGGAGTTTTACATCTTACACATGTATGATCTTAGATGACGAAAAAAATTTGTCTCTAGGACGAATCCAATACGTATTGGAGTCAGACTTGTCTGTATGGATCATCGCTAGACGCAATATAATAGAACTCTTTGAGCACGGGTCATATAAGTCTGGACAAAGGAAGAAATCTTTATTGTCCGGTAGTTAGGGGGAGACAAACCAAAAAAATGGATGGACAAAAAAAAACCTGAAATTTTGCCTCTTTATTATTAGGTATAGATATAGAGTTTATACACTAAAAAATAACTAACCATATCGTCTGCTTTCCCCGCCCCTGCCCTATAGAAAAAAATTCCAGATAAAAACATATACGGCAAAAAAGCTGTAAAAAAACAACCATCCTGAAAAAAAAATCCGTCATCGGCTTCCCTCGCTCCCGTAATATCTATTATTATTATATACAACTAAAAAAAAAGTAACGCTATCGTCTTACCCCGCCCGCGTTAAAAAAAAACAGACTGCTGCAAGCCCCCGTTTTTTGTTGCCACGTTTTTTTTTGTTGCCACGAATAGCAGACCACGTAGTGCCAACCGTTTTTAACAGATACAAATACAATGACATGCAAAGCAATCTCGTCACGGCCCAACAAGTCTGCCTCACGCTGCTACGGGAGCAATCACCGCGGCCCAAGAGTAGATCTAGTACAATAATAGGGTTTCCAATGCAAAATTATTTATTATATTTTTATTAATTACATAAGTATATTAATTAAAAATTTATAAAATAGATACATGTGATATACATGATAAACATCACGAAATATGTTCGTCTAAACCGCAACCAATTATGTCACTGTAGACATGGATAAAAAATCGTTGTCCATGCAGCGCACGGGCTTATACCTGTAAGGACTTTGATGCGCCTAGAGGGAGATGAATAGGTGTACCTAAAATTTCTTTAAACACAGACTTAAAACAACATATTAGTCTGAGGGTCCTGAGTATCAGAAGTTCTGACGTAAACTTTCAGAACTTCTGACCAACAAGGGAACCAATGAAATCGGTGCCTAAAACAATATGAAATTTAGATCTGCGAATTACCACACTTCCTTATGGATAGATGAAGTTGCCCAAGTACCTCCTTGCCCTTGGAGTACTACCAATTTATAGATCGAGACCAAACCCTAAATATAGCTTGAGGGAGAGAGACAACGAAGAACAAGTAGAACAATACAAAGCAAGAACACAAGAGACATAAGGTGTTTATCCCGTGGTTCAGCTCGCCACTAAGGCTTGCCTATGTCCACATTGTTGAGGAAGCCACAAAGGCTTTTAGGTCTCTTTCAACACTATCCTCGTTCTCAAATCAAAAGAGCAGTCTCTTGAGGTAAGAGGTGATTTCACTAGATGATTGGGGTGATTACAAACCTTTTGGGGTTGCCACACAAGTTGGAAGCTCCATAGGCAACACCTAGCCGGCTAGGGGCAAAGCCCCAAGAGTAACAAACGTAAATCCAACTAGCTTGACGAAGAACTCGAGTGCTCAAGCTTGCTTCAATGTTTCTCTCACCAAATCCCTTCTCTTAACTCAATCTCTTGCAAGATTTGAAGCTAGGAGTAAAGAGAAGAGAAGAGATAGGCTTTTAGGAGCTAGGAGGCACTTCTCTGAAGTTTGGGCAGTGAGAGAGTGAGTGGGTAATGGTTAAATTAAGATGGGGTGAGTATATATAGGTCCAGCTCAAAAAAGATTGTTACAGTGAAAACCAGAACTTCTAATATGAGACCAGAACTTCTGACTTTCGTAGGGTTGCTCCCAACAACAGAACAACATCAGAACTTCTGATAGGGGTCTAGAACTTCTGATTTTCACAGGGTATCTCCCAACAACAGAACAACATCAGAACTTCTTATAGGGGTCTAGAACTTCTGATTTTCGCAGGGCTCTATTGTGAGTAGTGCAGTACTTGTGTGCCCCTTTTTGGTTTATTTTAGTTAGATTTTTAAGCACTCTATCTTCCTCAGACTACCTAGATTTACATCCCTCTTTATAGTGCGGCATATCCTAAACTCGATCAAATATCAAACAAATTTAAAAGCCTTTAAGTTCATCACCGCGTCTTTTTATAATTTGAGGCTCCACCATCACATGTATTATCATCATTCTTATTATACCTGCTTGTCATCTCGATAAAACTCATTAGTCCTCTAATTGTGTGGTCATTACACCAAAAACCACAATTAGGCTTAATTGCACTTACAATACCACTTAAAAAGTACCAATAGCTTTCGTAAAAAAAAACTTTCGTATGCGCGCCCCAAGTCCTCCTATGCCCCACGCGGCCACGCACTCGCCAGATCGGGCCAGATTCAAAAAACTAAAATCCGTTGGGCCCCATCGAACCACGCCACACCCCCATTCGATTTCCAATGCAGCCCCCGGGTACCAACTGCGGTCGTTCACGCATCGCATGCACCCCGCCAGATCGGTCTGAAAGGACCTTGATGTCACCTAGAGGGAGGGAGTTAATAGGCCTATTTAAAATAAAACTCAAACTTGCTGTTAGTATAGGCGCGGCACTGCTGCTCCCAAGGTGCGGCACGCCGCACTGCAGACAAGCTCGAACTATAATTCAAAAACTACCCAAGGAATATTAGATCGATTAAAATACTGAGCTTCTTGGGGTAATGTTGAACCTATTCCACCATTTGAATCACAGCGAAACCTTAAGCACAAGTAGATCAGGATCAAACCCTAGAATCACCACAAATACAAGTATAGCAATGCAAATCACAAGAACACAAGTGAGACATTATTTATCCTGTGGTTCAGCTGGCCACTAAGGCTTGCCTATGTCCACGTTGTTGAGGTAGCCACCAAGGCTTTGGTTTATTTCAACCTTATCCTCGTTCTCAAGTCAAGAGAATGAACTCTTGAGATGAGATATGATTTCACTAGATTGGGGTGATTACAAACCTCCTAGGACTGTCACACAAGTTGGCAAGCTCCACGGGCGACACTCTAGCCGGCTAGGAGCAAGCTCTAAGAGTAACAAACACAATCCACTGGCTTGAACGCGAACCAAGTGCTTTGGTAGTTGAAGAACAGTTCGGGCTGCTCTCTAATGCAGTTTGGAGGCTCAAACTCTCTTGTATTTGGAGAAGAATCAAAGGGTGAAGCTTGAGGAGCTCCAATAGAGCGAGAGAGAGGGAGAGAGCTGTTGTCTAAGGATTGGCGAGGGGAATGGTCAATCTAAACCTTGTTACCGTTGGAGAGAGAAGAGAAGGTATAAATACCTTCTTGCTCCCAATGGTCAGTTAAGTCGCAGTAGTGTCGCGGTCTTACTGCGGCAGTGCCTCAGTGCGACAGTGCCTCGCCTCAGCGCAGCAGTGCCTCACCCGCCAGGCAGCACAAAAGATAGGATTGCAAAGCTTGCTGTATTGGCTAAGGCTTTAAGGATATTTTGTGAGTAAATGAGCACTTGGTTGCACATTAAAGCTCGTGCATTGTATCACCATTTATAGTACGGTTTTTTCTAAACTCAAATTCAAAATATCAGAGAATTTGAACACCTTTGAGTTGGTCACCGCATCCTTTTATAATTGAGAGCTCCACTATCGAATGTATTGTCCTTATTCCCAATATACCTTGAGCATGTGACTCAAACCATTTCAACACATGGGAGCTCAATCCATGGCTTTAAGTCACTTCCACTAATAATTTGATCCTCAACACAATATGACTCCTCATAGCTCGATTAGTTCATCGACTCAAATGCAAGTACTTTCTTCTTCACCTTAGCCATGGTACCTCGGTCCTTAAGCCATTGCTTGCCCTTCACCTTCGCTTAGTCCCTCGAAGCTCTTTCCTTGCTATCTTCACCCTATCGAACCATACTCAAGTCACATCATATTAAGTATCCATTGAAAACCCATTTCTTCAATATTGTTATCATTGCTCGAATGTTTTCTAGATATAAATGTTGAGATCAATCAAGTTTCTATTGGATTCACATAGATTGAGATATATGAATAAACATCAATATAGTCAAGCCAATTCATGATTCCTTATATCCTCTTTATCTTGGCTTGACACTCCTAACACTCACTTCAATATCTATCTTCATACTTCTAGCTTGATCAAAACAATGCAAAGTGATTTTTCAAATATTTATCTATACAAGCAAACCATCATAGAGACCGATTTATATCCAATATGAGTTGTGTCCTTTGTCATTTAAACTTTTGCTTGGTATTTCTTCACTTATGCATTTTTTACTCATTCTTTAATCCTTGATCAAAGCTAATCCACTGTCCAACTCTTCTTATTCATGCAAAGCAAGCCATCATTGAGACTAATCCAAAGTTATCAACTCATGTCTCATTTGCTATTTACGAAGAATGCTTGATTTCACATGATGCTATGATATCCCACACTATAGAAGCCATTTCATCCATTCCATTTGTATTATTGTCTTATGCTTGAACTATATTGTTTTCATAATCTTCTAGCATAACAATACACAATTTGGCCTTCATTTCAATATTATGTGGAATATCATCAAGTTTGTCTTCTTGTTGAACCTATATGTAGCAGAATCGCCTGATTTAACATGCTTTCAGGGCACTCATCTTCCATTAGACACTAAGTGCCCTGAGAGTGAGCTCAACCAAGCGATTCCGTCAAGCACACCCAACGGGAGAACTCGAACAATCCATATTTTACACCCGGGATCTAATAATGAGTACAAACTTACAATACTTAGTCCATTTCATACAACATAGAGTCTCAGAAAGCATTTATTACAATACCAGGGTTCAGAGTGTGATAAAATAAACAACAAAAAAAATAAAATAAAATAAAATAAACATCTAGAGGAACGTAATGAGAATCTATCTGTGCCCACCAGAAGAATCCTCCACACAAGGCCTAGCTGCTCAAGGTGCACCTGCAACGGGGGTAAAATAAACCCTGAGTACACAATGTACTCACAAGACGTACCCGACTAGGAAATATATTTTCTGACTCTCAAGGATTATGATAGGCTTTATGGCTTGTGGGTTTCTTGTTTGCGGAAAGCAGCACTAAAAGTGTGTCCTTAATTCCTTACTTTTAGTAGTCATATTTTATTTATTATCCAACCTTCTATGTAAGCACCTAGTCTATAATCAAGCAGGGTTGAGCAATCAGAACCATTTCTTCATCTCTCAACTGCCAGTTCTTACTACGATGCCAGAGCGCAGTCAAGTCGTACCGTCACGTAGAAATGGTGATTCGCGAATCAATGTGCCCAGCTGGGTACCCCAAAAAGCACACACCTCGCTTGCACCCCAGGCACAAGCAAGACCAACCTATTCCTCTCCTGTCACGGGATTTAGGTCTCCATCCAAACTTGGACTCCAAGCCCCCACACTTGAGGCCGGGCCTCAATGCGGTGCTTAGACCTCCACCTATCCCCGCCTCCAATCAGTCGGTCTAGAAAGAACCAGAGCACATCACAAGAGAGTAACAAGCCTTCCCGCTCCCATAAGCAAGTATGTGCTCGGGATAATAAATCTGTGACTTGACCAAGGTCCATGCAACGAATGGTCCTTAATTGACACGAACAGAGAAACAGTGCAACCCAGTTATGCCCCATGGCCGCGGGGCACAACTTGTTACACCCACCAATACCCATACCCTATCCATGCCCGGTCACCATTTCCTTTCCATCATTTTATCAAGGTTATAACAATAATATTAATAACCATCTATTGTGAGCAATGACATGTAACTCACACTACCGATAAACCTAAGCAAAGCAGCTACACGATCCTGTACTAGTAAGACTCATGCATATATATATATGTATATATATATATATACATATATATATATATATGTATATATATATATATGCATGTGGGTATCATAAAATTCCTGCAACGTAAATGCACAACATTTAAATATATAAAATGATTTGTGAAAATAGGGGTTATGCACTGGGGCTTGGCTTAGGCAGGTGCAAGGTCAGAGGTGTCAGTCGCGGGCGGCTCCTGGAACTCCCCCGGCACGAAGATCTCCTCCTCGTACTCCTCGATGGCTTCCTCATAGTCCTGCTCCTCCGTGGCCACGTACTCAACTACCTCATGATCTACATGCATGAAATGATAATATGACACTTAATAACATGACAACAGCAACTCTTAAAATGATACACTACTAATGGCTAATATTCTACGCTACCCATTGTTTCTACTTAGCAAGAATTAACTGATCTAGCTATTCTCTAGCAACTAAATTGCATATCTTCTTTTGATTACTGATTTAGTACAAAGCACTACTAGGGAACTTAGCTACTCTATCTAGCAAGCCATTCAAAAGCTACAAAATTTACAGCAAGCACCTGATAACATCATGAACCTACTATCAAGTTTCTAGGGCTAAATCTATCCTAGATTTGCCACAAAAATTCCTACAAAATTGGGTACATTAAAATATGTTGCCTTTTGCATTAATTTAATGGACCTAACATCATCACAACAATGCAGAACAGAAATTCACCAATTGGTAGAACATGAATTTAGGGACTCAACTAAAGTGGTTTCACGATTTTTGGACATCTACACAAGTCGTTATAATTCATCAAAGTTTGGTTCAAAAACTAAATTACCAAAGCATTTCTTAAATCATTAGAACAAAAAAACCTGTTCTCTCGCCACGGCCCAACTGCGCGACCCACTCACGCGCAGCACGTGCCCGCGGCCAGCGCGGTCCGGCCTGAGAACGCGGCCCACGCGGTAGGCCGATGACCGCGTGATGCGACCCACGATCGGGGAAAGCCCGCTCCCTAGGCGTTTAAGCAAAAATGCCCCCGCGCTTTCAGCAAAACGACCCGCGGTCCCATGCACTATTCCAAGAGAGCTAGGTATTGCAATAAAGACCCTGTAATCTCCTCCTATTACCACGGCCAAGTCCTAGGGCACCCCTGCGCTCACCGGCGCGACGGCATGGGCACAAGACCGCCGTCCCGAGCAACCGGAAACCCCCCGACACCACTAGGAGGCCAACACTCACCTACAGGGCAACGCGTAGCTACGGGCAGCAGTTGAACGAGCCGGGACGCAGCAGGGTGGCTCCTCCACGATGACGGACAACCTGTGATGGCGGCATCCCTATTCCAGTGAGCTACGGGCTTACAGGAAATAGTAGAAACAGCGGTGAGCACCAGCGACTCACCACAAAGCTACCCGAGACGATTGTTAGGTCGGAGACGGTCAGAGCAGTGGTGGCCACGTGCGCCCGAGCGACCAGGCGGCACACCGTGGTGGCACGGCCACGCCTACGACAGTTGGGCGGTGAACGGACCTCTGGGATGGTGCGCAGGGTTGAGTGGATGACGTGGCAAGGCTAGTAGAGCACCCAATTTGGGGTTTGAGGCAAACGGGGAGGGCTGCCATGGAGCATGGCCGAGCTTGGCCTTAAAGGCACAATGGAACGGAAATCTCCGATTGCAGCACGGTGGGGCCAAATTGGAAGTGAGTTGAGGTCGCTCGGTGAGGTCACTCAGTGGCGAACTCTAGGGCGTGGTTGATTGGGTAATTGCGGCCTCTCCCAACCGGCTTGCTGGCAGTGGCCCCAACCACCAGGCGGACAGGGGAAGAGAGGTGGGGGAGAAAGCAGTCAGCGCCCAAGTCCCATCCACCGCTAAGCTGGGGTCACCGGGACGTGCATGAGAAGATGGTGAACGCGAGTGGCAAGCGCAGGCAGCACCAACCGGCCAGGCGGTGCAGAGCCGACACGGACACGATGCACCGTTGACCCAGACAGCGCGCAACACCAAGCACAGCAGGGAGGGAGAGAGGGGGGGTGCAGCGGGCAGCAGAGCCAGCCTCACACGCGAGCGACCAGGGGATTCAACCACAGCAGTGCGTCAACGGGAGGATCAGCTGTCGTGGCGCGGACAGAGCCGCCCCGACGCGCTGTGCGGGACGACCACGGATGGTGACCGCGCACAGGAAACCAGATAACCCGACGTTACACGCATGCACGATTTTTAAAGCATCCACCCCGGCTAAATCAACTCGAACCCGTCACGACCGCCTGCACCCTGCACAAGAAGGTACTAAACTACCTGCTAGGGCTAAGACTCGACACTAGTTACTAACAATTTCATGCAGAACATCATCACGAACACAAGCTCGTCACGCTGCTGTCAAGGTCGAAAAAAATCAGCTAAGTCCCTAAATGAACCCTAACTTAGTTTCTGTTTTGAGCTATTAGAAACTCTAGCAAGCATTATTACTTTGTTAAAACAAATGTTGCATTAACACCTACACACTTTACACTTCACATCTTATTTAGGGTTCACATATATGTTTTATAGCATTTTTGTTCAATAAAAATTAGTTTCCAACCTTAGTTGATATATTCTGGTTATTACGTCAATCTTCCAATAACATTTTTATTAATTATACTGGATTACTAAAATGGTCCTGCGCACTTCAAAAATATGCAAAAACACAAGAGATGATGCTCATGCTATGCTTTGGTGCATTGTTACACGCGGTAACACCGAGGGTGTTACACTATATACACTTCTCATTCCACAATTCACAAGTGTATACAATAACTCAATTTCTTGTTCAACACTTAGCAAACTTGTTAGACCTTTAATGACGTTGTCATTCAATTCACTAAAACCCACAAAGAGGCTAGATGCACTTACACGGGCAACATCGATATGGAAACCATGATCGACAGTCCTAGAGTCTGAAGACACAATGGTCACGTTCCAGACTTCCATGGCCATAAAACAGGGAACACACTGTGCGGCGAGAGACACATCAGAATACACTGCAAATTAAGCACAAGCACACATTGGAGATCATCACGAGGAAACTAGAATACACAAACAGACAAAAGGCATTGATCTCTACAAAAAAAAGCCGGACTCACCAGATCTGAAACAAAACCTCGGAACAAACATCAGAAAACATGACCAACTATGACATGCTCCGTGGAACGCTGTCGTACACCATCCACAGGAGCTGGAGGTGTGGGAGGACCCTACTGAGTTCGTCCAATTGGTTCAGAAATCATGTTCTTCCTTCTTCATTAAATTCTAATAATGATTCTCTTTAGATATTTATATAGATTCTCCAACATGGAACCGAGCCAGAATGAATCTAAATTACTTACACAAGTTGTCAATCCTAAGAAGCGTAAAAGGCAAACAGACAGAGCACAGCGTGCAGCTATGATTAACGAGCAACGAAATGGAATTAATATAAATAAATAGTAGAGAACGACATGCCAAAATGACGGAAGACCAACGTGATGAAGTTAAGAGGAAACGCCGTGAAGCGTATATCAAGAGCCACGACAAGATTGAATATTAGGATCTTGGCTATGCCGACTATTGAGAAGGACGTCAACAAGGGAAAGGAAAAGAAGAAGTCAGAAAAGGATATATTCACGAAGAATATCGTTTATAAAGAGGTTTGAACTACTTGACTACTAGTGCTAGCTGAGTCAGTACACTTAGAATGTTGTTAAGAAAATGTGGAACTTAGGTGTGTTAAAGGATACAATTAGAACATAACTACTAGCATAATATTGATGTTCCGAACAACACATTCGAAAATAATTATTGTTAGAAATTCGTACTAGCATTATTATGATAATATAATTTTTCCCGTGCAACGCACAAACATTTATCTTGTACAAAAAAATCCTAAGACAAAACCCCCGTCCCTGCCCTATACGGCAAAAAAAACACCATAAAAACAACGTCCCCTTTTCCGAAAAATATATGGCAAAAAACACTGTAAAAAAGCCAAAGTCCAAAAAAAAAAACAAATATGGCAAAAACAACATTTCCAAAAAACATATACGCAATAAACCCTCTCAATACAAAAATAAATCAATCTATAAAAAATCAAATAAAATAGTTTTAATAAAATATAAGAAGTTCATCTAAAGAAAACATATGTAAATAAAAATTCCCTCAAATTCGACTTAGATAGCCGTGGTGATGAAAGGTCCTAATATGGCTAGACAGGGGTGAATAATCTATTTTAAAAATCTACAAGATCACTAAAGTAATTTGATTAGTATGACAAACGACGTAATGCAATTTTGCTCTAGCTCTACAAGAGTTGCAAGCCACATATCTAACAATTGTAGTTGCTATGATCACTAGGCACACACAAGAGCTAAGTTGCTACTCACTAGAGCTCTCAAACTTGCTACACTAAAGAGCTCCACTAGGTGAACTTAAACTACAAAGCAAGCTCTCAATTCTAAGTACACTAAAGAGCTTGCTACAACTAGTTTACGAGAAAGTAATGAGTAAGTGGGGTGATTATACCGCTGCGTAGAGGAGCGAACTAATCACAAGATAAACACCAATTTAATCACCGGGAGAATACCAAAGAGCAAGAAACAACCAATTTTTCTCCCGAGGTTCACGTGTTTGCCGGCATGCTAGTCCCCGTTGTGTCGACCAACACTTGGTGGTTCGGCGGCTAAGAGGTGTTGCACGGATCTCATCCACATAATTAGAAACTGCAAGAACTTACCCACAAGTGAGGTAACTCAATGACACGAGCAATTTATTAGAGCTACCTTATGGTGCTTCACCAGGGAAGGTGCAATACCCCTCACAAGATCACCGGAGCCAGCCACGAACAATCACCAACACGTGCCGGATCTCCATCGCTGCTCCAAGCCATCTAGGTGGCAGCAACCATCAAGAGTAACAAGAATTTCATAGCCACAATGATACTCAAGTGCCACTAGAAGCAGTCGCTCAAGAAAATACACTTGAAATCACTATCAATCTCACTATGATGATGAATCAGTGATGGAGATGAGCGGAAGGTGTTTGCTTAGGCTCACAAGGATGTCAAGTATGTCAAAGTGCCAAGAGAGTGAGCCCAGAACTGGTACCTTCCTATTTATAGAGCCCCAAAACTCAGAGAGCCGTTGGGGGCTTGCGGGCTGACCGGACGCACCCCAGCGTCCGGTCGCCTGTGTCTGGTCGTCGGATAGCGTCCACATGGTGACACTTTGAACTCGCACCGTTGATCTCCAACAGTTACTGGTTGATCAGTGCTGTAACACCCTGGTGTTAAGCATGCATTAAGCATTTGCAAATCACAAGCATAAGCATTATTATGCATATTATTTCATGTGAGTGCTTGTTTTAGTTAATAAAGTGCTCTGTTCCCCAGTACCTTGCTTAAAGCAGCACAAGTGCTTGATGTTTGACCATTAAAGTAACTTAGAAATAATTAGAATGCAATTTGGAACAAGTTTTTTTGTAATTGTTTTACCAAATGATGCTTTTAAATAATTCTTCCAAAAATAGGATTTTGAATTTAAATTGACTTTAATTATGTAATTCAAAATCCCTTTAGAATTTGACTTTGCTTCTTTTGGCAAAGTTGTAGAGTATAAAATTTTGAACAACTTTTGTTTTTGGGTCACCTCTTGAAAATGCTTTTAAAATACTCTAAAATACATTTTTATTGTTGTTCTTTAGAAAATAAAAAGAAAAGATTTCTTCTTTTGATAATGGGCCGCACCCCTCCTTTCTAGCCCAGCCCACGCCACGCGCTCGCTCCCGTGCTCGCCCGCGCAGACGCCGGTCGCCGCGTGGTGACCGTACGCCGACCGAGCAGCTCCACCGCGCCGTCATGCACGCCGGCGTGCTCACTCCGGTGAGCCACCTGGCCAACCATAGCACCCATCGGTGTGGCTCAGCGTGCTGAGCACGCTGGTGCCCACGGCGCCACCGGAGAGCTCGCCGTCGGTGAGCTCCGGCCGACGGAGCCCCGCCTCTGCTCCCAGTGCGGCTGACCGGTAGGGTCAGTTGACCCGCTGGGTCCCGCCTATCTATCTCTCTGGTGCGGTTTTGGGTGCAGATTTGGGGTGCGCTTAGCAAAAGTGGCCGACTGATTTTTTAGAAATGAGAAAATAATTTTCAGAAAATCTTGTAAAGGCTTTAGAAATTCATAACTCAAAACATATTGCTCAGGAAAATGTGAAATAAATTTTGTTGTGATCCTAGCTGTCAGGTCTACTTGTTAAAAATGTTGCATGTCAATTTTGTGATACTTTTATATATAGCTTTATTTAAATAATTAAAATACTGATTTCTTAGAAAATATGATTCTTATTTCGTTAGCCTTGTTTTGCTATATAGTTTCTGTGAAAATTATTTGTAATGCTCTGTTCTGTGGTTGAAGTGGTAGATTTGATTTACGTGCAACTATTGGTTAATTCTTAGGAAATTCATAATAAAACATCTACATGAGATATTGAGTTGGGAATTTTTGTGAGCTATCCTTATGCTAATAACAAACTAAACATAATCTGAAATCTGTTGGTTGATACTTTTCATAGTACAAAGTATTTTCATGCTCATTTATCCATCATAGCTTGTCATTTTTGTGTAGGCTGAAATAAGTATGCTTTTGCTGTGAAATTTTTATGATAGGTTCTATTGAGCACAAGCATGCTACTATATTTTTCTCATAATTTTAGGAGTTTAGAAAGTATATGTGGTAGTTGTAGCTTTGGTTTATATTAGTTAATTTAATATTGCTTTATGCATGATTAGGGTTTTTAGTGTGATTTGGTGTATCTTTGAAGCACCTTGACTTGCTGGTATGACTTGGCATGTTAGGGTAGCACTTGTGGTGTTAGTGTAGTAGTACCTGTGTTTGTGGTTATATGGTGGTTAGCGGTGCATGATGGTAGTTAGTAGTAGAAGAGAATACAGTAGATGACATGTGCTTGTGGTACATGTTCTTGGATGATGTTGACTACCTGGTCGAAGAGATTTGCACATAGTCTGTCGAAAGTAAATAACCATGTTCATTCATCTGCATCCATCCATAAGCATCATGATTATTGGCTGTCACTTGCATTCTCATGACCACCGCCATATGCATCATACAGGATTGTAGGACGAACCCCATCTAGTGGAGTAGGAGGATCCAGAGGTTCCAGCACCAGAAGCACCAGGAGCCGAGGAGCCAAGCGAGGAACTCCCGGAGTGCGTGGACCACCAACCTAGTTCCTTCGAAAGAGGCAAGCCCCAGAGCATTATAAGTCTCCTACTTTATAAAAGCAATTCATTATATAAGTTCTATATATTGTTTCATTAAGTTATAGGAGTTGAGTGAAACCACTGATGCATATTTTATATCCTGGTCTACCTTGTTATATCCTTTACCCTGCTAGGTCTATGATCGAATAAATGCTTAGCCCTACTTAAACTGGTAGCAGTTGGTGGTTTCTTGTCACCGGCAACTATAAGTGGTTACCGGAATACCTAGCTGTGAATGCTATCATGGAAATAACCAAGTGTTGATGGATAATTGGAGACCGGGCAGAATAAATGTTTGGACAACCAGACAGGGTTCAGGGGTGCTTATAGTTTCCGTCTATGTCGGTTAAGGACCGATTGTTGCTCATCCCTCTTGTCATGTTGAATGCATGCCTCACATTTAGCTGGCCAAATAAAGTACCTTTCGACCGCGAAGCCAGTGGCACTACTCGGGTCAGAATCGACCCACTGGGCGCGCGTATTGGTGCTGATGGGGGTATGACAGGGGTACGAAGAGTGAACCCAAGGGCAGGCAAGGCCTGATTCCTGACAGTCGGGAGGCCCCTAGGTATTGCAGTCCCTGTTTGTCCTGCGACATTACCGGAATGGTGTCATTGGTGACCTCTAGCTCACTTCACGAGTGAGTGTGGTTTGTGTGAGGAATAAATTATCAGCTGATTAGGAATCGATTCGAATCGTCATCGCTCCTAGATAGTGAGCACTTGACTTGACTTATGACATCGTAGTAATGATAATGGAACACAGATGGTTATGTGGATGATGTTAGAATGCTAAACCTAAGATGGTAACTTGATGTTAATGGTTAATCAAGTGATTGCTATAGCATAGGTGCTTACCTAGAGTGACAGGTTATAATAAAGATGATGCTAATACTTAAAATGGTTTATTCATGATAACTTAGGCTTTTCACAAATGAGTTAGCTGGCCCACTAAAAGAAAGACTTGCATACTCCTTGGTGTCGCTTTATTTCCGTTTAAGGCGAGTAAGTCTCGTTGAGTACGTTCTCATACTCAGGGCTTTGTTTCCATTGTTATTGTAGATGGTCAGATGTACTATGGTTACTACATCAACTATCTCTACCCAGCCATAGGCAACAACTAGAACCAAGGGCGTGGTCATTCCTTATGTCTCATCTACTGCTTTTGTGGGACTTGATCATTATCTGGCACTGTATCTGAACTAAGTGTGCGTGGGTGGTTTCGAAACTATTTGCTTTCGCTACTTTATTATGAACTTAGGTTGTAATAACTTTATGTTCTAAACTCCGATGTATTCAAAATGATGTTGCAAACTTTATGTAATATGTGACTGTGGCTGCTAAACTTGTACGATCTTGGCTTGTATGTTGGTTGATTTGAAATCCTTCATGATTTCATGGACTACCGGGTTTGTATGGACTCAAATACGTTAATTTATCAGCTTCGACTGGTGATTTTCTACGTGAGCCCATATAAATTGGTCGGATCTGTTACAAGTGCCACAGTCAAAACATGACCGGATGCATTGCTCTAAATCACCAGACGCTGCAACACTCAGCGTCTGATCATTTCCAGTAACATTTTTTAGCGCGAAAACAGTGGCCGGACACGTCAAGTCAACGGTGACCTGACGCGCCCGAGTGTCCGATCATCCTCTCTTCTTTCCTGAGTGTGCCCACAAAGCCTACATCACCGTATGATAGCACAACCTAACTCAGACCCTGCGTGTCCGATCGCGCCATGACGCCTGCGTCCAATCGCGCGCCAAGCACTGTGCATCCACTGTTGTGCACGACTGGATGTGGCCGTGGGTCAGATCCCTGTGTTCGATCATTCCACCTCATCCTCAGCCAAGAGTAGCGCCTTCGCTAAAAAATGACCGGACGCACCCTTGGTGAGTCCGGTCACCCTGCGGTCAGCGTCCGGTCGTGGACTGTCACCTCCTTTTTTTCTAAGTTCACAACCTCTTCACCCTTGCTTCCAAGTTGCTAACCACAAAGTGTAGAACTTGTGTGCATGTGTGTTAGCATTTTTTAAAGCATTTTACAAGGGTCGATGTTAGCTCACACTAGGTCCTAATGCATATGCTCATATGAATTCACCTAGTGGCACTTGATAACTGTTTTAACAGAGAATTTCCCCTCTTAATAGTACGTGTAACGGAACCGTCCAAATTATAAGAGAACAAGTACAAAAACAATCACCGAAGTGATCAAATTCTCGCACTTGAGCCCATATAACTCCGGTAGTCCAATGAAATCACACGGGATTTCAAACCAACCAACATACGAACCAAGATCGTAGTGATTCAACATAACAAGTCACATGTTACAACCATTTCACAAGTAGTTTAATATACATCGGAGTTCAACATAGTTATTACAACTTAAGTTCAAAAGTAGCGGAAGCAAAGTAATTTAAAACTAACAACACCCTTATTTCAAATATATGCCAGTACCAAGGTCGACTTCCAACAAAAGCATTAGAGAGAAGATAACTCAGAAGGATCATGCCCGTGATCACACTCCGCCTCTAAGGCAGGAGCCAACCAACTCTTGCAGCCGCCATGATACATCACAACCTGCAACAAGTGGGGATAAAACCCTGAGTACAACAATGTACTCAGCTAGACTTACCCGTCATAAACCAGAAATAAGGTGACACCAAGGATCATGCAAGGCTGATATAAAGTGGGCTAGCTTGACAACATTTTGCATAAAAGCTTAATATGGATAAGTAATCATTAATGCTTAAGCATCAAGTTAATTATCATTAACCTGTCATCTATATTAGACCCTATACTAGAGCACTCACTTTATTAGGAGCAAACAATATTAACCATAGCAGGTATAAATTGAGGCAAACTTTCCATCGTTATCCAATTAACCATCCGTTCAATTTAATGGAATCTACGTTGCCGCTGCTCAAGTCAAGTGCTCACTAACCGGGAGCGACGGCGATTCGAATCGAATTCCTATCCAGCTGGAGGGGTATTTCTAACACTCACCGAGACGCGCCTGGCGAGGGCTGCTCAGGTCATCTTTCGTACAGTTCAGAAATCGCGGGTCCGAATGATGTCGCGACCCCAAGGGCGACACTCTGCCAGGTGATAGGGACTCTAACCCCCCCTTGGTCTCACGCCAATGTCCCCAAGCACATCCTTTCTCTCCTCCAAGAAGCAACCTACCATTCGATTCCCGGCCTGAACCATACTACTCGACTTCGCGGTCGGAACGACTTATCCGGCCAACTAAGTGTTAGACTGCGTTCAACATGACTCAAGGACGTACAGCGAATCGGTCCTTAAACGACTCAGACGGGGATAGATCCACACCCAAGACCTCCATGCCTTGTTGCTTCACTATCGTCATCCCGCCCGGTCTCATTTCATTTTATTAACACATGGTTCCATTCCACGATAGCAAATATAGCCAACCGTGCCATATATGAATATCTCTACATCTCGCAGGTGACAGGAAATCACCTGACTTCTACCGCTTAAAGCAGGGCTAAGCATCTACTCGATCCTAGTCTATGTAGGATTCAGGGATTCATATATCTGGACAAGGAATGATATAATGCAGCAAGGTTTTCAACCAACTCCTACCACTTAATGCACAATACTTATAACATATATATAATTAATTGCTTTTGAAGGTAGGAGGCTTATAATGCTCCGGGGCTTGCCTGGGATCCGACTCAAGTCAGAGTTTGTCAGATGAAACTCGCTTGGTGAGCATTCCCTCATTCTAGCACTTGTCCGATCTTTCCATCTCTGAGATAGGTCCGCCAACACCATCTTCTGGTTAGCTCCACATCACGTTCTTCACGTGTTTCAGCTAGCGTACCTAAATGAGGTGCAATAATGCATATGTATGAATGTATAGAAGTGCAATAAACAAAGTAATCATGCAAGCATACCAAAGCTCACATAAACACCTAGAGCTAAATACTTAATCCTCATTAAGACATAACATAGAAGAGGGCAAGCACATCAATCAAGAAACAAGTCTCACAAGATCACAGGGTGCCACCTAAGTATTATCAAAGATATGAGTCACACTTCAATACCCAAGCATGACAAAGTTAAACAAAGTATTAGAACTAGAAATTGCTACCTTCTGGACATCAGACCAATAGCTGAGTAATTTAATCATAACTGGAGATCTACAACTCCAAATGACTTGCATGAAGACATTATGGAAAGCTTATGAAATTATCTATATTTCATTTATAATCATCACAGCATGATTCCAAAGTTTATCATGTCGAATTTACATAAACACAGCAACTGATCTAACAAGACAGAGAGCAAGCAATTCTGTACCCCTACTTTAAACAGCTATAACTCCTAAACCACATGGCCAAATGCCACCAAATTTTAACAGCAGCTAGATACATAAATTATCTACAACTTTTGTATAAATAAGTTTCACAACAAAGCACATTATCATGAAGAACTTTGCTAAGTTCCCAGATCTGTCCAGAAACTTCATTTGCAAGAAATAATTATTAACTTATGTTGCAAACATATAATTGGACAAAATCAACTTTACTAACATGTCACACATGACTAATGAACACCAGAAAACATAGTGTCCATTCCTAAATAAATTCTTTTAATGCATTTTCTTAATTTATTTAGATAATTAGGTGGAATTGTGAACACCTATCAAAAGTGCACAATAAATTCTACAAAAATTACAGTGGCCTACATATGCTCTCAATAGTTTACTGTACAAATTTCAAACCATTTGGACATATATATCAACCTCTATGAAAAAGACAAATGGCTATTGCAAGAATTCATGTGAGAGCAAGATGAATCAATAACTCACTCCTACTACAACTAAAATTCATGAAATTTTTACCACACATCAAACATCACATGAGTAGCATGCCACAAAAATTTCACTTCATTTGGAGTTATATATTTACAGTTATTAAAATAACAAATCCAACTAGCATTCAAAACCTAGTTGCATAAATATATTTTTACAGCTAAAACTTTAAACTAAAACATTAAATATTATAGATCTACTGCATAGATAATTTCACAAGGATTCTAAAATGTCCTCATTTACTATTTTATGATTTTTCTACTAATTACTATGAATTTCCAAAGTTTAACACTGAATTCTGTAAAAATAAAAAGATTAAACCGAAAAAGAAAAGTACTTTTGCCTCGAGGCCCCTGGACTTTCTAGAATCAACCCGCAGTCCAATGCACTATTCAACTGAGTCACAGGTTATTCATTTTGGCCCCTGAAAGAACTTTATTTAAATCGAGCAAATAAGTCCTAAATGCACTATTCATTTGAGTCTAGGATTTCACAGAAAACCCCCTGCAGTTTCCTCAATTCACGGCGCGAGGACCTTCTTCTCCCTTCCCCTGGACACTGAACCGGAACAGAGCAGAGGGTCGCCGGTGACGCCGGGATCCGGCCGGAGACAGCCCGGCGGCGGAAATGAAGAGCAGAGCGGGCACCACCGTGCTATTCCGCACCCGGGGGTGGTCGAGGAGCGGCGGGAGGCGGTCGGCCGTGGCTTGGCCACGTGCGCCGGCGGTCCGTCGGCCGGTGCTCCGGTGCTGGAGCTTGCCGGTGACCCATGGGGCCGAAGAAGGGGCGCTTCGGGGGCGGTGTGGAGGGAGGAAGATGGTGCGGTGGTTGATTTTGCAGTAGGGCTCTCGGTGGTGGCCGGCCACGGAGCTCCGTTCGGCTCGGCAATGGCGGACACCTGGCTTGGCAGACAAGGGAGAGGGATGCGACGGCACAGCCTGGCAAGGGCCGGCAGGCGAACGCGCGGTGCCGGGTGCTCGTGCGACGACGGTGGCGCGTAGTTAAGGCAGCGGCAGTAGAAGCTTGAGCTCCGCTCGGCCATCCCCATGGCCGCGGACGCCATGGCGAGCGGAGGGCGAGAAGAGAGGAAGGTCAGGGCGAAGGCGAGCGCTGGAGCGCTGGAGGAGTGACCGTGGCAGCTCGGTTTTCCCCCCTTCTCTCGGTTCAGCCAGACGGAGGCGCGTGGCACGGTGGAAGACGCGCGGCATCCATGGTGGAGGCGCGCGGTGCATGGCCACCACGCCCTTGTCCACGTGTCGTCTTTGGAGCAAAAACGCGAACAGGTGGCGGGCAGCGAAGTGGACCATTTGGATCTCAAATTTGGGCCTGATCTGGGCCGATCTGGGTCTTGGACCTAAAAGCAAAGTTGTAGCCCGTACCATGCTCTACATTTTCTATTTAATGGTCATGGTCATTAGGGCAATAGATTAGTAGATAATCAGTCCCCAAATTGCTAGTGTCAACATGTTAAGCTAGGGCTCGGTTTTTGGGATTTTACAATGCCAAACTTGGTCAAATTGATCCCAACTTTTTACATGTTGTTCTCCAATAAATTATTTCCAACTTTCATTTTTGGACCAATTTAATTTACTTAGTAAAAACTTGAGAACGCGGGATGTCAATGTCGTAGACACTGAAATTAGGGCTTAAAATGGCTAAGTGCTGAAATCAGCCCTAAAACTGACTTGTGAGCCCTGTTTGAGCATGTTCCACACATTTTCATGACTTGACTCTTAAACAAAGTTTGTTCCTTATAAAATTCTCTACGACTTTGTCAAAGGGTGCACAGTCATGCAAAGCTCCTAGGTTACACTTTTGAAACGGTCAAACAAAAGTGTTCCAGGGTCCATACATGGTCAACCATCACTTAGAAGCACATTTAGGCAAAATGATCAACATGAACATTGTTCCATGGAGTGTCCTAAGTGTAGTTAAGGTAGAGGCCAAACATACCCACCATGCATAGGTTGCACAAAAGTGCAGGCCTCACATGCCTTGAAACATAGAACTCGAGTGAAATGCTATAGTCATTTCATGTGGTTGTTTCAAGATACGTGCTACACATGTTCCACTAGGGTGTTCCACATGTATCCAAGATGTGTTGCACATATTGCATTGTATATTGCACAAACACTAGTTCCCATGGGATGAAAGGCAGGTTTCAGTTCTAATCCAACAAGCATATAACTTATCATTTCATGTGACTTTTTGATTCCAAACTTTATGAAACTTTTCCAGGGAACAATATGGATAGTTATTGATGTGAGACATGTGAAGATACTTTGGTAACACACCCAAGCATATATCTTTCAATTGAGCCTATGTGTAAGCAAGGGTGCAAATCCAAGTTTAGGTTAGGGTTTATTTCAATAGGTTTGACATTGGCATCGTCATCTCCACTTAAACTGTCATGTTTGAGCTTAACCCCCTACTTAATTGGTAATAAACACCTGGGGTGTTACAGCCCTCCCCCCTTAAAAGAATCGCGTCCCGAGATTCGGAATGGAAGATCTTTTAAGGAAGAGAAACACGTTACCTAGTTCCCAATATCTGCTATAGCATTCCGCTATAAAGCTTCAACATCGGTGAACAATTTGGTCAAGGACACTTTCTGATACTTATCCTTCATGGTAAAATTTGTCTGAAGAATTTCCTTCATTGACTTTCATGAAGCATTGTTACTTTGGGAGGAATCCAAGATAGCACGTACTGCATTCTCAGTGTACGGAGATCATTCGGTCGTGAGCTGACCACTCACAAGTATCTGATTCTTAAGTGAGCACAGCATAGTCCGTATGAACTTTACACTAGACCGAAATCTTCAAAAAGATACTCATTGAAGTGATCCTATGTTCACAAAGTTTGAAAAGCAGTTCTCTACCAAAAATGGCTTGAGCACAACCTTCCAAAAGGGTGAGATCATAGACGACAAACATTCTCTGAGGCTATAGGATACTGACTAACCAATAGACAGGTCTATGTTGGTTGTAAATGTTCATTCATTTAGACACCAACTAATGGAAAACTACTTGCGGTTCCATGTGTGCAGTTCTCTTTCTTTGACGACAACACTTTATTATCTGAGTCTATTGATGGTCAGTGAATGTGATAGCTGACTCTGTTGGCTTTCTATTTCTGCCAACAGCTATCTAAACGGTTCTTTTATCCAAAGACAATAGTTATTTGGGTTGAATTAGATGCAACCTCTTGGGTAAAAACATTTATAAGGTACCAAAGTATGTCATCATTGGAAAATGATTGCCAAAGAAAGATGTAGCGAGGCCTTAAGGACAACAAAAGTTGTAAATATTCACTAAACCGTGGGGAGTAGTCTACCACTAAGCGGTTGAGTAAAAATTTCCTTTATGACTTAGTTGCACTGTAAGTTGAGTTGACTTGTAATGTAGCAACTTTGTCAGGCCAACTTTCACCTTGAGGCTTCCTTTTTAGGATCAAACAGCAGCTCTAAGATGGAAAATCTGTTGTTTGACATTTTTCAAATTGCTTTCGATTTGAAAATTTACTCGTAGAACCCTTGATTTTCCCAATAATTGTTGATGAGAGGACATAAAAGCAAAGCGAAAGGGTGTACAACAGGATCCTTAAGACCACTCAAGAGATTGTCCAACAGAGTGATGAACAAACTATTTGTGGCACCTAAGGGCACAAGGATGTTGATCAAAACTAGGGCATGCATTTCTCTAATTCTTCACCGCAGCTGATTGAACACCTTGCACTATCTGTGTGATTGTCCAAGACGGAATTGACTTGATCACAATGGCTCTAGAAGATAGAATATCACTCAAGTTGTTGGCTAGTTGATTTACTTCTTGTTGGTTATTGCTCTATAAGACATAGCCTTCGTAGCTACCAACGAGTCGTTACCTAGCTGGAGATTAACCTTCTTATTGGTAACTAATCAGTTGTCTCTCAACACTAAAAAGTTCCAAATCTTCACTCTTGACCACAACAACTGTGGTTGATGCAGAATAGATGGTTGCCATCGAAGTTAGCAAATACGAAGTTATTCTAGAGATGGTTGATTTCGATTGTAAGGTCATTATGCATACAAAGGTTAAAACTTGCATAATGTGACGATCGAGTCTTATCCAACAGATGACTTGTCCAATAGTAAATGTTGTGTGTCCTTTTTATCCAATAGAGACGAGATACTTGCTTACTAGATGACGTTATTCCATACTGGGACAACTAAGTAGAGTTACTTGTCTACCACCTATTACAGTCTGTTTAATGTTTATGTCGGTGACCTGTTCTTCAAAGGTTATCCTCTTAGCAACTTCAGAAGGACACTCCACTACTTTCGGTCTAAGATATAGATCTTACGATACGATATAAGGGTATTTTGATAAGATATGAGAAAACAACCAAGGAAGAAGGTCACGTGAACATCACATCAGTGTTGTTCTGCAATGGATTATGATTAGAAACCATGATACCAGCGCGTGCCAAGCAGCACAACCTTGTGTGTGCACCCACAGGAGGCTCTCGGTTTCGTCGCGGCACCATTAATTGCTACTCATAACACCATTACTAAACAAACACCCGATGAGGAATTTCAAATGGCACAGATTGGGTTGGCCGAACAAGCACCATACCAAGGAGGGATAGCAAGTAAAGGTAGTCACAAGGTTTAGAATCAACGAGGAGGAGATCCAAAAATTAACACACACCACAAGGGAACATAGCCAAATTCCTAAAGACAACTGAACAATGGACTCTTCTTAAATTCTATGCACGACTTGCGTCCATCGAGGTGAGTTCCAGATAAAAGATTAATAGGAGATTTACTCATGTTGGGCAACAACATGAGATCAAGACTGATAAATATCCCGAGACTTGGGAAGGTTGGAGACAAATTAAGCAAATTTCAAGGGCGAAAACCGATATGTAGTCATAGATTGAGTTGATAAGGTAGATGCACGAATTTGCAAGCACACGATTTAGAGGCCATAGCAGAGATTCATTGCGTCATACTAGCTAACCTTTGGGTGAGGTAACCGGAAGGTCCAACATGGATTTGGGTACGGTCTCCACTATTGGCAGCGTACGAACCATGGTCAAAAGCTAGCGTTAATGGAAGTTAACTTGGTGGGTCAGTCGACAAGGGTCTTCACAAAAAGAGTTGCAAAACATCCACGACTTATGCAAACATATAGGAGAACTAAACTTTGGGCTTTCGGTCAAGCAAAGGCATGGATACAAACATTCAAGGGCTAACCACTAAGTCTATAGGCTCAGGCTCCTAAGAGAGAGAACCTAACTGAAGACAACAACCATACAATTACATAACGGGAACGTTGTTCTAGGATAAAGCTATGTGACCCTCGTATGCTCACCGAGGACAAACGAGGTGACAACTAGGGCACTACCTAGATACAAACACACATACACCTCACAATCAAGCAGTCGTTTGAGAAAATTCAAATGAATGGGCTTAAGCAACCAATACAAAGCACAAGGCTCATCCAAACAAGCATTTATCTCAAGCATGAACTAACTACAAGTTTAGCTCAAAACAAACGCTGGCTAAGGAAGCCAACTTAGCATGTGCCCAGAATCTGGACAGCAGCACAGTAGTTACTTGTTTCTACCATAACTGAGGTTGTAAAAATCTCACAAAGGTGATCCTAGACTTTCTAGGAAGCTTAGGAAGTTTTCCACACATTTGTTATTCGTACCAAAAGCTAAATCACAGGTTAACATGACCAACAATGCTAATGTTTCAGATCTGTACCAATATGGACAGAAAACTGACAAGAACTTCAAGAATGCAAAACTAGAGTTCTAGGGACACAACAAGGCTGAGCCGTAACTTTATGTAAAGCTTATTAAGTTGTCTATAACTTTATTACTATCATATTAAGATGATTTTATAGCCAACAAGGCCAAACAAGATAAAGAAGACATCTCTGCCCCGATTTGGACAGATTCTGTCATTCCATTTTGCAATCTCACAACTAAAGATTTAGACCACCACAATTAGTGCTATAAGACATTTTGGAAAGCTTAGAAAAAGTACTACACTTCTTCTATTATCTCCAAGACATGATTCCATAAGCACATAGGTCAAATAAATCAAACATTCAGATCTGTTCTGAACATGAACAGATTCTGACAACAAACTTCTAAAATTTATAACTCCCAAACCATAAGACCTAGGGTCATGAAATTTTAGGACAAGCTAGAAAATTAAGTTAGCTACAACTTTGGTATTCTCCATAACTACAGAAAACATCATTATGATCATGAAAGCGTCCCTACAACAGAATCGTTCTAGCAGCCAAAGTCCAACAAGCAAAACAAAGCTTGCCTTTGTTCTACTTACAAGAGAGCACACAAACATGTCATCCTAGTAGCTCTAAATTTTTTTACCTTAGACCAACACTAATTTAATTCATTCATGAGAATCCACAATTACTTACGTGAGGTCTACAGCATTAGCAAATGCTTGGATGAACAACCTATCCACCACTTGGCTAAACTAAAGGACATCTATAGGTTCAAGCATGTAACCACAACTATTTCTATTAAGGCTAAGTACATATTTTTCTCAAGCAACATGGAACAAGGCATTCATGTCTAACTCCACACAAGAAACATAGCGTAACATATTAATCACAAGTTACTTATCATTTGAACAAGGGTGAGAGGAGCATAGCTATGCATAAGGCAACAATCATGAAGATGCATGCTTCATCCTATTCGTCCTCACAAGATTGCCAACCTAAGGTGGCGATCACGTTCTATGTCGGTGGCATAACATGCGCTCTCTCGATATATAGCTAGTCGTCAGCTACATTCGACTTACGCATTCGTGGTTAGCGTACCTGCAGAAAAATATCATTGCAGCCCAACATTTCCCAATATAGCACACAATAAAAGCAGAGAAGTAAAATTCTAAGTACTCCCATGTACATATACCCCTGTACATATACATGTAGCACCAAAACTACATGAATCATTCGATCACCCACAATTAAGTACCTTCATATATACATGTGTGTAACATGTAAATAATCCAGTAACCAAAACTAGCTCTCCCCTAGACCGCAGGTTGTACGGTCATGCTCTCACAACTCACACTTACCTGAGCGTAGGTGCGATGTTGCATAAAAGTAAACTAGCGACATATATGGCTATTTCATATATGAAGGCTACCACCAATCTAACACACCGGGTAGCATAGTGTGGGAGAGTCATCACACATACATACCTTGGCCTAGGCGTAGATGCATAAATAAAAACCCCCAAGTTAGTACTTATATAAGCCACCTAATAATCCTTATATGGGCATAAGGAAATTGACCACTGGCATACTTAGGTTTAGAATTCAGATTTCACAAACCTATATATAGCTATAGGTTGGTAAAACTGATTTTATAAAATAAAACCTTTGTTTTAAATACACATACGACAAGTTTAATGTTGAATCTTGCTCCGATACCAGCTGTAACGGAACCGTCCAAATTATAAGAGAACAAGTACAAAAACAATCACCGAAGTGATCAAATTCTCGCACTTGAGCCCATATAACTCCGGTAGTCCAATGAAATCACACGGAATTTCAAACCAACCAACATACGAACCAAGATCGTAGTGATTCAACATAACAAGTCACATGTTACAACCATTTCACAAGTAGTTTAATATACATCAGAGTTCAACATAGTTATTACAACTTAAGTTCAAAAGTAGCGGAAGCAAAGTAATTTAAAACTAACAACACCCTTATTTCAAATATATGCCAGTACCAAGGTCGACTTCCAACAAAAGCATTAGAGAGAAGATAACTCAGAAGGATCATGCCCGTGATCACACTCCGCCTCTAAGGCAGGAGCCAACCAACTCTTGCAGCCGCCATGATACATCACAACCTGCAACAAGTGGGGATAAAACCCTGAGTACAACAATGTACTCAGCTAGACTTACCCGTCATAAACCAGAAATAAGGTGACACCAAGGATCATGCAAGGCTGATATAAAGTGGGCTAGCTTGACAACATTTTGCATAAAAGCTTAATATGGATAAGTAATCATTAATGCTTAAGCATCAAGTTAATTATCATTAACCTGTCATCTATATTAGACCCTATACTAGAGCACTCACTTTATTAGGAGCAAACAATATTAACCATAGCAGGTATAAATTGAGGCAAACTTTCCATCGTTATCCAATTAACCATCCGTTCAATTTAATGGAATCTACGTTGCCGCTGCTCAAGTCAAGTGCTCACTAACCGGGAGCGACGGCGATTCGAATCGAATTCCTATCCAGCTGGAGGGGTATTTCTAACACTCACCGAGACGCGCCTGGCGAGGGCTGCTCAGGTCATCTTTCGTACAGTTCAGAAATCGCGGGTCTGAATGATGTCGCGACCCCAAGGGCGACACTCTGCCAGGTGATAGGGACTCTAACCCCCCCTTGGTCTCACGCCAATGTCCCCAAGCACATCCTTTCTCTCCTCCAAGAAGCAACCTACCATTCGATTCCCGGCCTGAACCATACTACTCGACTTCGCGGTCGGAACGACTTATCCGGCCAACTAAGTGTTAGACTGCGTTCAACATGACTCAAGGACGTACAACGAATCGGTCCTTAAACGACTCAGACGGGGATAGATCCACACCCAAGACCTCCATGCCTTGTTGCTTCACTATCGTCATCCCGCCCGGTCTCATTTCATTTTATTAACACATGGTTCCATTCCACGATAGCAAATATAGCCAACCGTGCCATATATGAATATCTCTACATCTCGCAGGTGACAGGAAATCACCTGACTTCTACCGCTTAAAGCAGGGCTAAGCATCTACTCGATCCTAGTCTATGTAGGATTCAGGGATTCATATATCTGGACAAGGAATGATATAATGCAGCAAGGTTTTCAACCAACTCCTACCACTTAATGCACAATACTTATAACATATATATAATTAATTGCTTTTGAAGGTAGGAGGCTTATAATGCTCCGGGGCTTGCCTGGGATCCGACTCAAGTCAGAGTTTGTCAGATGAAACTCGCTTGGTGAGCATTCCCTCATTCTAGCACTTGTCCGATCTTTCCATCTCTGAGATAGGTCCGCCAACACCATCTTCTGGTTAGCTCCACATCACGTTCTTCACGTGTTTCAGCTAGCGTACCTAAATGAGGTGCAATAATGCATATGTATGAATGTATAGAAGTGCAATAAACAAAGTAATCATGCAAGCATACCAAAGCTCACATAAACACCTAGAGCTAAATACTTAATCCTCATTAAGACATAACATAGAAGAGGGCAAGCACATCAATCAAGAAACAAGTCTCACAAGATCACAGGGTGCCACGTAAGTATTATCAAAGATATGAGTCACACTTCAATACCCAAGCATGACAAAGTTAAACAAAGTATTAGAACTAGAAATTGCTACCTTCTGGACATCAGACCAATAGCTGAGTAATTTAATCATAACTGGAGATCTACAACTCCAAATGACTTGCATGAAGACATTATGGAAAGCTTATGAAATTATCTATATTTCATTTATAATCATCACAGCATGATTCCAAAGTTTATCATGTCGAATTTACATAAACACAGCAACTGATCTAACAAGACAGAGAGCAAGCAATTCTGTACCCCTACTTTAAACAGCTATACCTCCTAAATGGCCAAATGCCACCAAATTTTAACAGCAGCTAGATACATAAATTATCTACAACTTTTGTATAAATAAGTTTCACAACAAAGCACATTATCATGAAGAACTTTGCTAAGTTTCCAGATCTGTCCAGAAACTTCATTTGCAAGAAATAATTATTAACTTATGTTGCAAACATATAATTGGACAAAATCAACTTTACTAACATGTCACACATGACTAATGAACACCAGAAAACATAGTGTCCATTCCTAAATAAATTCTTTTAATGAATTTTCTTAATTTATTTAGATAATTAGGTGGAATTATGAACACCTATCAAAAGTGCACAATAAATTCTACAAAAATTACAGTGGCCTACATATGCTCTCAATAGTTTACTGTACAAATTTCAAACCATTTGGACATATATATCAACCTCTATGAAAAAGACAAATGGCTATTGCAAGAATTCATGTGAGAGCAAGATGAATCAATAACTCACTCCTAATACAACTAAAATTCATGAAATTTTTACCACACATCAAACATCACATGAGTAGCATGCCACAAAAATTTCACTTCATTTGGAGTTATATATTTACAGTTATTAAAATAACAAATCCAACTAGCATTCAAAACCTAGTTGCATAAATATATTTTTACAGCTAAAACTTTAAACTAAAACATTAAATATTATAGATCTACTGCATAGATAATTTCACAAGGATTCTAAAATGTCCTCATTTACTATTTTATGATTTTTCTACTAATTACTATGAATTTCCAAAGTTTAACACTGAATTCTGTAAAAATAAAAAGATTAAACCGAAAAAGAAAAGTACTTTTGCCTCGAGGCCCCTGGACTTTCTAGAATCAACCCGCAGTCCAATGCACTATTCAACTGAGTCACAGGTTATTCATTTTGGCCCCTGAAAGAACTTTATTTAAATCGAGCAAATAAGTCCTAAATGCACTATTCATTTGAGTCTAGGATTTCACAGAAAACCCCCTGCAGTTTCCTCAATTCACGGCGCGAGGACCTTCTTCTCCCTTCCCCTGGACACTGAACCGGAACAGAGCAGAGGGTCGCCGGTGACGCCGGGATCCGGCCGGAGACAGCCCGGCGGCGGAAATGAAGAGCAGAGCGGGCACCACCGTGCTATTCCGCACCCGGGGGTGGTCGAGGAGCGGCGGGAGGCGGTCGGCCGTGGCTTGGCCACGTGCGCCGGCGGTCCGTCGGCCGGTGCTCCGGTGCTGGAGCTTGCCGGTGACCCATGGGGCCGAAGAAGGGGCGCTTCGGGGGCGGTGTGGAGGGAGGAAGATGGTGCGGTGGTTGATTTTGCAGTAGGGCTCTCGGTGGTGGCCGGCCACGGAGCTCCGTTCGGCTCGGCAATGGCGGACACCTGGCTTGGCAGACAAGGGAGAGGGATGCGACGGCACAGCCTGGCAAGGGCCGGCAGGCGAACGCGCGGTGCCGGGTGCTCGTGCGACGACGGTGGCGCGTAGTTAAGGCAGCGGCAGTAGAAGCTTGAGCTCCGCTCGGCCATCCCCATGGCCGCGGACGCCATGGCGAGCGGAGGGCGAGAAGAGAGGAAGGTCAGGGCGAAGGCGAGCGCTGGAGCGCTGGAGGAGTGACCGTGGTAGCTCGGTTTTCCCCCCCTTCTCTCGGTTCAGCCAGACGGAGGCGCGTGGCGCGGTGGAAGACGCGCGGCATCCATGGTGGAGGCGCGCGGTGCATGGCCGCCACGCCCTTGTCCACGTGTCGTCTTTGGAGCAAAAACGCGAACAGGTGGCGGGCAGCGAAGTGGACCATTTGGATCTCAAATTTGGGCCTGATCTGGGCCGATCTGGGTCTTGGACCTAAAAGCAAAGTTGTAGCCCGTACCATGCTCTACATTTTCTATTTAATGGTCATGGTCATTAGGGCAATAGATTAGTAGATAATCAGTCCCCAAATTGCTAGTGTCAACATGTTAAGCTAGGGCTCGGTTTTTGGGATTTTACAATGCCAAACTTGGTCAAATTGATCCCAACTTTTTACATGTTGTTCTCCAATAAATTATTTCCAACTTTCATTTTTGGACCAATTTAATTTACTTAGTAAAAACTTGAGAACGCGGGATGTCAATGTCGTAGACACTGAAATTAGGGCTTAAAATGGCTAAGTGCTGAAATCAGCCCTAAAACTGACTTGTGAGCCCTGTTTGAGCATGTTCCACACATTTTCATGACTTGACTCTTAAACAAAGTTTGTTCCTTATAAAATTCTCTACGACTTTGTCAAAGGGTGCACAGTCATGCAAAGCTCCTAGGTTACACTTTTGAAACGGTCAAACAAAAGTGTTCCAGGGTCCATACATGGTCAACCATCACTTAGAAGCACATTTAGGCAAAATGATCAACATGAACATTGTTCCATGGAGTGTCCTAAGTGTAGTTAAGGTATTGTAGAGGCCAAACATACCCACCATGCATAGGTTGCACAAAAGTGCAGGCCTCACATGCCTTGAAACATAGAACTCGAGTGAAATGCTATAGTCATTTCATGTGGTTGTTTCAAGATACGTGCTACACATGTTCCACTAGGGTGTTCCACATGTATCCAAGATGTGTTGCACATATTGCATTGTATATTGCACAAACACTAGTTCCCATGGGATGAAAGGCAGGTTTCAGTTCTAATCCAACAAGCATATAACTTATCATTTCATGTGACTTTTTGATTCCAAACTTTATGAAACTTTTCCAGGGATCAATATGGATAGTTATTGATGTGAGACATGTGAAGATACTTTGGTAACACACCCAAGCATATATCTTTCAATTGAGCCTATGTGTAAGCAAGGGTGCAAATCCAAGTTTAGGTTAGGGTTTATTTCAATAGGTTTGACATTGGCATCGTCATCTCCACTTAAACTGTCATGTTTGAGCTTAACCCCCTACTTAATTGGTAATAAACACCTGGGGTGTTACAGTACGGCTATCGATGCTAAGTCACTCACAACCTCTATGGTGTCTTGAGTGCAAAACAAAAACCTATCATATACCTTTGCCTTAGTCATCTCGGTTTTTGTTTTTCACTTTCTTCTTTTCCAAGTTAGAGCTTGATCAACATCATGTCATGCCCACCTTCATCACCATGGACCTCATCTTGCTCTATCACTTAGATTTCACCAACCTAGCTCATATCACAACTCATGACAAGGGTTAGTGCTAGGTTTCATCAATTATCTAAAACTAAACTAGGGCTTTCAATCTACCCCTTCTTGGTAATTGATGACAACCTATTTACAAAGATATTCAATGAAATCTTTTTGGATTCATGATGCTTGCCCAAACATATTACCATGTGTAAAAAATAAAGATTATGGACAAGTTTCATCAACCCAAATTGGTAGTATTAGCCCTCTCTACATATGTGCTAAGAGTTTGGATTTGAAAGCTTGCACATATGCATGGATTCAAAGTTTGGGAAAGTAATAGCTACCAAATGATGCTAAGGTGTAAAGAACGGACCTTTGAAGCATGATATCAGTCGGAGTTGCTATTTGAACACCATCCTTAACACCAGAGTTAATTAGATAGCACTTGCAAAACACAATCACTAGATACCTCGTGAGATCAACATTGTAAGCAAGGCACTAGTATTACTTGTAAAACATGCAAGGCACATCTAACTATCATCCTATGCATGCTAGTTTTTATTTTATCAATCATATTCTATAATCTAGCATACACCACATAAGCATGGATAGGGAATTTAAAACTTGCGCCATGCAAGCAAACATACATAATGCACATATAAATGTAACATACAAGTTTATGAGCTTGCTCCCTCTACTTGTGTACTTCAAATTTTAATTAATCCCCTTACAATGTCATTTCATTTGTTTGCTCCCCCTATCTTTACTATCTTTGTGAATTTCTCTCCCCCTTTGTCATTGATGACCACAAAAGGTGAGCTCAAATTTTAGATAGATTGGGGTGAAACCATGTGAAGTAAGGATCATTTTCCCAAATTAGTTCAATCTAGATCACTTACAAAATATATTTAACTCGGTTTGATCTAAGGGCAAGCTTCTTCACACCTTCAAATGAGGGTTATCATGCACCATGTTTAGTTAAACACTTATAGCTCATTTTCTAGATCAAACACTAGGTTCACAAGCCCACAATCATGTCATATGCTACCACTAGGTCAATTTAAGCATACAAGCAATACTGGTATCATACAAGCATCAAATTCATTTGGTTTTCATGAATGATCCTAAGACATGTGAGGAATGACTAGATGCACTAAACAAGTCCTTAGCAATGGATGATGACATGTCAATCAACTTTATCTTGCTTTGCTCGAAGGAGAGGCATGTCATATAATGAGGGTGCATCAACACATATTTGAGAAGTTAAGTATGTTCAATTCATTTCTTAGCTTACAAAACCTCTTCTCATCATGTGGTTTGGTGAAGATATCAGTAAGTTGATCATCGGTGTTCACATTCTCAATGAAAATGTCTTCTTTTTATTGGTGATCTCTTATAAAATGATGGCGGACATCAATGTGCTTTGTTCTTACATGTTGAACCAGATTATTGGTGAGCTTCACGGCACTCTCATTGTCACATAGTAATGGCACTTGTTTGAACTTGACTCCAAAATCATTCAAAGTGGCCTTTATCCAAAGAATTTGTGCACAACAACTACCGGCGGCTATGTATTCAGCTTCGGCGGTTGAAATTGCAACACTATGGTGCTTCTTTGATGACCAAGAAACAAGTGATCTTCCTAATAGTTGACATGTGCCCGATGTGTTTCTTCTTTCAACTTTGCATCCCTAATAATCTGAGTCAGAGTAACCAACTAGCTCAAACTTTGCTCCTTTGGGATACCACAATCCAATATTTTATGTATTCTTCAAGTACCTCAATGTTCTCTTGGTTGCCTTCAAATAACTTTCTCTTGGTGAGGCTCGAAATCTAGCACACATGCATACACTAAACGTCACATCCGGCCTAGATGCGATCACATAGAGTAGGCTTTCAATCATAGACCGATACATCTTTTGATCCACCATATTGCTACTTGCATCACTATCCAAGTTTTAATTTGTCCCCATAGGTGTGCTAATGGTCTTTGCATCTTCCATTCTAAACTTTTGAGCATATCTTTGATATACTTGTCTTGACTCACAAATGTACCATTCTTCAATTGCTTGATTTAAAGACAAAAGAAGTAACTAAGCTCTCCAATCATGGACATCTTAAACTCATTTGTCATCATCTTCTCGAACTCATTACAATAATCTTGATTGGTTGATCCAAATATGATGTTATCAATATAGATTTGCAACACAAACAAGTCATTGCCTATCTTCTTGGTGAAAAGAGTGGTGTCAACATTTCTCATCTTGAACCCATTAGAGAGTAAGAAGTCTCTCAATCTCTCATACCATGCTCTAGGTGCTTGTTTCAAACCATACAAAGCCTTCTTCAACTTGTATACATGGTTAGGCTTGTTCTCATCTTCAAAACTGGGAGGTTACTCAACATATACTTTTTCATTGATGTAGCCATTGAGAAATGCACTCTTCACATCCATTTGATAGAGCTTGATATTGTGGACATAAGCATAGTCTAACAAGATCATAATTGCTTCCAATCTTGCAACCAGGGCATATGTTTCACCAAAGTCAAGACCTTCAACTTGAGTGTATCC
This sequence comes from Saccharum spontaneum, assembly GCA_022457205.1. Lineage (NCBI taxonomy): Eukaryota > Viridiplantae > Streptophyta > Magnoliopsida > Poales > Poaceae > Saccharum > Saccharum spontaneum. The sequence continues at coordinate 34,236,240 of CM039614.1, forward strand.
TTGAGTCACTACTCTTACTTTGTTCCTTACAACTATCCCATCTTGATCTTGCTTGTTGCGAAAGACCTATCTAGTTCCAAGCACATTGTGTCCCTTAGGCCTCTCAACTAACTCCCATACTTGATTTCTCTTGAAGTTGTTTAGCTCTTCATGCATAGCATTTACCCAATCAACATCCTTCAAAGCTTCATCTATCTTCTTGGGTTTAATGGATGACATAAATGAGAAGTGTTCACAAAATGATGCCAATCTTGATCTTGTTTGTACACCTCTTGAGATATCATCAATTATAGAATCTCATGGATGATCTCTTGCAACATTGGTAGGTTAGAGCACTTGCACTTGATTGCTTGCATTTGGTTGGTCATTTGGTTGAGATGATGTACTAGCCACTTGTTGATCTTGCACTTGAGATGATGAACTAGGACTTGTGTCAACTTGCACATTTGAGTTTGAGAGCACTTGATCTTTGTCATCTTTAACTTCAATCACTTCTCTAGGCCTTATGTCACCAATATCCATCTTCTTCATTGTATTGGCCAATTGAGTGCCTTTTACATCATCTAGATTTTCATATTCCTCTTGGGAACCATTGGTTTCATCAAATTCCATATCATGAACTTCCTCAAGAGTACTACTAGCTAAATTCCAAACTCTATAAGCCTTGCTAGTAGTGGAGTAACCAAGCAAGAAACCTTTATCGTATTTTTTCTCAAACTTGCTCAATCTTGTGCCTTTCTTCAATATGTAGCACTTGCATCCAAAAACTCAAAAGTATGCAATATTTGGCTTTCTTCCATTCAAGATCTCATATGGCATCTTCTCTAACATAGGATGACAATAGAGGCGGTTGCTATAGTAGCAAGCCATGTTGATTGCTTCATCCCTGTCACACCCAATTTTAAGGACAAAAATAGGATGCATAAAGTACTCATGTGCGCCTCAGGTCATGATCGCACACATAAGCAGACAAATTACATAGTATCATCACAGTGCTTATTACATAGCGAATAAATACTTAAGACATAGTCTTGAACGATAAATAATAATATCTAATAATAATCTCCAGCGGAAACTCCACACAGGGACACGGTTGACTGGTTGACACCAAGACTAGTACTCATTACGATAATCTTCATCATAATCTTCATCTGTTATGGTGGAAATAGCAAGAGTGAGTCCATGTCGAACTCAACAAATATAACACAGGGTTCATGAGGCTCAAATGGCTAGACACTGTTTAACTGCAGTTAGCTTTTAATCTTATAACTTTCATTTGAGTAGCATCAAGATAAACCACTTCCCATTAAAGAACCAATGATCATTTGCAATAATGATAACGAATAACATTAACAAGAGCATAATATTAATCAACAATAATTAAACATAGTATAACAATAGTGATCATCTATCTGTAGATGTTCCAAGGCCGCTCGTATCCGTGAGCACGGCTAGTATACCAGTTTTTAACTCTGCGCAGAGGTGTACACTTTCACTGTGAGTCATGATTACCAAATGAGTGGGGAGATCAAGCCCAAACACTAGAGAACCATATAAAGCCACTCAAGAGTTCGTCTAACAAGTTAGGGCCATTAGATTCACTCGGCAGGCAGATGTAGAACCCCCCTTCCCTGTGGCACAACAACCGCAGCCTATACACACTAGGCCAGGGGCTCGCACACCCAACGTGGCAAGCCATTCTTACGCCATTTAAGGTAACCACTAACAAGCTAGAAAAGGTCTCTTGAACAACTAAAGCCAGAGCCATATAGCCCTCACAGCTGTACTGTATATCCCGGATGATCACGTACAGATAAGTCCTTACGGAGAGTAACTAGAGCACCAAAAATAACACACAGGCTCTAGCCCCCTTTTAACAAAAATTAAACCATCTTAAAGATTGATTGCTTGATCCATTAATCATATTGCAAGATCATTGTTCTTAGTTTAAGCACTAGCCATAGCTACCCATATGCATTCCCAAGGTTGACAAGGAATCAAGATAACAATCACTAAGTTATAATCTCTAAGGTTGCCAAGGTAAGCACATGCATATGTATAATAATTCAATGAATAGGTAACAAGGATAGTCCTGTGTTATACTTGCCTTGATCAAAGCTCTCCAAATAATACTACTGACTTGGCTCAAAGTAATACTCCGAATCGTCCAAATACTGCTCACCTTCTATACTCGATCATCAATCAACAACATACATGCATCCAATCAAACATACACGAAGCAAACAAATAGATATAATTAGAACAGTACACCAACAGTAACAAAACAGTAATAAAAGTTTATAAAACTCTTCTACACGTTTCTACGATCACACAGACGCAAAGATCACCAAAATCGGAGTTAAAACGTGAAAGTTATGAATTTTCCAAGATTTCCTATAGATAAATAAATACTTAATTATAAACTCGAAAAATAAACTATCAAAACTAACTGTAAAACTATACTAACATGTAGAGTTCGCAAATACGAACCTAACGCAACTTGAACGGATCAAATCGGAGTTAAAACGAAGATTTTATGACTAAAACAATCCTAGTGGCAAAACTGTAAATTGCTGAAAACGTATTTTTGAATAACCCGGAGGAAAATACGCTTTCAAAATGCGAAAACGTAATTTCAACTTTACGTTTTGGACCGCGGGTTGATTCCCGGAAAACTAAGGGTCTCTTTAACAAATCTACCACCGAAAGGGTATGATCTAATCTCGGCCATCGGTGCTGGATCGGACGGCTAAGATTCACCAGCAACTCTACAGTGCAAAGTCCGGTCATCCTCCTCCAATCCGGCCGCCGGCTCCTCCGTTACCGCCATGGCCACCTCGCCGGACTTCTTCGGCCGCGTCGTTCCTGACCGCTACTCGCCCCGAAATCAACACCAATCAGTGGAGAAACTCCACGCGATCTCATCTACTCGGTAAAAACTAACCACGGTAGCCCAAGCTCTACACGCGACGAGAAGAGGGCGGCGGCGCCATTGCCGACCGGCGGCAAACTTCAAAACCTCGATTCAAAGCTTCTCTACATCAAAGAAGGGCACGGGAAGAAAGAGGAGGAGATAGCGATCTCACCAGCACGAAGAAAAAGAGCCCGCACCGTCCCACAAGCTCCACCGACGACCAACCGAACCCGCCAATCACCTAAACCCTAAACCTCCGATTACTTGCGGTAGCGATCACGTTTTAGATGAAAAACAGAAAATAGAAGGTCCCCTCTTCCTATTTATAGCCTCAAAACCGAAATCGGGTAAGACTCCCTAGCTAACACGGCAAGAAATCGATGTCGGCTTCATCGTGTCCGGGTCGGCTACGGGAGGTTGAAGACAACCGACAGCCGGGTCCCACCGGTCAGCGGCTCAAGAGAGGGGGAACAGCTGCTGCGGCACTGGGCCGACTTGGGCCGCGCGGGCTGTGTCGCTGGGCCGGTTCGGGCGCAAGGAAGCAGGCCGACTACGAAGAAAGACAGGCCGGCGATCACTGGGCCGCTGGCCTATCAGGTAAGTTTCTGTCTTCTTTTTTTTTATTTATTTTCCAAAACTTATTTCAAATAGAAATTTTCTAAATCAAAGCAAAACAAAATAAATGCACACCACAAAATAAATTAAGTGCAACAGCATGAATGCAACACCAACATATTTTATTATTATTTTAAATTGGCCATTATTTATTATCTAAATTATTCCAATTTTGTTATCTCTAAAATTTGGGTGTTACAATCCCAAATGAATGGCTAACATTGTACTCACTTAGCATTGATCTCGCCATGTCAATCAAAGTTCTATTCTTTCTCTCAACAAGGCCATTTGATTGTGGAGTGTACTTAGCCAAGAATTGATGTCTAATTCCAAACTCATCACATAGCTCAACAACTCTTGTGTTCTTGAATTCACTTTCATTGTCATTTCTCACTTTCTTGATTGTTGTTTCAAACTCATTGTGAATTCTCTTGACAAATGTCTTGAAGGTGACAAATGCATCACTCTTGTCAACTAGAAAGAACACCCATGTATATCTTAAGAAATCATCCACTATCACAAATTCATACTTGTTGCCACCAATACTTGTATATGTAGTTAGCCCAAACAAATCTATATGCAACAACTCAAATGCCTTGGATGTGCTCATCATGCTCTTCTTAGGATGAGTGTTGCCAACTTGCTTTCTGGCTTGACATGCACTACATAGCTTATTCTTCTCAAATGTGACATCTTTTAAGCATCTAACTAGATCATGCTTTATCAATCTATTCAATTGCTTTATTCCAACATGACCAAGCCTTCTATGCCATAACTAACCCATACTAGATTTGGTGAACAAGCATGTTGACAATTAAGCTTCTCTAGCATTGAAATAAACCAAGTATAGATTCTCATATCTAAATCCTTTGAAGATCAAATTAGAGCCATCTACACTTATGATCTTTACATCATCAACTCCAAATATGCACTTGAAACCAAGGTCACAAAGTTGAGTTACCGATAAAAGGTTGAAGTTCAAGCTCTCTACTAGTAGCACATTGGAAATGCTCAAGTCATTGGATATTGCAATCTTACTAAGCCCTTTGGCCTTGCCTTTACCATTATCACCAAATGTTATACTATTAATCCCAATGTCATCATTTGAGTTGATTGAATTGAACATTCTTGAATCACTGGTTATATATTGTGTGCACCCACTATCAAGCACTCAATGCCTTTCTCTGGCTTTATAGTTTACCTATAAAAGAAAATCAATTAGGTACCCAAACTTGCTTGAGTCCTTGAAGGTTAGTTATTAAGGTCTTTGGCACCCAAATGCTTTTGTTCTTTGAGCCCACAATTTGTGTACCAATGAACTTTGCCTTCACACCGTTGGCACCCTTAGTAAGCAAATAACAAGAATCAAACTTAATTGAGAATACATTAGCATTCTTGTTCTTGTTCTTGCAATATTACTCTAGGTGCCCAACTTGCATCTATTGCAAAATTGACCATTGCCCTTCACAAAACTAGTTTTGTGAGTTGCAAAGGCTGCCTTACCTTTCTTGGGGGTGTAGCCCAATCCCTCTTTGCTAAGAAAGAACCTTCTTCTCCTTCTTCTCCTTCTTTTCTTTCTTTTCTTTTTTGTTCTTCTTCTTCTCATTGTCCTCATTGTCACTATTGTATGGATAATCCACCACAATATGATCAGGACTCTTGCACTTGTAGCACAATTTTGCATACTCCTTGTTCTTGAAGTGATCTCTTCTCTTTCTTGAACTATAGCCCTTCTTCTTTATCATTTTGCCAAACTTGCACACAAAGAAAGCTAGTGCTTCATCATCACTATCATCATTGGAGCATTCTTTATCACTTGATTCTTCCTTCTTAGCCTTGCCCTTGCTCTTGTTCTTGGAGGATGAAGTGCAAGCCTTGAATGCCACACTCTTCTTCTTCTTCTTCTTCTTCTTCTTCTTCTTCTTCTTGTCTTCCTCCTTCACAATCTCTTCACCATCACTATTGTATTGGTCCTCGGTCATCACATCATCAAGTACCTCATTTGGAGTGACATCCTTCAATTCATCTCTAAAAATGATAGTTCCTAATGTCTTGAATCTCTTTGGTAAACATATCAAGAACTTGTGAGAGAAGTCCTCATCCTTCACCTTCTCACCCAAACTCTTAAGATCATTGATGATGACTTGGTAGGATCAAGAATCACAAACTCATTCTCTACCATATCCCACACCTTGTCATTGATTAAACCAAGGTATATCTTCATCTTTCTCTTCCAGTAGTCAAAGGATGTGCCATCAAAGAATGGTGGTTTACCCCAATATGGTTGAACACAATTTGAGCCATATTTTGCACCGAAGGATGTTAAGCCTTGAATCAAACAGTGACCATGGCTCCGATACCACTTGAAAGATCCTAATATGGCTAGAGGGGGAGAATAGCCTATTTTAAAAATCTACAAGATCACTAGAGCACTGTGCCTCCACTGTTGTGCATGACCGGACACGGCCGCGGGTCAGGTCCCTGCGTCCGATCATTCCACCACAAAGTGTAGAACTTATGTGCATGTGTGTTAACATTTTTCAAAGCATTTTACAAGGGTCGATGTTAGCTCACACTAGGTCCTAATGCATATGCTCATATGAATTCACCTAGTGGCACTTGATAACCGTTTTAACAGAGAATTTTCCCTCTTAATAGTACGGCTATCGATCCTAAGTCACACCCTTTATGGTGTCTTGAGTGCAAAACAAAAACCTATCATATACCTTTGCCTTGATCATCTTGGTTTTTGTTTTTCTCTTTCTTCTTTTCCAAGTTAGAGCTTGATCAACATCATGTCATGTCCACCTTCATCACCATGGACCTCATCTTGCTCTATCACTTGGATTGCACCAACCTAGCTCATATCACAACTCATGACAAGGGTTAGTGCTAGGTTTCATCAATTATCTAAAACTAAACTAGTGCTTTCAATCTACCCCTTTTTGGTAATTGATGACAACTTATTTACAAATATATTCAATGAAATCTTTTTGGATTCATGATGCTTGCCCAAGCATATTACCATGTGTAAAGATTATGGACAAGTTTGATCAACCAAATTGGTAGTATTAGCTCCCCCTACATATGTGCTAAGAGTTTGGATTTGAAAGCTTACATATATGCATGGATTCGAAGTTTGGAAGAGTAATAGCTACCAAATGATGCTAAGGTGTAAAGAATGAACCTTTGAAGCGTGATATCAGTCAGGGTTGCTATTTGAACATCATCCTTAGCACCATAGTTAGATAGCACTTACAAAACACAATCACTAGATACCTCGTGAGATCAACATTATAAGCAAGGTACTAGTATTCCATCTCTACAAGGGTTAGTGCTATGTTTCATCAATTATCCAAAACCAAACTAGGGCTTTCAGGTGACCACAGGTGTCACACCATGAAATGGATTTAATCGATTTCAAGTGATCATGTAAAGATCACTATTCATCCTTCACTCGACACGTGTTTGCGTTCTACCAAATCTATGTGTCCGCGTTCGATACGAAGTCTTCAAAGCTCAAACATTTGCATCCTAACCTATTAAAATAAAAAGACAAAATCTACGTGTAAACATCCAATACAAAGTCCTCATAGCTCACACGTTCATGTCCAATTACTAAGGTTCACTCAAAAAAATTTAACCCTGTGCAACGCACGGGCATTTATCTAGTAACAAAAATCTTATTGATAGTTTGGTAAAAAAAGCTCTTTAAAAATCAAAAGTCACTAAACACCAACTGACCTACATATCCTTCTTTCCTTTGTGACTTTTTTTAAGCCCACATGCTTTTCAGCCCATGTTGTCTAAACTCTAGACGCCAAATCATCGGTGTTCACAACGCATAAACACAAGTCTCCGCTCCTTCCGTCCTCCGCTCGCACCCTCTTCCCTGTCTGTCCCTGCCCTCAGCGTCTACAAATTGCCGACTCCGCAACCACCACCCCACCGCTAGCCAGTGGCCAGGGGCAGCCCCATGCCCCACACATACTGACACAAAAGTCGTGCTCGGTGCTCCAACTGCTAAACTAGGGTTGCAAGGGGTTCAGTTTGAACCGCTTGGGAACACGGCTCGCTCCTCAAATTAGCGGGTGGATCGAATCGGATCGACTCTAAGTAGAAAAGGGGCAAAAGGGTCACTAACCCTATCGATCCGAAATGACCCTTGGGTCGACCCTCCGCTTCGTGTCACTCTTGCTACCGCCTAGCCCCGATTGATTATAAAGTTAAACAAATGCTTGCATTGCTCTCCGAGTCTCTGGAGCCAAGGGAAAATAAAAGGGGTGGTTCACCCGCGGACCATTGGAGTAGAGAAATTAAAAGGGGTGGTTTGACCCTGATCCTAACACTAATTGCAGCGGGGCAGCTAAAGGGTCGCCCCGACCCGCACCCTTTGCAGCCGTATGCTCAACTGTTGCCTATGGCTTTGGCTTTGCGGCTCTGTGTACGACCATTTTTTTTCTTCCAAACTCCTTAATCTATAAGATTTACAGGATGTGTACTAAAAGTGGTTGATTGAGTATTTTCTTGTCAATCAAGATCTTCTCATTTTTCATGAAAGAGAATTTTAGATGCTTTGCTATTTGATTTGCCCTATCCCCAACTATACATGAGCATGCAGCCCGGTGGCCCAGCATGAGGCCCGATTTTTTGGCCTGGCCCAACTCATTGAATACAATGACACGTCAAATATGTTGACTTGAGAGAGTTTCATAGACTTTGATCCCCTATCACAGCTACCAACATAAAAGCTGATGTGGTAATCTTAATAATTGTCATGAAACTCTCCACTGAGATTAGCATGAGTAGATTTTGTTTTTCTTATCTCAGGCTTCGCTTGCAGCATATAACCATTAACCAGAAAGATCACTTGTAACAATTCGTTTGTGCTGACTGCTGCAGGCTCAGGCTGAGCTAACTTGCAGAATTCTTCGGTTTCCTTAAATTTGGCCATCTTAATTTGTTTTCACGGCGACATCTCTTTCAGCCACTTTAACAGATCATCATACGCGAGCGAAAGAATAACAAACATTGCCACACAAGATTGTTTCCTTTCATAAGGCTACAACATATCATATATGCATAGACAGGTACAGTGTCCACCAGCAGCACCAGCAGCAAGGGTAGTTTAGCAGCAGGGACAACAAACAACAATAACAACAACATTGCAGCAGCATCTGCCTTGATAGATTTTATTACTGCAAAATTGATCCCAGCAGCACTACCGGTAGTTACGGTAGACAGGAGTGTACATGCAGCTCTCTGCATATTTCACCAGGTCTCTGGGGGGAGGCAGACGTGTCGCCAAACCTGCAGAGGGAAGTTCATGATGTCAGATCAGGCCTGTATGAGACTTGGCGGTGAATGCCAAGATCAAGATGTGGAATGGTGCCTGCAAAGCAAAACAGAGGACGTGTGTACCAAGTTCATAAGCTTTTGCAGCCACGGCTGCAGCAATGTGCGCAGAGATCTTTCTAATGTTGGTGAAGGGTGGGAAGATCGATCCCTTGTCAAAGTTCTCCTGCGTGGCCTGAGCAGCTAGTGCTTCCGCTGTTTGAATGGATGAAACATGAGATTGGTCCGTAGTCTCATCAAGGTATGAAAAACGATTTTTTATGCCCAACGGTTTCCGTTTGGAGCTACTTACAGGCGGCAAGAAGCATGTCCTCGTGGACACGGATGGCTCCAGAAATAACAAGACCGAGGCCGAATCCAGGGAAAATGTAGGCATTGTTCGCCTGTTGTAAATAGCACAGTTGAGTTAGCAATAAACAACTTATGTTTTGCGGGTGTTTACACCAGCAAGATTGCATTGCCTAGTAGGATTTAATATTAAAAACAAGTTCTACCTGCCCAGGTACAAAAATCTTCCCATCGTACTCCACAGGGTCAAATGGACTGCCACTGGCAAATATTGCACGACCCTGCAAATAAAGAGATATGAGTTGCAAACTACAGAGTACAGACCCCACAAGTTTCTTTCTAGAAATCAGTCACTTCCTCTTTTTTTTTTCTGGTCCAATTAGATCACATTTTAATAAACAGGAAACTGAGCACGGGTTCTAGTGATGGCTACATTCAAAATGGTAGCCAAACAGTGCAAAAAATGCCAAATGTTTTGACTCGAGTGGACCAATTTGCAGATCAAACTCTGCAATAGATGATTAGACGGTTCACCTGAGTCCAGTTATATGCTTCTTCAGCAGTACATTCAGAATGTGAGGTTGGATTTGACAGTGAAAAGATGATAGGCCTCTGCATTTATAATTAGCAATATCAGAGGTTAGTTTTCCATCCTCACAATATACCACCAAACAATGTCAGAAAACAGAAAAAAAATACCTCATTAAAGGAAGCCATGGCCTCAACAACTTCTTTTGTGAATGTTCTTCCAACTCCAGATGTCCCAATCAGAACTGTAGGTTTGATAGACTGGAGGAGTGGAGGAGGATATGACGAAAGGTTAGTAAATTCTTTTCTTTGAAAACTGCACAAACAGGACAGCTTTAAGTGAAGGCAGCTGCTGCTAATGAACTGAAGTACAATCTTAAATGCACATGAGCGTGACTACCTGAACAGCATCATACAAGGTTGTCAAGGGCTCATGCTCATGTGCCCAAGGTTTTTTGAATGACTGAAGGGAGTTTTTCCGAGAGTCAACAATCAAACCCTGTATACAAAATATCATGTTAGGATGTCAGATAAACAGGTGAGCAAACATTGTACTAGCAACAGTGCATTTTCCTTTGGTTACACACCTTTGAGTCCACCAGCCAAACCTTCTTGCGGCACTCTTCAATTGGAGCCTTCGTCTATAAATCGATCCGACCAGTACATGTTAGAGTAAGAACTAGGACAAAAGAAACCTACCACACATTCAGATACTAAAAGTATGTAGCTAGTTACCTGTTTTGAAATCTCAAGAGCAATGAGTTCTGCAATACCAGTTCCAGCCTGAAATCAAATACATTATCAGAATCTTATCGATCGGTCTACTTTCCTTGACAAGAATCTTACTAACGGTCACAATCCCATTTCAAAAGATACTAGTACATAGTATGCTTCGACAGTTGGGTGACAAAGAAAATAACAGTTTGCCAGGAGATGTTTTAACTAACCTCCCCAGCACCAAGGAATAAATAAGTGTGCTCTGCTAGGGTCCCACCAACCACATTGAGTGCTGCTAAGACACCTGCAAGGACCACTGATGCTGTGCCCTGCAAACATTCATATTTCCAAATCGGTACCAATCACAAAAGGCAATAAACTGAAGGATAATGATCTCAATAAATTAAGGTTGCCCCCTGGTATCAGTAAAAATAAAAACACCATGGGTGGTTCCATTTACCTGGATATCATCATTGAAAACAAGATGGCTCTTCCTATATTTTGCAAGCAAATCAAAGGCATTATGGTTGGCGAAGTCCTCAAACTGTCCAAAGTTTACAGCGTTACATTTTGCGATAAAGAGTAAATTGATCCGGCATAGCAAAAGTACAATGTTGAGTCCAACTCACCTGAATGAGGACTTTCTCACCGTAGATTTGCTTAACAGCAGCCATGAACTCTTCAATAAGCTCATGATACTCCTACCGTTAAGGAAAATGCACAGATAAGATCTCAAGTGTCACATATTTTGCCAGTTCCTAACTCCCAGCAATCTCGACACAACTACATACCTCGCCAGTTGCACGTTTTTGCCGGAGTCCAATGTAGAACTCATCATTAAGCAGTTTATCATTATTTGTGCCAACATCAATTGTGATAGGCAAACACTGCAATGTAATTTAGAATTCGCCAATTGAGATAACTTAGTTGTTTGTTGGTACCAAACATACAGGACCATTACAAGAGATGCAACCAAAAAGGGGACAGAAAAGATATGATCGCTTACAGCTGATGGACGAACTCCTCCAAGAGCAGTGTATAGAGCAAGTTTGCCTACAGGAATTCCCATTCCCTATAGAAGGATTCAGTACAATATAAGCAAAGGCCCTCAAGTAATAAGCAACTAATGAGACAATCATACCTGAGAACCCAAATCTCCAAGTCCCAAGATTCGCTCACCATCAGTAACACAGATAACTTCAATGTTCCTATGTGGCCAGTTCCTTAGAACTTCTAGGACCTTCCCCCTGGAATGCACCTCGCGGTCAGTTCAGATCAAATAGGTAGATGGTAGACAGCTATATATTATTGTAAAGTTAAAGCAAATATAGGCACACATACTTGTCCCTCAGGCTGACATACAGACCCTGTGGTTGTCGAAAGATGGACCCATACTTCTGGCAGGCCTCACCTACAGTTGGTGTGTAAACCACAGGAAGCAGCTCCTCCACATTATCAATTAAAAGCTTGTAGAAAAGCCTTTCGTTCCTCTCCTGAAAACAGGAGGTGTTAAGCCCAATGATGCAACCAACCATTCATTCTAACTGAACATCTCATATCAATTATGCTGGCCGTCGCAAGCTTTCATTTCATATAAGTGTAGAAAGGATAAACTGGGGTTACCTGAAGGTCCATCATGGCCATATAGCGCTGCAAAGGGACCTGGTACTGCCGCAGGTTGTGCATGATCTTCTTAACCTACATATACATTAAAGTGATCTTCAGTATAAAAAGAAGAAGTCAGCATAACAACAGATACTGTTCTAGCCAGTATTGTGCTCCATACTTGGAGTTCCTGAGACACAACTGCAGGAGGAAGCAGCCCACGCAAGTGGTGTGCATCCCTCTCCTTCTCCGTGAAAGCAAGACCCTTGTTGTGATGTGGATCCCTCAAGAGGGTGTAACCGCTGATGTAGAAATAAGACACGTCAGCATATTTTTCAACCAAGTGAAGGAAACTTATTTATTGGAAAGAATTATGGTCATAGATTCAAAGAAAGGCTTTGCAACCAGCAGTGAACATTCTAGAGCCCAGATATTTTTTCTTTCTTTGGGTGACATGGTCATATTGATGCATCATTCACAGTAGATTACGTGACAAATTTGATTTGGTAATATATTACCATAATATGGTTGCAACTTAGTATCAATTTCCATCATATTTCACTGTCGAAAGGGGTAGCGGAAGAAACCAGACAAATTCATATAGCTGTGGGCCAGCTTAGAATATACTTGCATGAAACAGGAAAACCCCAAAGCAAAGCAGACAATTCCTGGCTTTGCTCAACAACTCTAGACCTAACTCAGCATGAGTTCATTTGTGACTCCAACCCGATTCAGAATTCTACAACACCACCAAAAAAAATAAAAACATTCCGTTCGGAATTCCACAACACCACCATAAAAACATTCCGAATTCAGAATTCTACAACACCGCCAAAAAAACGTTCCGAAAATGAAACTTGCTAGAAACTTCCATGTTGCATGGTGATTTAACAAATCTAGACCATATCAGGCTGGAGCTTCTTAGTTAAGCTGAAGCACGTTTCGTTAAATTATTATTGAAATGAAACTAAAATAAAAGGCAAACTAAATGGTAGAGTTGCCTTGGCTGCAGCTAGTCAAGCACGCGTGCACTAATAATAGAACAAGCAATTAGATTTTTTTTATAAGAACAAGCAATTAGATTTGACTAGACGCAAGCAAGCAAGCAACAGTAGAATTATACGGATACGGTAGAGCTAGACGGCCAGAGCCCCAAGCATCTACACTCCTAGACATGTCAGCCTCACGCGGACCAAACCGCGTACCAACCCCGGATCAACACGAGTATGAAGCAAACCAGCAATTAAACAAAATCCAGATCGGCGGCGCATCGAGACCTCCGCCCGTCCGCCCACCGACCCAGATCCCCATTCCCGAATTCACACCCCTGCCGCGACCGCGATTCGCAGGCTCACCTTGCGACGGAGAAGGCCCAGGGCATGATGGGCACCTCCTCGGCAGCCCCGTCCTCGCCGTAGAGGTCCTCGATGACGCCGCCGGCCGCGGCCACCTCCACCTCCTCCTGCTCCTTCTCCTTCTCCGTCTCCGCGGCGGAGCCCATCGCGACCGCCTCCACCCGTCTCGGCGGCAAGGCGCGCACCTTCCCGGCCGCGGCGCTCCTCCGCAAGGTCTTCCTGTAGGTCCGGCATCCGTCGCAGCTGCCGCCGCCCTCGCTTCGTCCTCCCCGCTTCCACTGCGGAGAAGAAACAGACACACAAGCTCAAATGGTCAGGTGGCAAGTTCGGCTGTCTGGACGAGGAGAGCAGCCCGCAATTGCGATGCCGGGCGCGCGGAGCACCGGGGATCAGTAGCGAGGGAAGGTGCTGTAGAGGCTAGAAGGGTGGTTGGGCGGTCGAGGAACGTACCGCGGAGGCGGGGGACGCGGCGGTGCGCGCGGAGATCATGGTGGCGTCGAGCTCGGCGGATGGAGGGAGAGAGGGAGGCGGGAGCGGCGCGGCAGTGGCAACTGGCGGCCTCCTCCTCCCTCTTCGGAGTTCGGACTCGGAGCTGGCTGGCAGCGTGGAGAGGGCAGAGGGGAATGCGGGTGGCGAGGGGTACAAAAGGGGAAGCGAGGGGCGGTGCGCGTTGTAGTTTTCCGCTGGGCGGCGCAACGTGGACGGGGCCGCGGTGGGGTCGAGTTGAGAGAGGGAGGGTATTTTTAATTCGGGAGAGAAGGCGCTGCGGCCAGCGGGCTGGTTGGCTGCTGCGCACCGTGACCTTGGGTATTGACGGGGTGTTCCCCCGTTTTAGCCGACGGGATTGATTATTTATTCGCTAAGCCCTCGTTTAGTTCCAAAAAGTGCTACAGTAATCATCACATCGAATCTTTGACGTATGTATAGAGCATTAAATGTAGGTAGAAAAAATAACTAATTGTACAATTTATCTGTAAATATCGAGACGAATCTTTTGAGCCTAGTTAATTTATGGTTGAACAAATTTTGCTAAATGACAACAAAAGTGCTATAAAAATTTTTCAAAAAAAATTTACAACCTAAACACGGCCTAAACCTTGCGACCTTGCCTGGTTGGTCTAGTACACGTCGTGCTGTGGGTTAGTCGGCTGCGGTAGCTGCACTGCAGCGTTATTATTAATCTATGGCCTCATTTAGATCTCGAAAATTTTTGAAAAATTCTCGTAGTACTTTTCGTTGTTATTTGGCAAAATTTATTCAACTATGGACTAACTAAGCTCAAAAGATTCGTCTCGACATTTACAGATAAACTGTGCAATTAGTTTTTTACCTACATTTAGTGCTTCATGCATGCGTCAAAGATTCGATGTGACGGATACTGCGTAAAATTTTTTGTGTCTTTTTGGCCAACTAAACAAGGCCTAATTATAATTATAGACCAGTCTCGTTGAGAGTTTCACGACCTTAGACTCCCCAATATTAGGAACAATGCTTACAAGTTTTATCCCTGTGAAACTAATTTCATCCCATGAATTTGTTCTATTTGTCTTCATTTATACTATGCCACATTAGCTTATTAAATGTCTATGAAAACTCACATTAAGATTGGTCTTAACTTACGGCTTTTGTATAATATAGTAGTATAAAAAAACACATGTTGATCTCAGTCATCACCTGCATATCGTGTTACTGTTTGATAGGACCTTTGATGTACTAGTCCACTACTCCCTCCATTTCAAATTAGAAGACATTTTAAAAAATTTTAGAGAGTCAAAGCATCTTAAGTTTGATCAAAATTATAGAGAAAATTTTAAAAATTTATAACATCAAATAGATATACTATGAAAATATAATTAACGAAGAATCTAATGATATTTAATTGATGTCATAAATATTATTATCTTATCATATAAATTTGATCAAATTTGAGATCCTTTCACTCTCAAGATTCTCGAAATGTCTTTATAATTTGGGATTGAGGGAGTACATCTCAACCGTACTCATATTAAGGTGTTTGGCTTCCCGTTATGTTTTGTCATGCATAAACTACAGCATGCCATGAAATGAAAAGCTCTAGTTTGGTTCGTCTGCACGTGCGACAACCACTACTTTTTCCCGATCAAAACCACGCCACGTAAGTGGTGCCAATTTTTAACGCCGCAGCTGCGCATGGCAGCGTGTGGGCGGTAGCTAAACATGCTCTATACGGAAAGTTACAGAATAAGTTGGTGAGGACTCAGTGTTTCGGGTGGGGAGAAAGAGAAAACTGACCAAGTAACCAAACTTTTCATTGCCATTTTTTCCTGCTAGGAAGGAAATTGTAATGCCGAGACTAGCACGATCGAAAAGAGAATGAATTGTTTCATTGGTATATTACGGAATAAGTTTGTGAGAACTCGGTGTTTTAGGTGGGGAGAAAAAGAGGATGACCTACGATCGAAAAGAGAATGAATTGTTTTATCGGTTCATAAAAAAAGTGGACAAAAGAACAGGAGCAGAGCCAGGGCAGCAGGGGCCATGCCCCAGCACCACAACAAAAAAGTTATATTTATTTTAGAAAGATATGACTAAAAAGTTTGTGTCATAGATATTTTTAGTATCTTCTAGACAACACAGTCACACAAAACCCAATTAGAATAGAATATTTTCATCCATCTAAACCTGTTTCCCTATCATATTAGAATACGTTTAATGAAATTTAGGTTTTATTACATATATACTCATCTTTTATTATATTTTATATTTTACTGAACATGTACTTAACTAGTTATTTTTTTACTCTGAAGCACACAATATAGACTCAGACACTCACCTCTATAAACATACACACATTATACCTACTATGAGCGTCTTCAAAATACTAAGCTGGTAGGTTCGAGATTCATGAGTCACCATATGCACCTCACTGTAAGCAGTCACAGTTGCCTACCGTGGGACAAATAACATTGTTAAATTGTCAAATTGCTAAAATAAATTGAAGAAAATAAGAGCAGCTGTAACGGTGACTAATTCGGATCTCTTGACCGCTCTCTATGTATAATTTCTAGTTCCGCCGCTGCAGAGGAATCCATCCAACGCAAACAGTCTGAAAGTTGGTTCTCGGGTCTCCTCATGTCAACAAGAACTAGGCCGGGGTTAGATCGTGAAATTTTTTAGAAAATAGTATTGTAGCACTTTTGTTGTTATTTGGTAATTAGTGTCCAATTATGATTTAATTAGGTTTAAAAGATTCATCTCATGAATTTCATCTAAACTGTGTAATTAGTTTTATCTTTTATCTATATTTAATACTTCATACATGTGTTTAAAGATTTGATGTAACGGAAAATCTTAAAAAATTTTACAAAATTTTGGAAACTAAACAACACCCTACTCGTTCGCTCTCCAATACTCCATCTGATGGTCAGTCAGTAGGTGCGTGCAGGTGACACGCCTGTCCATATGTTAGCTAGGACAAGACTGGTCGCTAACATTTCGTTTCCCATCTCAACCAAGTCCATTTATGATGACTGACGAGCTGATTAAAATTCGCTTGCGTTCGTGGACCAGCGCAGCACGCCGGCGCCCGTCAAGAGATCATTCGGTAGTTCTTCCAAACTCCTGAATTTGGCACTAAGCAAAAAGAAGATTTTCCATTACATTAAACATGCAGTATATGTATAAAGTACTAAATGTAGATAAAATCAAAAACTAATTGCACAGTTTGGTTGTACTTTGCGAGATGAACGTTTTGAGCCTAATTAGTCAATGGTTAGATAATTATTATTAAATACAAACAAAATGCTACATTGCACTACAGTGCCAATCAGTAATTTTAGCATTGCCAAATTCAGGCAACTAAACATGACCTCACCTGTCAGGCCGCCTGATTCCGTGGTCCTCCTGGTCACTAATCAATTCCCGCAAAGACGAGATCACTGAAAAACAAAAGAGGCCAACGCCGATTTGCCTTGCAGCTGTGGCCAAAAGGCATGCCACGCCACGCCCGACGCGTCCAAAACCAGGCAGCCCCCTGTCGCCGGATGGGAGTAGTGGTAGTGGGCTAGTGGCAGTAAAATACTGGCGCTTAACCATGGGCAAATTTGACTGTATATTTTTTTAAGGCTTTATTTACTTTCAGATGTAAAGTTTTGATGGCATATCAGATATTATATATGGTATTGTATAAGGTGTTTGGATACTAATAAAAAAAATTATAGAATCTATTAGTAAACTGCAAGATAAATTTATTAAGCCTAATTAACCGTTGTTAGCGCATGTGTTACTGTAGCACTTTATTTTCAAATCATAGACTAATTAGGCTTGAAAGTTTGTCTCGCAAAGTACTCGCAATCTGTATAATTAGTTATTTTTTAATCTATATTTAATATTTCATATATATGTCTAAACATCTGATGTGATGTAAAATTTTAGTGTGAGAACTAAATAAGGCCAAGTATAAAATAAACACTGGTATAAACCATGATACCATTATTACGAGAGAGACATGCGTGCTGCGGTCTTATCAAAGTGGCAGATGGAATGTGGGGGCGTGTGGCCAATTGGATGGAGTAGATTATACTCCCTCTGTCTCGGTTTATCAGTCGTTTTCAGTTTTTGTGTTATAAGTTTGACTTGATTTGTAAAAAATATGTACAACATTTATCTCTAAATAATTTTTTTTAAAAACTAGATTCAAAGATTTTTTTCAATGATATCAATTATGCATCATAGATATTAATATTTTTTAATATATATTTTATTAAAGTTATTTCTTGAAAAACGAAAGCAACGGCTATTTTAGGACGGTTCCTCTTGATCGGTGCCAAGTTGCCAACAGCCTAAGGCGAGTTCACAGATGGGATTCTGGCGATGGGAACTAACAAGGCAGACGACTGCTGGAGCGTGGAAGTCATGATTTTTTAAAACACTTCGTGAAGGACGCCTCGCCAGATTTGGCCCGGTTTGGCTGTTGTTCATCGTGCGCGCCGCCACCGTCCATTCGGACGGCGGCACTCAATATCAGAAGAGAGGGGTCATGTCAGTGACGTTTTTTTTTTTGCCTTGTTTAGTTTTTAAAAAATTTTGCCTCCACAAATGTTTGGACACATGCATAGAGTACTAAACGTAGACGAAAAAAACTAATTGCATAGTTCTTGAAAAAATCGCGAGACGAATCTTTTAAGCCTAATTAGTCCATGAAAAGCCGTAAGTGCTACAGTAACCAACATGTGCTAATGATGGATTAATTAGTATCATTAGATTCGTCTCGCAGTTTCCTGATCGATTCTGTAATTTGTTTTTTATTAGTATTCGAAAACCCCTTCCGACATCCTCCAACACATTCGACGTGATAAAAAAAATTTATTTCGTAAACTAAACGCAGCCAGAGACAGTCTGCTCCTGCGTTTTCTAGGTGCACTCGTTTGGCGCCCCCACCCCCCCCCCCCCCCCCGGCACGGTGCACGGATGGCATGAACGGGGTTTGTTCAAGCCCGGTTTGGTCCTTCACCGTCACAGAACAAGCACTCACGTCACGCAAACCCAAGCCATTAGGCCACCCCTAACGCTACAGCGTGTACACTAGCCCATCCTCCGTGTCAGCATCTGGTGTCCAAATCATCACGGGTGTATGCTCCGCAGACTGGCAGAGGATCCTGCAGAAGCTGCGATAGCTTCGGCTGACAAAAAAATTGGAGCACTTGGAGCGCGTTGTGAGAGAGCAAGCACGTAAAAATTCTGACAAAGCTTACTGCCAAAAGCACAAACGATGGGACCATGAAAGGATAGGTATTGTATGCCTGTGTTGGAGGAATCAATTCTCTACCATGGCTGTGTTTAGTTCCGCGAAAAGGTGTAAAAAAAGTACTGTAGCACGTTTTGGCTTTATTTGGTAAATAGTGTTTAACCGTTGACTAATTAGGTTCAAAACGTTCGTCTCGCAAAGTACAACCAAGCTGTACAATTAGTTTTTAATTTCATCTACATTTAGTACTTCATGCATGTATCGCAAGTTTGATGTGACGGGGAATTTTTTTTTTTGCATAGTGTTTTTTTTTAACTGAACACAGCCCATAGCCTCAGCGGTGCTTTTGTCCGAGACCACTGCTTGTATACGCCTGTGCTGGGGCTGCCCTTACTAGGGCCGCCGACCTGCACTGCACAGCGCACCCAGGCAGTGGCAGCAGACCAGACAGCCCGTGACGGCAGGGTCTGATCCCATCCCTCGGTTGCGCGGCGCGCCGCGGCGAGTAGCCACCTCTACCTACCAGCAGCGCACGGCTTTCCGAGCCGATGACGTGGACCCGCTCACACGGGCGCGCGGAGGGCCGCGGCACGCATGACGACAGGGGCAGGGTTACCCCTCCGGGTGGGTTGCAGTTGTAGGCGCCGGGAACCGGGGGTTTGAGGGCTTCTTTAGTTATCACTTTAAAACTTTATATTCTATATGTTTAAACATATGCATAAAGTATTAAATATAGACTAAAAAATAATTAATTACACAGATTAAGTGTAATTTGTGAGACAAATCTTTTAAGCCTAATTAGTCCATAATTTGACAATAAAGTGCTACAGTAACACATGTGCTAATGACAGATTAATTAGGCTTAATAAATTTATTTCGCAGTTTACTAACGGATTCTGTAATTTGTTTTTTATTAGTATCCGAACACCCTATGTGACACCTCCATAGCCCCTTAACACCCGATATGAGAGCATCTCCAACAGCTCCCCTTTCCTCAATCCGACAACCATATTGGGGGAGTTAGCTGAAAAAGTTGGCTCCAATAGCTCCCATTTCCCATCCCTATTAATTGGTGATAACCAAAAATCACCCTAACTCCCTCCAAATAGAGGGGGAGATGCAACTCCCCCGATACCTCACCCACATCCCAACTACCAGATGTTCTTTCCCGCGCGCATTTGGAAATGGCTCTGGTGCGACGAGCCGGCGACGGATGGGGACGGATCCGGCGAGGAGGTCGGCGTTGGAGGGGCGTTGAGGGCGTGAGGCGCAGCGGTGGAGGCGCTCGTGCTCGCGCCGCCGGGCGCATCTCCTCCATCCCGCGGTCGCTGGGAGAGGTGGTGTAAGGTCCAAAAAGGCTAGAGGGGGGGGTGAATAGCCTAATAAAAACTTCTACACAAAATACTTAACCACTAGTTAGTATAAAAGGTGGCGAAGCGAAAAGCACTAGCACTAACTAAATAAGCAAGCCACCTACACAAGTCTAGTTCAAGGCTATCCACTAAACACAACAACAAGCTAGATACGAGAAGTAAAACGAGAGAAGAGCTTCGAGTGAATATACCGCCGTGTAGAGATGAGAAGTACCAATCAATTAATCACACAAGAGAAATCCTCGGGAAGAGAATGACACAAGATTTTATCCCGAGGTTCACTTGCTTCTCGGCAAGCTACTCCCCGTTGTGGCGATACACCCACTTGTCGGTTCGCGAGCTAATCGACTATCAAGAGTCGAGCCCTCGGCGGGCACCGCACAACCGCACACAAGATGGGGATCCTCCAAGCCACGAGCTCCACTAGAGTATCCAATTCGCGAACTCCCGCGGGGAAGGATCAAGAACCCCTTACAACACTTGGTGAAGGCTCCAACAATCTCCAATTGCGAGCTCAATCACCTCCGCTGCTCCAAGCCGTCTACCGTGTCGGGAAACACGGAAGAGTAACAAGAAATCCGCAGCAACTCGAAGATCAAGTGCCTCTAGAATGCAACTCTCAAGCAATGCACTTGAATCTCACTCAATCTCACTCAAGATGTGCAATCAATCAAAGAGATGAGTGGAGGGGTTGTTCTCTAGCTCAAAGGATGTCTCTAGGTCTCAAAATGTGCAAGGATTACCCTCAAACCCCGGCCACCATCTATTTATAACGAAGGGGTACGCAGCTAGCCGTTAGAAACGACGCAACAGAAAACGCGCTGCACCGGACGCGCCGGTCCGGGTGACCGGACGCGTCCGGTCACTACGCGACAGACGAGAACAGTGCTCGTCCAACTAGCCGTTACCGAAGACCGGACGCGCTCGACCGAGCGACCGGACGCGCTGGTCACGACCGGACGCGCCGGTCCCGTGACCCACCGGACGCGCCGGTCAACACCGAGCCGCGCACCGCGAGACATCCACCGGACGCGCTGAAGAACCCACCGGACGCCACAGTACCCGCGTCCGGTGCGAGTCCAGTAAGCTCCCTGGACCACCGGACGCGTCCGGTCACTTGTCACCGGACGCGCACCGCGTCCGGTGGTCCTCGTGAACCGCTGTTCGCCTGACCGGACGCGCCGGTCGCACAGTGACCGCGTCCGGTGCAGCGTCCGGTGCCGCGTCCGGTGCACGCAGTGACCTCCGTTCGCCTCCGTTTCTTTTCAAACTTTCGGCGCAATAGAAAATAGGCATTTCACTTCTCCAAAAAGCGCCGAATCCCGCCTCGCAAGCTCGGCGGGAGGGAGAGAGGAACCCAAACCCCTCTCTACCGCTTAAACTTCACCGCCTTCGCAAATGTGCCAACACCAACAAGTGATCACCACCTTGTGCTCGTGTGTTAGCATTTTCACAAACATTTTTCCAAGGCGTTATGTTAGCTCTTTTACTAGATCCTAAATGCATATGCTCAAGACATTGATCTAGTGGCACTTGATTCCCGAGCTAACCGTGATTGCCCCTCTTGATAGTCGGCTATGTATCCTAAACCCGGTCAATCACTTCTCTACTCAACTTAGACCGGCAAAAGGAAAACCCTATGGTTATACCTTTGTCTTGCGCTCTTAGATCCTTCTCCTTCACTTGATCATCATGTTCATCGTTTCATGTGCATCTCCACCATGATCATCATTTCATGTCCATGCACTTTCTCTTTGTGATCTTGTGGCCACCACTCCTTGCCACGTACACCTTCATCACATGTGTTGCTTATGCCTATCTTAATCACACTTGATACAAAAGCATTAGCAACTTGGTGTCATTAATTACCAAAACCAAACTTGGGCTTTCAATCTCCCCCTTTTTGGTAATTGATGACAACCATCACAAAGATATGAAATGAAATCAATTTTCAATTTCGATAGTATTAGCTCCCCCTACATATGTGCTTCTATGAGTTTGGTTCAATTTTGCACATATGTATGGATTTGAATTTTGGGAGAGTTACTACTATCAAATTGATGCTAAGGTATATAGAATGGACCTTTGAAGCGTGATACCAATCGGAGTTGCCTTTATATACCATCCTTAGCATCGATGTAGCTAGACACCACTTGTAATTCATCACTTGTAAAGATCATAAACACTAAAGTACCCCGTGAGATCAACATTATAAGCATAGGTGTCTAGATACCACTTAAAAAAAAACTACTCTCAACAAATCATCATTCAAGTTCTAATTCTAGCAATCACCAAACAAACATGAATATGAATTTAAGCTTTGCAATGCAACAATTCATCATGTTAATGCGCATACAAATGCAACAAATAGTTCATGAGCTTGCTCCCCCTACTTGTGTGCTCAAATTTAATTGATTCCTTTCCAAAGTCTTATCTTATGCTTTCTCTCCCCCTTAGTAACTTTTTCTTTTTGTGACTTTTCTCTCCCCTCTTATTATATCTTTCTCCCCCTTTGTGACTTTTCTAACTTTGTGACTTTTCTCTCCCCCTTTGTCAACAATCACCAAAAAGGTGCCAATTTTAGTAAAAGTTAAGTCAAACAATGTGAGGGAGTCCAAATTATGGTTCAATCTAGATCACTTGCCTAGAATATGTAATTCGGTTTGAACCAAGGACAAGCTTCTTCACACCTCATAAAGTATAAGGGTTATCTTGACCATGTTGAATTACACATCATGAGCTCATTTTCTAGATTCAACACTAGGTTTGCAAGCCCACAAACATGTCATATGCTACCACTAGATCAATCAAACATAGAAGCAATAGTGGTACCATATATACATTAAACTCATTTGATTTTCATGAATGACCCTATTTGTCATGCAAATATGTCTATATGTTCTAAAACATGTCCTTAGCAAAGTATGGATGATATGCCACACAACTTTACCTTGCTTTGTCGGTGGAGAGGCATGTCATATAAGAATGTGGGGGTGCACTCATTTCAAGTTGGAGAAGTCAAGTATGTTCAATTCATTCTTCAACTTGTAAAATCTCTTCTCATCAAGTGGCTTTGTGAATATGTCGGCTAGTTGATCTTCGGTGCCAATGCTCTCAATGCTAATATCACCCTTTTGTTGATGGTCTCTTATGAAGTGATGCCTTATGTCAATGTGCTTTGTTCTTGAATGTTGAACCGGATTTTGAGTCATCTTGATAGCACTTTCATTGTCACAAAACAATGGCACATTCTTGAACTTGATTCCAAAGTCATTCAAGGTGGCCTTCATCCAAAGCAATTGTGCACAACAACTACCGGCACTAATATATTCGGCCTCGGCGGTAGATAGTGCAACACTATTTTGTTTCTTTGATGACCATGAAACAAGAGACCTTCCAAGCAATTGACAAGTGCCACTTGTGCTCATTCTATCAATCTTGCATCCACCATAGTCGGAGTCCGAATATCCAATCAACTCAAAATTAGACCCCTTTGGAAACCATAATCCAACATCATGAGTGCCCTTAAGATATCTCAATATCCTCTTGGTTGCTTTCAAGTGACTTTCTCTAGGTGAAGCTTGATATCTTGCACACTTGCACACACTAAACATCACATCCGGCCTAGAAGCGGTGACATATAGCAAACTTCCAATCATAGACCGATATTGCTTTTGATCTACCATGTTGCCACTTGCATCAATACCCAATTGATCATTTGTGCCCATTGGTGTACTCATTGATTTAGCATCTTGCAATCCAAACTTCTTGATCATGTCCTTGATGTACTTGCCTTGACTTACAAAAGTGCCATTCTTCATTTGCTTGATTTGAAGTCCAAGGAAGTAACTAAGCTCTCCAATCATAGACATCTCAAACTCATTAGCCATCATATTTCCAAATTCTTCACAAAAGTCTTGATTGGTTGATCCAAAGATAATGTCATCCACATAGATTTGCAACACAAACAAGTCATTTCCAATTTTCTTGGTGAAGAGAGTGGTGTCAACCTTTCCCATCTTGAACCCTTTAGAGAGAAGAAAGTCCCTCAATCTCTCATACCATGCTCTAGGTGCTTGTTTCAAACCATACAATGCCTTCTTGAGCTTGTAAACATGGTTGGGCTTCTTGTCATCTTCAAAACCGGGAGGTTGCTCAACATAAACTTCTTCATTGATGTAACCATTAAGAAATGCACTCTTGACATCCATTTGATAGAGCTTGATGTTGTGTGCACAAGCATATGCTAATAAGATTCTAATAGCCTCCAATCTTGCAACCGGTGCATATGTTTCTCCAAAGTCAAGACCCTCAACTTGAGTGTATCCTTGTGCTACTAATCTTGCCTTGTTTCTCACAACCATGCCATCTTGATCTTGCTTATTTTTAAAGACCCACTTGGTGCCAATTACATTGTAGTTCTTTGGTCTCTCCACGAGTTCCCAAACTTGATTTCTAGCAAAGTTGTTTAGTTCTTCATGCATGGCATTTACCCAATCGGAATCCTTCAAAGCATCTTCTATCTTCTTAGGTTCTTCAAGTGACACAAATGAGTAGTGCTCACAAAAGGATGCTAATCTTGATCTAGTTTGAACACCACTTTGAATTCCACCAATGATTTGATCCAATGGATGATCTCTTGCAATACTAGTAGGTTGGAGTATTGGGAGTTGATTGCTTCCACTAGCTTGACCTTGATCTTGCACTTCATCATGAGAACCACTAGAGCTTGCTTGATTTGTATCAATTTGCACACTTTGGTTGATCACATGAATATCATCATCATCAACTTGCCTTGGCCTAACATCACCAATGTCCATGTTCTTCATTGCATTTGACAATTGATCTCCTCTCACATCATCAAGGTTTTGATCTTCATTTTGAGAACCTTGGGTTTCATCAAACTCAACATCATGAACTTCTTCCAAGGTGCCATTAGTGAGATTCCAAACTCTATATGCTTTGCTTGTGGTAGAATAACCAAGTAAGAACCCTTCATCACATCTCTTTTCAAACTTACTCAATCTAGTGCCTTTCTTGAGAATATAGCATTTGCAACCAAACACTCTAAAGTATGCAATGTTGGGCTTTCTTCCATTCAATAGCTCATATGGTGTCTTTCCAAGCTTTCCATGGCAATAGAGACGGTTGCTACAATAGCAAGCCGTGTTAATGGCTTCACTCCAAAATGAATGACTCACATTGTATTCACTAAGCATTGATCTAGCCATGTCAATCAAAGTTCTATTCTTTCTTTCAACTACACCATTAGATTGAGGAGTGTATGTTGGTGAGAATTGATGTCCAATACCAAGATCATCACATAAATCTTCAATTCTTGTGTTCTTGAACTCACTACCATTGTCACTTCTAATCTTCTTGATGGTAGTCTCAAACTCATTTTGCACTCTCTTGACAAAAGACTTGAATAGATCATAAACATCACTCTTGTCATAGAGAAAGAACACCCAAGTGTATCTAGTATAGTCATCAACAATCACAAAACCATACTTGTTTCCACCAATACTAGTGTATGTTGTTGGCCCAAACAAGTCCATGTGCAATAGCTCAAATGCCTTTGATGTGCTCATTTCACTCTTACTAGGATGTTTATTTCCAACTTGTTTGCCGGCTTGACAAGCACTACATGGTTTATCCTTTTCAAAAGTCACATCTTTCAAGCCTCTAACTAAGTCATGCCTCAAAAGTTTGTTCAATTTTTTCATTCCAACATGACCAAGCCTTCTATGCCATAACCAACCCATACTAGATTTGCTAAGCAAGCATGATGTCAATTGTGTCTCACTATCATTGAAGTCAACCAAGTATAAGCTACCATGTCTAAATCCTTTGAATATCAAGTTTGATCCATCCACACTTATGACTTCAACATCATCACTACCAAATATGCACTTGAAGCCAAGATCACAAAGTTGTGCCACCGACAAAAGATTGAAATCCAAGCTCTCAACTAGCAATACATTTGATATGCTCATGTCATTTGAGATAGCAATTTTACCAAGCCCCTTGACCTTGCCTTTCTTATTGTTACCGAAAGTGATAGCATCAAAACCACCATTTTGACTAGTATCAATTGATTTGAACATACAAGAATCCCCGGTCATATGTTGAGTGCACCCACTATCAAGCACCCAATGCCTTCCTCCGGCTTTGTAATTGACCTACAAGACAAGATCAATTCCTTTTAGGTACCCAAACTTGTTTGGGTCCTCCAAGGTTAGTGACCAAGCTCTTTGGTACCCAAATGGCTTTCTTCTTTGAGCCCATCCATGGTGCACCAATGAACTTAGCATGAACACCATTTGTACCCTTGGTAAGTATATAGAAAGAATCAAACTTAATTGAGGATACATTAGCATTTGATTTCTTGTTCATGCAATGTTGCTCTATGTGACCAACTTGCTTGCAACTTTTGCAATAGCTACCATTGTTCTTCACAAAACGAGTTTTGTGAGGAGCAAAAGCGGCCTTGTCTTTCTTGGGGTTATAGCCCAATCCCTCTTTGTAGAGAGAAGCTCTTTGGCTACCCAAGCACATAAGCAAGCGGTCCTCACCACCATAAGCCTTAGCTAAAGTGTGATTGAGCTCTTTTACCTCCATCTTGAGATTTTCATTCTCAACTATAAGTGTGGAGTCACAAGTGAAACCATCACTACTAGATGAGGATGATGTAGATGAGCTACATGAAGGGTTAGTGGGAGCAACAACAATAGGCTTATGACAAGATTCATCAACTATATCACAAGATATGCCTATGTTGCAAGTTTTAGCTTTCTCAACATTAGTTGGCATGTTTTCACATTTTTCAACTAGAGAGGAATGAGCTTCTTCAAGCTTAGTGTGAGACTTTTGAAGTTTCTTATGGTCTACCTTTAGACTCTCATAAGATGCTCTAAGCTCATCAAGTTCTTGCATAAGGTTTTTCTTTTCCTTAAGCAAGCCCTTGCACTCCTTTCTAGATTCTTTATAATGTTGAGTGCAATCTTCTAGCATAGTGATTAGTTCATCTTTAGTGAATTCTTCTTCATCACTATCACTATCACTAGCATTGTCATGATCACTCTCATCATCGGATGATACCTTAGCGGCCTTAGCCATGAAGCACGATGGAGTGTCGAAGAGGGAGACCTTCTCTTGAATAGCAATGCTAGCATGTCCCTTCTTCTTGCTCTTGTAGTCATCCTCATCATCACTTGAGGAATCATCACTATCCCATGTAGCAACATGAGAATCATTCTTCTTCTTATGAGAGCTCTCCTTCTTTTCTTGCTTCTTCTTTTGCTTCTTCCTCTCCTTCTTGATAGCATCTTCATCATCACTATCATAAGGACACTTTGCAATGAGATGGTCCTTGCTATGGCATCTAAAGCATCTCATGGTATGCTCATTCTTCTTAGATGTGTTCTTCCTCCTCCTTGCACGATAGCCCTTCTTCTTCATGAATTTGCCAAATTGCTTGACAAAGAGAGCCATCTTCTCATCAATGTCATCACTATCACAAGAGCTTGAGCCTTCTTCACTTGATGATTCAATCTTGGATTTGCCCTTGGATGTGGTGGCTTTGAATGCCACACTCTTCTTCTTTTCATCATCATTCTTCTCATTCTCCTTCTTCTTCTTCTTGACCAACTCATCCTTCTCATCATCTTCTCTATATGAATCATCGGTCATCACTTCTTGAAATATTTGTTGAGGAGTTGAATCCTTCAATGTAGTCCTCACTAGCACGGTGATCAATGTATCAAACCTCTTGGGTAAGCTTCTCAAGAACTTCATAGAGAATTGGTTGTCCTTGACTTCCTCACCAAGTGCCTTGAGCTCATTGACAATGACTTGCAATCTATGAAACATCTCCGGTACACTCTCATCATCTTGCATCTTGAAGCTTGAAAATTTTTCTTGCAAGATATATGCTTTAGCGGTCTTTGTGCCTTCGGTGCCCTCAAATGTTTCTTCTAGCTTGGCCCAAGCATCATGTGCAACTTCTATGTTCTTCACTTGCTCAAATGTCTTGTCATCTAGTGCCTCATGAAGAGCACTAATGGCAATGTCATTGCATTGGAGCTTCTTCTCTTCCACCGGTGTAGGTGCTTCCGGATTAGCAACCTCAAATTTTGTTTCGGTGACCTTCCACACTTCTCTATTGATTGACTTGAGGTGTGCGGTCATCTTAACCTTCCAATATGCATAATTTGTCCCATCAAAGTGAGGTGCCTTCTTGGTGTTGTTGATGTGCAAACTTAATTGAGCCATTTCTTCTTCACCGTAGGTTGTTAAGCCTCAAATAAACGGTGCCTCGGCTCCGATACCACTTGTAAGGTCCAAAAAGGCTAGAGGGGGGGGGTGAATAGCCTAATAAAAACTTCTACACAAAATACTTAACCACTAGTTAGTATAAAAGGTGGCGAAGCGAAAAGCACTAGCACTAACTAAATAAGCAAGCCACCTACACAAGTCTAGTTCAAGGCTATCCACTAAACACAACAACAAGCTAGATACGAGAAGTAAAACGAGAGAAGAGCTTCGAGTGAATATACCGCCGTGTAGAGATGAGAAGTACCAATCAATTAATCACACAAGAGAAATCCTCGGGAAGAGAATGACACAAGATTTTATCCCGAGGTTCACTTGCTTCTCGGCAAGCTACTCCCCGTTGTGGCGATACACCCACTTGTCGGTTCGCGAGCTAATCGACTATCAAGAGTCGAGCCCTCGGCGGGCACCGCACAACCGCACACAAGATGGGGATCCTCCAAGCCACGAGCTCCACTAGAGTATCCAATTCGCGAACTCCCGCGGGGAAGGATCAAGAACCCCTTACAACACTTGGTGAAGGCTCCAACAATCTCCAATTGCGAGCTCAATCACCTCCGCTGCTCCAAGCCGTCTACCGTGTCGGGAAACACGGAAGAGTAACAAGAAATCCGCAGCAACTCGAAGATCAAGTGCCTCTAGAATGCAACTCTCAAGCAATGCACTTGAATCTCACTCAATCTCACTCAAGATGTGCAATCAATCAAAGAGATGAGTGGAGGGGTTGTTCTCTAGCTCAAAGGATGTCTCTAGGTCTCAAAATGTGCAAGGATTACCCTCAAACCCCGGCCACCATCTATTTATAACGAAGGGGTACGCAGCTAGCCGTTAGAAACGACGCAACAGAAAACGCGCTGCACCGGACGCGCCGGTCCGGGTGACCGGACGCGTCCGGTCACTACGCGACAGACGAGAACAGTGCTCGTCCAACTAGCCGTTACCGAAGACCGGACGCGCTCGACCGAGCGACCGGACGCGCTGGTCACGACCGGACGCGCCGGTCCCGTGACCCACCGGACGCGCCGGTCAACACCGAGCCGCGCACCGCGAGACATCCACCGGACGCGCTGAAGAACCCACCGGACGCCACAGTACCCGCGTCCGGTGCGAGTCCAGTAAGCTCCCTGGACCACCGGACGCGTCCGGTCACTTGTCACCGGACGCGCACCGCGTCCGGTGGTCCTCGTGAACCGCTGTTCGCCTGACCGGACGCGCCGGTCGCACAGTGACCGCGTCCGGTGCAGCGTCCGGTGCCGCGTCCGGTGCACGCAGTGACCTCCGTTCGCCTCCGTTTCTTTTCAAACTTTCGGCGCAATAGAAAATAGGCATTTCACTTCTCCAAAAAGCGCCGAATCCCGCCTCGCAAGCTCGGCGGGAGGGAGAGAGGAACCCAAACCCCTCTCTACCGTTTAAACTTCACCGCCTTCGCAAATGTGCCAACACCAACAAGTGATCACCACCTTGTGCTCGTGTGTTAGCATTTTCACAAACATTTTTCCAAGGCGTTATGTTAGCTCTTTTACTAGATCCTAAATGCATATGCTCAAGACATTGATCTAGTGGCACTTGATTCCCGAGCTAACCGTGATTGCCCCTCTTGATAGTCGGCTATGTATCCTAAACCCGGTCAATCACTTCTCTACTCAACTTAGACCGGCAAAAGGAAAACCCTATGGTTATACCTTTGTCTTGCGCTCTTAGATCCTTCTCCTTCACTTGATCATCATGTTCATCGTTTCATGTGCATCTCCACCATGATCATCATTTCATGTCCATGCACTTTCTCTTTGTGATCTTGTGGCCACCACTCCTTGCCACGTACACCTTCATCACATGTGTTGCTTATGCCTATCTTAATCACACTTGATACAAAAGCATTAGCAACTTGGTGTCATTAATTACCAAAACCAAACTTGGGCTTTCAGGTGGTGGTGGTGGAGGAGCCGACGGCCACTGTGAAGGCCACATTCGCAGAGAGGAGCTGGGTCGTGGCAGCGCCAGCGGCGTGGGCCTTCTGGTGGTGTGCACGGCGAGGGGCGTCTGCTGGTGGAGAGGGAAGGAGCGGCAAGGAAGACTATTGGTGGTGCGAGCGGAAGGAGAGGGAAGGAGCGATGAGAAAGCTATGACCGGTGGAAAGCAGGAGCGGCGCATGTGGACATGTGGTGGTAGGGGTTTGTTTGGTGGGCGAGATGTGAGCCGTTGATCGTGATCTGACGGTGGACGAAGGTTGCTTGGTCTAGCAGGCCAGTTGGGCTTTAACTAAAATGGGCCATAGAGTAGATTAGGCTGATATTGGGGATACGGTACTAGGGTTTTGTTGATGCATCTCCCTCGTAATCCAAAAAAAGTATTGAGGATGAATTATTGAGATACTACACCCAAAACTTTACGCCCTGAATGCAAAGGCCTGAGGGACCGAACCAGCCAGAGCTGAGGCCTTCCCGGTAGCCCTACACCGCACCCACGGGGCCGCCGCTTGGCTGTACGGCTCGGGTGCGTTGGGACCCGAGCGCCAGACGCTGCCCATTGCCGTGTTGCTCCCCTCGCTCGCTGCTGCTTTCTTGGCAGCTGCGTCGCGTTGCGTCCCGTTGCCTGCGCCGTTTGCTTCCGTCTGCGTCAAACTCAAAGCGATCACCGATGGTTCAACACCTGTGGGCGTAATTATCGTGGGCCACCGCCTGTTCTATGCACGGTTGACGGTTTGATGGGCTATGTCACGACTCGGTCGTACCAATCCAATTATCTTAAGCATCTAAGCTATAAACAATTATCTCATGAACCCCACTTTCCTATTACTTGGTTCTCGTGTCACAATGGTTGCTTCTATGAGAAGCCAAATCATTTCCCCCCTCATTAATAACTCTAATAAATCTCTAATGCCACATTATTGTTTTGTTTACTAGATATGGCAAACTTTGGTGGAGCCTACTGTGTGTAGAGTAAATGGAGCCAACAAGGTTCCACAATCCACCGGCCTGTTCTCTTGAGCTTTCAGCCGCTTATTTTCAGTTAACCAGCAGTGTTTTTCTCTCACATAAATCAGTTAACAGTACTTTTAGCCGTTTATTTTCGGTCTAAGCGAACAAACTGGATGCTTATGGCACAAACCAAATTCAGTCTATGTCTATATAAGGCGAATTTTCATAAGCAGGAGCCGTGACTGAACCTGGACGTGGCTACGTACGTAGAGAGCCAACAAAATGCCAGCAGTTTCCCTGCGCAGCCAGCAGGTACCACCAGCGTTGACTCCAGCACGACTAGGCGTGAGGCCATGCGGACGGAGTCCACGACCGCGGCCCAAGTCGAGCGTGAACCTACACGGAACCCCTGTCCGTAACAGAGAAGACGCCGCGCCATGCGGCCATGCGAGCCAAGGTCTCCGCCGCCAAACGGCCTCACCTTTGCGTGCCGCGTGCGTATACTGCATACTGTACATGCAAGCTGCATCGTCCGTCAGAGAAGAGAACATTGCACTTCTCTGTCGCCGCTAGGCGTAGCTTTGCTGCTGGTGTCCTCGACACCCTGTAACATCAGTTCCGCTGCCCTGGGCGCGGACGTGGCCCGTGGGCGGCTCAGCCTGCACTCAGCGGTCAGCTTAGTGAGAGGCTCGCACACGTTAACAAATACCACGAAGTGCCTGTTTGATTAGTTTTGGATTCTTAAAAACAATTTTTTTGTCTCTAGTTTCTAAAATCTGGGCCCTGTTCAGTTGGCTGAAAAACCATGGATAAAAGTACTATTCACTGATTTATTGTGAAAGAAAAATACTGTTTATTGGTTGGAAAAATACGACTTATAAGACAAGCGAACAGGGCTAAGACAAACGAACAGGGCTTATAAGACAAGCGAACACTGACCAAGAATTGGTGGGGGGTGTTTGGATCCCCTAGTTTTTAAAAATATGTCTTTATTTATTGCTCTGTAGGTCATAAAATCTAGCAAAAGCTAGGTATCAACACCTTCCTAGTTTTTAAGAATCCGATAAAAATTGGGGGTGTTTGGATTCCACCTAATTTTTAAAAGCCAGATTTAAAAAACTAGAGTGATGCAAACAGGGCCTAAGCGCTCTTTCATCAGAATCAGAAAGGAATAAATAAAAAGACCAATAAATAAAAGGCCTTGCTAACGACAAGCGGTTAGCATTGCCGAATGGTCTCGCGTTTGGGTTGGACCTCTCTCTCAGTTTGGCCCGTATATATATTATAAGAATTACTAATACTGATCCTTGGTTGCGACGAGACAGTTTGTTGGGCTTGCTTTAGACGCAAATAAACTCAATGATGCACTTGGTCGCAGCATTTCCTTTTGTTTCAGTTTTGTACCGCGATTTCGACGCCAACGGCTAGGACAAGGAGAGCAAAAGGGATATCCCCGTCACGGCGCCGTGCATTGGCATTGGAACGATCTTTGGCTTGCCTCGTCGACTGCCACGGTCCCACCCACGCTGTCCAACCACCGGTGTGGGCTCGCGTTGGCGCAACTGCCGGTCCAAAACCCTACCACGTACCTGTTGCAAGAAGAGCTTGTCCAACCAAAACTCGCTATGAGATCCCGCGCACGCTCTCGGCGGGACCGGAGACGCACGCGATGGCGATGCCCGTTTTGTTCGATCGGTCGAGCCAGCCAGCGAGCAAGCAACTTGGCCGTCTTTTTTTGTTTTTTTTCTTTTTTCGAGAGATTCTCATAATTATGTCTCTAATAGTATGATTTTAGAATCTAGACCCAGGGCTTGTGTCATCGTCACTGGCGCCAAGGTAACACTACTTAAGGCCAGTGACAATGGCGCCAAGGTTACTGTGCCACGGCTCCTTGGGGACAACGGGGCGCTGGCGTGGCGAGGCTCGGCGCCATCTAACTTGACGCCAAGTTTGGCGCCACCCATCTTAGCGTCATGGTCCCACGACCTAGGGCTGGAACTTTCCTTTCTTTCCACTTCGCGTCTCGCATCGTCCGCGCGCCCTCGCCCACGAGCCGCCGCCACCGCCGTCGAGCCGCGCCTCCCCGCCCCGGCAGCGCGTCCTCTCCGCCCGCGCCACCACGGCCGCGGCCCGGCCGTGCCACCCCGGCCGCGCCGCCCCGGCCCGCCCGTGCCACCGCGCCGCCCCGCCTCTCCCCCTCGCACCGCCCGCGCGGCTGCCCGCCCGGGGCCGGTCGCCGCCCCGCCGCCTCGTCGTGCTCGGCGGGCCGCCACCTCGGCAGGCCGCACCACCCGGCGTCCTTGAAGGTATTTTTTTAATTTGTAAATTTAGTTGTTAGTTATTTATATAGTTAGATAATTAGACAGATAATTAGATAATTTAGTTGTTAGTTATTTATATAGTTAGATAATAGTTAGATTTGTAGTTAGACATAGATAATTAGATAATAGTTAGACATAGATAGTTAGATAATAGTTAGATAGTTAGATAATTAGATAATTATAGTGTTAGATTATTAGATAATTAGATAGATAGAAAGATATGAGTTTATCGATACTTAATTAGTTTATGTATATGGTTATTACATAATTGGATAGGTACATAGATATAAATGTAGTACCTAGTTAGATAGTTAGATAATTACATAATTGGATAGGTACATAGATATAATTAGTTTATGTATATAGTTATTACATGTATATAGTTAGATAGTTAGATATTTAGTTAATTAGATAGTCAATACTTAGATAGTTAGATATTTAGTTAATTAGTTAGTAAATAGTGTATATTTATGTATTTAATTCTAGAGACCTTCACCCTAGTAGTTAGCGTTTAGTTTAGACTAAATGGAATGTTTTTCGTTGTATGTATGCACTAGATGGACAACCTAGTGAGCATATATCATGGAGGCACCTTAGAAAGAGATAGCTATGGATATGTTGAATTTGTTGACATGCAAAGTGTGCCCGTGCTATCCGATGAGAAGCCATCATTTAGTGAGTTAGTTGCAAGGGCTTGGGAGGAGGTACATTGCCATGAAGATGATGACATCGCAGTTGAGGGTGTACTTCACCTAGGTTCCCCTCCTAACCTGCTAAGGAAGATGATCCCAATTGGGTCTGCAGATCAGTGGGAGAAGTATGTGAGATCTGTTATGAAGAGCCAGTTCCAAAGTTTGGACGTGGTTGTGCGGCGAGTATTAGTTGATTCGATCCCTCATGGGTTTCCTCGTCACCAATGGCACAACAGGCTTACTTTGACCCTCCGGCCTTTGCTATGGAAGCGGAGGTTGCGCCTACGGTTCCCGATGTCCAATCTGCCCGCAATGAGGTCTGTGTTGCTGTGGCAGTTGGAGATGCTAGTGGGTCTCATGATGTTGTGGCAGAACCTCCTTAGGAGATCCCTTTGACATAGAATCATCTGAGTAAGTGTCTTTCCCGCATCGTTTCTTTGGCAGTTACCCCCTCTGGTCATCTATTGATCTCATTATTTCCTTATATTTCAGCTTATGTTTCAAGAGACATTCCTGACAATGTGGATGTTCCTCCTAGAGAAGGATTTCGTGCCTCTAATAGTGTTGATTCAGAGCCATATGAGATTGCAATGGCAGTTGATTCTGATGATGATCGTCCTGTTGGAGAGATGACGGAGAGTAATATTGAGATGCTGAGGCGTGTGTATTCCGACCGCCTTGATCCTAGAGTTCATGAGTTCAGTGATCTTACTCTTTTGGATCAGGCGTGTGCAGAAGGACGTGGTGATGAGCTGCAGCAAGCTCTAGAGGCTGGTCTGGAAATGACAGTTGAGAAGAGGAGGGTTTTCAAGGACCTCCCTGCAATGAAGAGGTGGTTGCAAGTGTTTACAGTGATACGCAAGAGACCTTACAAGGTCCTGCATTTCTATGTGGAGCGACGTTACATAGTTGTGTGTGACAAACCTCCTTGCCCATGGAGGATTTGTGCAAGGAAGCAAAAAGTCGACGGGAAGTGGAAGATCACAAAAGTTATTGGGCCACATAATTGTGCTTCACATGACCTCGACACAAAGCATCTGCATTTGACATCTACCCTCATCGTCAAGCGGTTGTTGGTGATATTGCAGGGAGAGCCCAACATGAAGGTTGCTACCATTATAAGGATAGTTATGGATGCATTTGATGGTTATAAGATAACATATGGTAAAGCATGGAGGGCTAAGCAGCGGGCATGGAAGATGATATATGGGGATTGGGAGAATGGGTATGAGCAACTGGAATCCAGGCATGCATTATGAGTACATCCCTAGACCGGACGCATGGAAGGATGGGAGGCCGATTTTCTTCTGTGCTTTCTAGTGCTTCCCTCAGTGTGTCGAGGCCTTTAGGCACTATTGTCCAGTCTTCTCTATTGACAGCACGTTCTTAATTGGCAAATACAAGAGCACACTTCTGATAGCCATATCCGTTGATGCAAACAACAAGCTGGTTCCTTTGGCATTTGCATTGGTTGAGAAGGAGAACAATAATAGCTGGGGATGGTTCTTGAGGCTAGTCTATATACATGTGGTTGGGCCTAGAAGGGAGGTTGATGTCATATCGGATAGGCACCAGGGCATACTTAATGTCATGCGACAGGAGATACTGGGCTATGCACCTTTACACCATCATTGGTGTACTCGGCATCTTGCTGAGATCTACTCCGAAGGATCATGTGAAGGATAACTTTGATCTTTTTCAGGAGGCAGTTCGACAGCTTGAGGATAGGTATTTTCAGAGAGTTTTGGATAAGGTCAGAACTGCATAAAATGCAGAAGGTAGACAGTGGCTCACGGGGCTTATGGGAGATTTGAACAAATGGATAAGAGCTCACAATCTAGGTGGATGGAGGTATGAGTTTAAATGCAGCAACATGGTCAAATCCTTTAATAAGTTGCTGATAGGGATAAGGGGTATGCCCGTGAATGCTATCGTGCAATTCACCTTCTACAAGCTAGTTGCCTGGTTCAACGAAAGACACGCCTATGCATTGCACTTGGGGAGTGAAGGAAAAAGATGGCCTCCAAAACAGCAGACTTTCCTAGATAAGGCAAAGTAAAGGGCTACCACACATGAGGTTATGTGTATTCACCACCCCACAGGGAGCTATGAGGTCAAGCATACTAGCGGGACAATATCTGACGGAGAGAGCTGAGAGTCGAGGATTCATGTGGTTGTCCTCCAAGATTTCTTATGCACTTGTGGTACACCAAGGCAGTATCACTTTGTATGTTCCCATCTGGTGGCAGCAGCTAGGCATCGCAACTATGACATCGAGGGACAGATACCTCCTGAGTTCACTGTCAACACGCTTGTGCAGACATGGAGCCCCCAGTTCCAGTCTTTTCGAGACCATGGAGAGTGGCGTCCATACGACGGTCCAAAGTATGTAGCAGATCCAGCTTACAAATGGAACAAGCATGGATCTAGAAAGAGGTCGAGACATAAGATGGTTATGGATGAAATACTCGGAAGAACAAGACGTGGGAGAGCCACCCCATTTCTTATTGACCCCGAGCAGTATGAGTGTGGCAAGTGCGGTAGACTTGGCCATAATTCACGCACCTACCATTGGCAGATTAGTGAGGTGCGACTCATGGTTTTTTACATTCTTTCATACTTATCGAAATGCTTGTAGTAATTATGCATACCATTAAATGTGAGCTTTGCTTGTATATTTCTTACTTTAATTTGCATTGTTTTATGAAATTCTAACTTTGTGACTATCTTAAATTTGTAGGATGGCGCAATTCCACCTGCTGGACTAGGTGTACGAGGAGATGCACTGAGGGCATCTCATAGCGGAGGGGCAGGTATTAACCTATGTGTCTTGTTAAAATTCTTGCATTTAGAACCATATATGTGTATGTAAATAACAAGAGATTATGTTTTTTTCCATGCAGGACCTTTCGCCCCTTCGTCCTAGAGGCCACGATGGCTTTCAGGAAATGCAGTACGACGACAGGTACACTCCTTTCCTAGAAAGAGCTGGCCTAGATGTCATCTCTTTTTAGGTTCATCATGGGTCCCCCATTCAACCATGCGGCCTTGACTGCACTGGTTGACAGGTATTATCTTTAATCACACAAACTCATTTCACCATAGTTTGTTCACGCGCTTGCCTCTGACATGAAAAATCGGTCTACCTAAATTGTAGGTGGCGACCCGAGACCCACAGGTTTCACTTGGCTTTCGGGGAGATGACAGTCATGCTGCAGGACAATCAGAAGCTGCTAGGTTTGTTCATTCATGGGAGGGCAATGATAGGGCCATGCAGATCAGAGGGATAGAAAGAAAGAGTAGAGGCCTTTCTTAGGCGCGAGGTTGGTGACACTGGGGCTCGCACTGCTCGAGTCCTAATCACCTGGCTCCGAAGAGAGTTTGGGCGGTGCCCTCAGTTTGCAGACAACGCCACTGTTTAGTACTACTGCAAGGCATGGATCTTGCACTTGTTTGCCTCTATTCTCTTCCCCGACGCAACAGGGGACACAACATTGTGGATGTGGATCCACTGTCTCATTGACTAGGACCAGGCGGGTCAGTACAGCTGGGGCTCTGCTTTCCATTACCGCCAGCTTTGTGAGGCATGTCGTCAGTCCTTGTCCTCACCCTCAATAGGTGGATGCATGTACCTACTCCAGTTGTGGATGTGGACTCATCTTCTAGTTGGCCGTTCCGAGGTGATGGCTCCCCATGAGTGGTTCCCAGGTTAGACAGCACATCGATAGCTGACGTGGGCGTACCTTTGGGATCAAGTTAGACTTCCACATGGGAGGCCTAACCGGGCATACAAAGAGTTCACCAATGAGCTAGATAGGCTCATGGCCTCTAGTGTAAGTAACTATTGATTTTCCATTATGGTTTCAAAAGTTTCTGAATGGCATCTAACATCTTCTTTGAACATGTTGCAGGTGACGTGGGAGCCGTATGCTGATGAGAGGGAGATGGCACTTCCTTTTAGGTTGAGCACCCTTTGTGGGAATGACACCGACATCTACAGGATGAAGTGCCCTCTCATCTACTTCTACGCTGTTGAGTGACACCTATCGGCTAGAGTTGCACGCTAATTTAGAGTAAGGCAGCTCTGGCCACCGAAGTTGTTCCCGACTGGAGTTGATTTGCACAAGTAAGTGTTTTCATGTTCCAATTGTCCCATTGTAGTCCATTTATAGTAGTTCCTGTTAGAGGTGGAGACATTAGTTGATGCAATCATGAATTTGGAATGAGATGATTGAATTATATGTTTGTATGTATGCATGTGTATGGAATGCTTATATTGTTGTCTTCTCTTGGTTTACTTTGCATCAAAAAACAAAGGAAATTCTGTCAAAATTTTCTGCTGCAATTTATATTACATAGTGGACACAAAAACTTTCACTAACTTTGGTGTTCTTGACATGCAGGTTGGATCGTAAGAAGAACAGGAATATTTTCGATTGGCACCAGCACCGCCACTACTATATTGACCAATGGGAGCTATTCGAGGCTAACATGGATGACAACAAAGAGCCGCACAACAACAGTGGTACAGGGGAGTACCAGTCTTGGTACGAAGGAGTGACATGTCCGAGGCTTAGGCTATAGTGGACACAAGCTAACTATGCAAACATCGAGTCCTCTGAAGACGAAGACACGATGTACGACCGCACTACTCGTGTAGGAAAATAGGTGGAGGCAAGACCAGTCTTAGACCTAGTGGTACGTCATTTGCCTTTGTTCTCTATGTTGACTAACATTCCAATAAATTCTAACTCTAAACTTTGTTGCAGGGCAACACCCTTAGACTCTCGGTCGAAGACATTGAGCGCTTTAGGCCGAGAGTGAGAGATGATGACACGCGGAGCTTCCTAGACGTAAGAAACTAAACATTCTTTCAACCGTAATGCTACTACGTTGAATTCTTTCAGTTAACATGATTTTACACAACAAAGACGGGCAACACGGCTACGCCATGCAGCTGCACGTTATGGTTGCAGGACAGCCATAGCGCAGGACGTGTATGTTCCATTGTCGTCTAGAGGAGGTGGAGGCTCGTCTAGCCATGGACCTACAAGGTCCGTAGGCACTCCATATGAGGACAAGGACGATGATGAGGATGACGACGAGGACGTGGACCAGAGGCAAGAGGAGATTGGCACATCACAGCTACACGACGCTCCCTCGACTCAACCTACGCGCAGGTAGGCACTAGGTGACACCGGCCAACCCAAACTTTTACTCCAGGCACCGACGCTCTTAGCCACAAGGGTAAGGGTAAGACTAGGAGGCAATGAGGGATGTGATACAGTTTGTGGTAGTTGTTATTATGGACTATCGTAGACTTTGTGGACTTTCATTATGCACTATTATGGCTTGTATGGACTATTGCTATGGACTGTATGGACTATTATTATGGATTGTATGGACTACTGTGGACTTTATGGATATTATTGAACTCTATGGTTATTTAGTATGCTTATGTATATGGTTTGAGATGAACGTGGTATATATTTGATGATATTATATATTCATGTCATATTTGTGACAGGGGAAATTCTACCAAAATTTTCTACCAGAAGTACACTAGTGCAGTACACCTAGAGCATCTAGCCTTTTCAGTGACTCATCATGTCATCGTCGTATCGTACACAAATGAATTGATTGATCGGCAACGTCCCTTCTCAAATAGGCTTTTCAGTAAATGAATCTTAGCCTTTTTAGTGACTTTGGAAATAGGCTTTTCAGTGATACCTACTAGGCTTTTCAGAAGCACTTATTCCATATTACAATGGCTACTAAATCTCAGGCTGGCTATATATACGTAGTGGTGGAGGTCTTGCTACTCACTTCAAAAGAGTCTTTGGTTTTGTTGGAGTAGAAATGTCTGTAGGGTCATCTAGAGGAAAGGGTTGTGGGGGTGGGAAAGAAAAGGGGGGACGAAGGGTAAGCCCGTTCTGTGAGAGGGTTCTATTGGTCCCAAGATCTTTGAGGAAGCACTATATGAGAGCTTTCCAGTCGGAAGTAAAATTGATTTCAACAAAGATGCACCACTGAGAGGATATGATGACCGTAAAGAAGAGTGGCCAAAATGCATGCATGGTTGAAAGCCCAAGTTTGGTTTTGGTAATTAATGACACCAAGTTGCTAATGCTATTGTATCAAGTGTGATTAAGCTAGGCATAAGCAACATGTGATGGAGGTGGAAATGGCATGGAAAGATGTCCACAAGACCATATGATTTGGTGCATGAAATGATGGACATGGTGTTCAAGTGGAGGTGAAGGATCTAAGAGCGCAAGGCAAAGGTATAACCATAGGGTTTTCCTTTTGCCGGTCTAAGATGAGTAGAGAAGTGATTGACCGTATTTAGGATACATAGCCGACTATCAAGAGGGGCAATCACGATTAGCTCGGGAATTAAGTGCCACTAGATCAATGTCTTAAGCATATGCATTAGGATTTAGTAGAGAGCAAACATAATGCCTTGAAAAATATTTATGAAATGCTAAACACACATGCACATGGTGGTGTACACTTGGTGGTGTTAGCACATTTGCGAAGGCGGTGGAGTTTGAGCGGTAGAGAGGGGTTTGGGGAAGTGAAACACCTATTTCCTACTACGCCAGAAGTTGGAAAAGAAACGGAGGCGAACGACGGTCACTGTGGTGACCGGACGCTGCACCGAACGCGGTCACGGTTTGACCGAACGCGTCCGGTCAGTTCTCACAGCAGTCAGGCACGCGGGTGCTAGGGTTTGCAACCAGCGCGTCTGGTCCATCACTGATCCGGAGCGTCCGGTCAGGCACCCAGAAGGGCAGAGCCGGTCTTAGAGCCGACCGGATGCTCGGCGCATCCGATCACGTGCGATCGGACGGTCCGGTCACGGTGGGAGCTTACTGGACTCCGACTGGACGCTAGGTGCAGCGCGTCCGGTCAAACGCTAGAGCTCGTCCGGTCATGGCAACGGTAACTTCTGACGCGCACTGTTCACACTTGTCCTGTAGTGACCGGACGCGTCCAATCAGTGCGTTTTTCACAGCATCGTTCGGTAATGGCTAGCTGTATACCCCTTCGCTATAAATAGAAGTTGGCCGGGGTTTGGGGGCAACTCTTGCACATTTTGAGACCTAGAGACATCCTTTGAGCTAGAGAACAGCCCCTCCACTCATCTCTTTGCATAGTTACACATCTTGAGTGAGATTCAAGTGCATTGCTTGAGAGTTGCATTCTAGAGGCACTTGATTTTCGAGTTGCTGCGGATTTCTTGTTACTCTTCCGTGTTTCCCGACACGGTAGATGGATTGGAGCAGCGGATGTGATTGAGCTCACAATTGAAGATTCTTGGAGCCCTCACCAAGTGTATTAAGGGGTTCTTGATCCTTCCCCATGGGAGTTCGCAAATTGGATACTCTAGTGGAGCTCGTGGCTTGG
Source organism: Saccharum spontaneum (assembly GCA_022457205.1). Taxonomy (NCBI): domain Eukaryota; kingdom Viridiplantae; phylum Streptophyta; class Magnoliopsida; order Poales; family Poaceae; genus Saccharum; species Saccharum spontaneum. Next base: position 34,278,390 of record CM039614.1, read on the forward strand.
AGGATCCCCATCTTGTGTGCGGTTGTGCGGCGCCTGCCGAGGGCTCGACTCTTGATAGTCGATTAGCTCGCGAACCGACAAGTGGGTGCATCGCCACAACGAGGAGTAGCTTGCCGGGAAGCAAGTAAACCTTGGTAAAAATCTTGTGTCATCTCTTTGCCGAGGATTTCTCTTGTGGTTGATCATTGTAATTGATTCTTCAACTGGATTACTTCTCTACATCGTTGGTATAAGAATCAAGTCACTTGCTCTTTACTTTCTTGTACTAGTCCTAGTGTAGTTTGCTTAGTGTAGCCTTTATCACATAGGAGTAAGTAGCTTAGTGACTTAGTCTTGTTGGTGTGTATTAGAGATCATAGCCTTGCTTCATTAGAATTGTATAGGTGGCTTGTATAGTGTAGTTGAGCTAGTGCTAGAATTAGCTTAGCCATCTTTTATACTAACGTGGTTGTTTAGTGAAGCTTATAGATTTTTAAATAGGCTATTCACCCCCCTCTAGCCATTTGGACCTTACAATGGTGAGGACTGCTTAGTGTAGATGTACACCGAGGGAATAGATGGAGGTCATCATTTCTTCAAATGCCCGCAAGCATGGGAATTAATATTAAAATTTGTTGCTTCAATATGTTACTCTTGTATAGTACAACTTATACGACACACTTATTGCAGGCTTCCTGGTCCGAAGATAACTATGGGTTCACCAGGTGGGTCTATCCTAGACCTATTCATCCGCATGCGGAGTATATCTTCTACTTGCAGGACCATATCTTCGATTTAGAAAGGGAAGTTAGCAGTGGTTACAAGGACAACGAAGAGGATGACAACAACAATGGTGCCGGTTCACAGGACGCACTATGCAATGATCCATACTACACCTACCCTAATCACAAGAACAAGGGGCCTCCTCGACCACCTCTGCCACTCCAACCACCAACAATGGGAGGATACTATGGAGAAGGTGCAACACAATTTGCTATGTGACCACACTATTAGGTCACACCAGTCTCATATGTTCGTTGTTTGGTTAAACTACGTAAGGCATATTAGGGTGAGTCCAAAGAACTATGTACCCTTGTTTGATACATATTCTTACATGCCATTTCATGTGCTTGATGTTGGCTTCAATTACCTAAGGCATGTTAGGTTTAGTCCAAGACCTTTGTACCCCTGTTTGGTACATGTTCCGACATGCCATTTCATGTGTTGTGTGGTGTGCATTATGTTATCATGTACTTCATTAGATTTTATTTGCACTACTTTGACTTGTTTCACTACCTCTGCATTATTGAACTTAATATTATGACTATAAATATTGAAACCATCTAAGCGCATTACATGACAACACTAATGACAGGTCCAATAACATTTCAAGTACATGATAACAAATTAAATAATGCAAAACATGCCGTAGTACGCCCATACTAAAAGTGCATTACATGACAACACATTATAAAGTCTGACACTAGACAACATTGTTCATGAATAAACCACAGAGCTAGCAACTCATGCTAACTACTGAGTGCAACGAAGCCATTTTTCCCTTCCCTAGGGCATCGGGATTCTCCTCCATCGCTGCCTTCGTGTGACGCACATGCTCAAGCCTCTTCTCACTCTCCTCCTATACGTAGCAGCACACCTCCTTTCCTCCTCTTCCTTGTGCTTCTTCTGTAGAGCCTCCTCTCTGCGTCTCTTCTCCAATCTCTCTGCAACCTCCGCATCCCACTGCTTTCGACCTTGTAGAAGCCACTTGTCCTCCTCCTTAATTTCAATGTCGATCCATTGCTCAAAATCATAGAGCGGTGGAGGGGTCTACAACAAAGACAATTGTTACAAATAAAATAAATCATGCAAGACTTCATATGACACAAAATACTTAATGCACAATAAAAATTATCACAATGAATGTACTACGACGCTGTTTCAACGTAGGCTCCCATGCAAAATTGGGACACATCCAATACCTCTGCCTATAGGTTTCCTCATCTTCAGAAATTTCTACCTTGTAAGGATCACCACAAAAGCATATGGGTCTTGGAACACCGATAGGGAGAGGCTTTAGCTCGTAAGGACTTCTGATCGTCCGGCCATAGCTACAATTGAAACAATTTCCTTCTATTAACCGAACCAAACAACATCAAACCCTAAACCTAGGGTTTACAATATAATGCACAACAATGAATGCATACCTTGGTTTTCTAGTCTTTCCACGCCTAGGCATCCTACGGGTGCATATTACATACAAATTTTAAAATGAACATTAAAACCCTAAGTAGTGACGATTCTAAGGTTCTAAAATATAACTAGTATATACCGAATAAATGTGAAAGAAACTAGCAGGGGAGAAAGGGTACCTTGCTCTCAAAGATCTATGGATCAAATCCAAGTTCCCACGGTTGAAAATGCGGATTCGTGAGGTAGGGTATAGTGGTGAGACCAAAAACTCAAGAGGAAGGAGGAAGAAAATAAAGAAGGCTCGGGGAAGAAGAGGGGCTGGGCATTCATTTAAACAGAGTCTTGGCGCGATGATGAATGGCGCCAAGCTTGACACCATTGTCATTGGCGCCAACGCTGATGGCGACAAAGGGCTGCCATGTTAGCTCCACGCCCGCGTCGTTGTCCACATGGTGTAGGGTCTTGGCGCCATTGCCACTGACACCAAGCAGTGTTACCTTGGCGCCAGTGAAGATGGCACCAAGCCCTGGGTCCAGATTCCAAAAACATACTACCAGAGGCGTAATTGTGAGAATCTTTCGAAAAAATGGCCAAAAAACAAAAAAGACGGGCAACTGGGGTACAATTTGCAGCACCACCGTGATGACGTCGCCATCGATGCCACCTTGCCAAGTGTGCGACAACTCCTGCAGTCCTGCTGTGACGTCTTCGGGTATGAGGAGCTACTGTACGTCGGCGGCTGACCAACGTCGTGAGCCGGGTGTTCACCGCCAATGAGTCACCGCCCGATTAGAAGATCCCCTTCAGCAGAGGTGGTGAACACCTGAGCATCTCGTCGATGCGGCACGGCGAGTCAACGACATCCTCATCATCATCGACAAGTGGGCCGTCCTACACTCATGGTGCTCGTTCGAGCAAGCCTCCGCCTGCATCCTTGATGATGTGTAAATGCGCCGCCATGGCCCATGGGCCCCTACAGTGTAGCATTATGGAATTATTATGGATGGATGCTGATTTGCTCCTCCGATGAATGCCTGAACTGAGGAATAATTTCATGCGATAGGAATAGTAATGTCTAACCGCTGCGACCCAAGTGTCCGGCCCTCTAAAAATACGGACGGACGAAGTCTTCAGGCTCATCGTAGCCACTCGTTCTCTACGTTAATTCTTATCCACTCACCACCACCAACCTGACGCCACCAATACGAGGTCGTTGCCGGCCTGGACATTGGCTCCTGCAGCCAGCCAAAGACACCACAGCAGGAAGGAGGTCCAGCAGTGGAGGTGTACGCTAAACCATTTTTCTCGACGTCCTCCTACTCTGAGCTTGTTGGCTATTGCAATTCCCTATCAGGTAGGTCATGGCAGCTGGCGACGCTTTGTTTAAGGGTTTTATGTGTTTTCAGACAAGCTGCAAGCTTATGTTTCAAGTATTTCAGATGTATATTTCAAATGTTTGATATGGATGTTGCAAAAGTAGATCGGGATATTACATATGTTGTAGTGGCTGCAAACGTAGGTTGCAAGCGTTGTTCCTAATGTTTATTCTTTTTTTCAGACGTAGGTGCAAGTGTATTTATTTAGATGTTGCATATGTTTCATATATGTTGCAAACGTTTTATCTAGATATTGTGTATGTTTGCAATGATTTTCAAGTGTTTTAAGATGTTTTTACAAGTTTTTCAGACGTATGTTGCAAGTGTTTCAGCTGTTTCTGACACATGTTGTATTTGTTTCATTTAGATGTTGCAAAAATAAATCGAAATGTTGCACATGTTGTGAGGAGCGGGCTTAGGCGCAGGCGGTCCTGTGGCCATAGGTGGTTCCACGTGCATGCGGGAAGCTAGGCGAGTGAGGGTGGTCCCTACGAAGCGGCGTGGTCGCAAGCAGGCGAGCGAGCAGGCGAGCATGCGGGTGAGCAGCGCAGTAGGTCTGTAGCCACGGGACGTGGGCGTCCGTCCGGGCGCTAGGAGTTTCCTTGGAAAGTCTGTAGAATATTGGTGGTGTATATGAGATCGTATTGTATAGACGGATTAGTTTTATTAGGCACTGGTAAACTGTTTGATTGGAAGTAGCAGGAGAAATTACATCGGAAGCGGGCTGTCTGGTTAACAGGCCTAAAAGTGCGCTGAATTTTCTTTCTGTATATAGGTCATCTGAAGCCCATAACCTTAGCTTATATGGAGTGGGCCGGCACTCGTTTTAAGCCCGGTTCGAACATATTTTAGACATGTTTGGATCTACTAGGACCCTATTTAGATGCCAATGTCTAAAGTTTAGCCACTAAGATGGTGTTTGGTTCACAGATTAGTAACGTCAGTCATTCGATTACACTGTGATCCAATAACATTTGATTTTGCTTGTTTCGGTTTAGCAGTAATCCAGTCACACCGTGATCTGATTCCCGCCCGTAGAAACTTAATACCGCTGCCCTACAAGCGTGAATTGTTACGGTCCGGATATCGTCTTCTCCGCCCCGCATCCTCCGCATCTTTTCGGGGATGTTTGGATGTAGGCCACAAGTCGCCACGCCTAACATTAGGCTCGCCACGGTCACTGTGGTAGTTGTTTGGTTAAACGTAGGGACGAAAATGGTATGGATATTTTCTGACCATATTTGAGACCGAATCCGTTTAGAGCGGTTTTAATCCGTCCGTATCCGAGTCCGGATATTTAACATCCGATACCGTATTCGTATCCGAATATTTAAATCACATATTTATGACGTTGATATCCAATCGTATCCTATCCGGCATTTTAGATACTATCCGTATTCGAATCCGAATCTAGATATAAATATGAAAACAAATACGATATAATGATATTATCCGATCCGTTTTCTTGCCTGGTTAAACGCACGGATATGGCTCGCCACCGCCTAAGGGCTCGTTTGGCAACGCGTGGTTTGAAGTGGATCCACCCCAAACCCCGCCTCCCGTGGAACAAGACCCACGCCGGGGTGGAGTCCCCTGCGCGACCCAAAATTTGCATTTGGCTATCCGGGTATCGGAGTGGGTCGCGGTCCAATCCACGTCGACCCACGGGTGAGAGAAAAATCTCCACCCGTGGCGTGGAAAGGAGACTGCGCTCGCATCCGCCGCCGCCTCGCGTGCATTCCTTCCCTCTTGCGCCGCCGCCTCGTAGCCGTCCGCCGCCGCCTTGGAGGCACCCACCACTGACTTGTAGCCGTCCGCCGCCACCACCGCCTCAAAGACATCTGTCAGCGGATCTTACGAGCAATTCGAGTGACCGCCGTGGCATCGCATCTGGATCTCGGCGCCCCTGCCCTATCCGGGTCCGCTCGCCGTCGGGATCGAACAGGGTCGTCGCCACCTGCGGTCTGCGCCGTCCCTCCACCACTGCACTCACCCTTCAAGCGCTAGCGAAGGATCACTGTCCGTGCCTTCCTTCCCATTCGGGTGTGAACGATTTGTCATCGTCGACGGCTCCCTACGCACCGTGGTGTGAGCGAGGCCACAACAGCAGCGTCGCTACCCTCCCTCACCGTCGATATGTCGGCTTCGTTTGCCCAAGGTAAGCAAAAGCTAACACTTACCCTGTTTCTGTGTGCCAAATGCATTTTTAATTTGCAACTCATCTTGCTTGACCTTTCGCGCGACAAGAATCAAGAAACTAGTGCCTACAAATGTTCCAGTTCTAGTTTCTAGGTACACACTACTGACGTCATGCATTTGTAGCATTGTTGTCATACAATCATACAATACAAGGTTATTCAGAGCAAAGCAATTGCTGATATGTCAAGTTCTTTTTTATTTATTCACCTGTATATAAGCTATTTCCTTTATCTCCAGGTAGTTGCCAAATAGTTCTAACGTTTTGAATCTATCCATTTTTCAGACTGACAAGGCTTTCCTCAAGCTGCCTACGTTTCTCCTCACTCCTCAGGTGAGAGACCTTATTGCCTCTACCATGTGCGAGCATTTTAATTGGGGACCTTCCCTGTCAATAATCTGTTTTAATTGCTGATATGTTTCTTCCAAGAAAAAAATGATGAATGTGGTGTGGCGACCTGTGTTGTGACTGCCGGTAATTAAACAATTATTGTCATCAACAAAAATAATCTTGTTATATAATAGCTAGTTTGATTATCAAGAATGTGTATGTAAGAATGTGGAGAACAATTTTAGAGAGGAAGGAAATGAGCTATTCTCTTTTCTCTTGTCTTATTTCCAATACATAAGCCCTCCTATATATAGCCATACATGTGAGATGGAGTTACAAGAATTGATGCTAGAAGAGTTACACCATTGATGAAGTAGGAGGTTATAGCTTTGATGGTACAGGGGTTATGGACATCCACATTAATATTTCATAACAAATCTTTATCTTTAGCTATCCAGATTAATCCTTCATCAGTAGACCTTCATCTCTTCATCCTCACTGCCTGTGATGCCTCCAGCCAGTAAGCACAAGGTAGCCCTAGAGAAAGATTACTTCTTCTATTGTTGTTGTGTTGTTCATACTGTAGTTAAACTAAAATTGAAATCTTTGTGTTGTTCTTTAGTCGAAATACAAATCATATTTCTTTTGGGATTTGTTTCGGCAGCGGTCAGAGGAAGTTGATCAAAAGTGCTATGGTTCTTGTGTAGGTCTCTGTTACTTGTGGTTTCTTAAGGGGACAAGGAGGGGGAGCTTAGCATCTGGGATCTCAAGAACCCTGTTGAGCCAGTCATGTACCCACACAATCTCCGTCGGGCACTTTGCCAGTGACGAGCATCAATCTGGTACATCCCCACCCTCCCCTTCCCTCCCCATCTTGCCATGTGCAACCAGATCGAGGTTCTTTCCATTGCATCATAGGATGCTCATTGCACTGGAGCTGTAGATCTAGCCTACCTTTGCCAATTCGGCAATTCCAGTAAAATTTTTATGATTTGGTGTAGTAATATATTTTAACAACTCATCAACATAGCATAATATGAGAAGTTTGATGTTCTCTGCACTGGCTACGCCCTTATCAACATAGCATAATATGCAAGGAGTTCAGTCCTTGTTCACTACAAATAGATACTCAAGAGAAGTTTGATGTTAGTTTTAATTTAAATTCTTATATTTGCAGGGGCAGCTATTAGAGCATCTTACATAAGTTTCATAGTGCCATCAGAGCACTGTTTTTCTCATTCAGTTTGCCTGGAACAGTTCTGCAAAGGCATCTTCTCATTCAGATAAAGCAATAATTATTAGGTGTCAACTCTCAAGGGCGTCGGGGTTTAGGGTAGTATGGAAGACTATGAATTTTTTGGGCACTTTTTGTCACCACAATGGACAACGTCTGATAGTATGGAAGAAGTGTTATTCTACTTTTGGTATGGCACTGCTAATGCAGTATTGGCCTAAATTATTTCCTGATTTCAGTTTCTTTTTTTTTATTAGTATCCCTTTGCAGCTAGTCTTACAGGCAACATCACTTCATTGTGAAAATAGTATCAACGTGCTGCTAGGAGACCAATCTGTACATTTCTTTGATGGCAGAGCTGCTACAGATCTATCTTGTTTTTCTATAAGGTTAATGAAGCGGCATGCTTTTCCAGGTAATGAGTGCTAATTCATTACCCTCAAATCACAGCTATGAATAAGGTTAATGAAGCGGCATGCTTTTTCAGGTAATGAGTGCTAATTCATTACCCTCAAATCACAGCTATGAAAGATCTTTCCTCTTCAGGCCAGTACACAGCAAAGAGCGCCTACACTGCCCTGTTTTATGGAGCCATCTCTTTTGAACCCTTTGAGAGAATTTGGAAAACTTGGGCGCCCCCAAAATGCAGATTTTTTATGTGGTTAGTGGCCCATAACAGGTGCTGGACTGCAGACAGGCTAGCAAAGAGGAGCCTCCCTCATCCAGAAATGTGCGTCCTGTGTGACCAGCTTGAGGAAGATCTTCATCACCTTCTCGTGGGCTGTGTTTTCTCAAGAATATTTTGGTTCTCCTTCCTTTCTCATTTTGGTGTTGCAACCCTTGCTCCAATACCTGCTGATCAGAATTTTGATATTTGGTGGAGAAAGATTGATGGTGCTGCTCAAGGTGATCTAAGAAGGGGTCTCAATTCTCTGGTCATCCTAGGAGCCTGGAGCATTTGGCGGCACAGAAATGACTGTGTTTTCAATGGAGCTGTCCCAAATGTTGACTCAGTCCTGTACCTGGCCAAGGAGGAGGCTGGTTGGTGGAGTGCGGCAGGGGCTAAGGGGATTTCCCTAATCTCTGCCCAAACTGCAACTTAGGACTCTGCAGTGGGGGGTTTCTCTTGGTCGTCCTTGTAATTCTTACCCGATGATTTAGCTTCTTTGCTCGGGGGGGGGGGGGGGTGTTTGGGGTTCTTTGTCCTTGTAAGACTTTTTATTTCCTTCTATTAATATAATGATACGCAGCTCTCCGGCGTGTTCGAGAAAAAAAAAGATGACTCAACAGTATCGCCAAAGAAAAGATACCAAGACGCAGTATACATATTCACATTATTATTAGCATTAGCAACGGTTGATGTATTTCTCATGAGCAAACTTGTAACCTTATGTAGGATGTGCTCTTAAGCTGAAGATAAGACATTGTTATCAGCAATTAGGTTATCATATTTGAAGGTGTTGATTTTTTGCATGATAAGACCAAACTGCTTGTTTATATTTGGTTTACATGTTGTCAGTCTTTTAAATTTTCATTTTCATTCCGATATCAGTGTACACATTGTGAGAATTCAGTTTGTATTATTAGGTTTGTATAGACATGGAGCACCCTTTTGCTTAATTGCAGTATGAGGCTCATAGATGTGCAGCAAGCCGCCAACCTTGAGCCTATTGTTCCCTGATCACAACACTGAATCCCATATTTCGTATTTTTTTTCAATTTTATATTTTATTTTAATACAACTTCAAGTGGGTGTGAAAGACATGTATTTTTTTGGGCACAATTTTATCTTCCACTGAATTTTTTTAGTTATACTTATTTTTATACTATTTTTCTAGCAAATTTGTGTAACTCAGCACGCAACATAGACAACAACGGTAGCTTGAGCAGAAGCGGAACGGACAATCCAAGCGTATCCAAGTTATTCCAAATAACCATATGGAATCAGGGGATTAAACAATATGGGTGGAAGGGGGTCGGGTGGGAAGGAGGGATCAACCCAATCCCCTCTTGGATTGTGTCACGCGTGGGATTTGCCCCCAGGTTGCCAAACGAAGCCTAAAGATCATTCCGCCACAACTGTCCTCAGCAGAAGTGTGGCGGGCGTTTTCGCCGCCGCGCTGCTCGTGGCTCGCCACAGCCGAAGTTTCACCCACCCACCGTAGTAAAAAAATCTTTAACGACTCCTCTGTCCCTCCGCACAGACCCATCTCGGTCTCTCCGGCTGAGTCCATGGCTTCTCCCCTCTCTCGTCGTCCTGGCCGCTGAGCTCACAGGTGATGAACTTCTGCAGCTTCCCATCTTCTCTCTCTCGTTACCATCTGCTAAGCTCTAGTTTTCCCATCTGTGTGTAGATCTGAAAAATACTTTGGATCTTGTACAGGCGGTGGTCTTGTGGATGTGGATGTGGAATCGGAAGCCACAACTGAGGCAAATCCAATTAGCCAGGTGAAGATCCAATGATCCATTCATCTCCCAGTACTGATTCATGCGCAGCCAGTCCGTGTGGAAGAAGGTTCAGGCGCAGCAACCCCCTGCTATTCGGAGTGTAACATAGTTTTTTCTTGACAAAATAAGCTCATACGGTACATTTGTGTTCCAAGCTATTCGGAGTGTACTGCTTCATCCTTTCTAGTTTATTATATTACTAATTCCATCTTTCTTTTGAACATATATTTTAGATGGGTCAAAGGAAATTGTACTTGCAGTATTACATGGACTACTGCCATTATATGTGGAGGCGAAGATTGATCGCTGGTATTCTTGTGTGTCTGGCCATGTATCTATTTTGTGAATATGTTCAGGAACTTTTAGTTGTGTGTGCTAATGAATGATGGCTAGAAGATGGTGTGGTTACCTGTGTAGTCACGAAGAATGAACAGCCGGCTGTTGATTTTTTATAGCCTGGTTGCTGATTTTGTAAAGGTCGAAAGCTAATAATAATATATGTTATTGTTGTAGTTGTACTGTTTCACTGAACAGTAAGCTTCTTATGTGGTTATGATAATTGTTTAAACATATGGACTTGGTTAATGCTGAAATATGATAGCTATAGGGATGTTTTTACTAACATGTGGCTGCAATCCAAATACCTACCACATCTTTTTACTTAACATTTGTAGCAACAAACTAAACAACAGCCATAATGATTTTACCACAACTTAATCATCAACCAAACACTCTAAATTTGCCACAGAGTGTGGCAAGCCAATAATTTTACCACAACTTAATCATCAACCAAACACTCTAAATTTGCCACAGAGTGTGGCAAGCCACCCTTGGCTTGCCACACTCTGTGGCAAATTTAGAGTGTTTAGTGTGGCAAGCCACCCTTGTGGCTTGCCACACTCTGTGGCAAATTTAGAGTGTTTGGTTGATGATTAAGTTGTGTGTGGCTACTTGTGGCCGGCATCCAAACATGCCCGAACTCGAAGCGTTCGTTCTTACGGAGGCTCACGTCTTTTGAACTCGAAGCATTCGCTCCTATGGCGGCTCCGAGGAACGGAGGAAGCCACGCACCCGCAAGGATGGCAGCAAAGGCGAGGATCTGCAAGGCACTTTCAGCGCCATGGCAATGTTGCTCGGTGGCGGCCGGATCTGCGGCCGGTGACGTGGGGCCTCACATCTGACTCAAACGCTAGGCTCAGGGCGACGACAGCGCGGGAGAGGGCTGCTTATCGACTCATTGGTGTCCTGCGGCTGCGCACTCGAGCTGTAGCTCCACCGAGTTGCAGCCAAGGCAACATGGGTGTTCTCTGCATCTTCACATGGCCGCAGCAGCTACTGCTGAAGGTTTGTTTGTTTTTTTTTGGCAACAACTGCTGAAGGTTGAAGAAGACGCCTGCTGCCAAAGACGTGAGAGGCGTTTCTGTTTCCATTATGGACCAGAACCAAACAAATTCCGTAACGTGATACATTGTTTACAGTCCCAGTGTAATTCAATTGCATTATCGTTTGCATTTACAGTTGCCAACCAAATAACACGTAAACTTTTAGACCATTTTAGCACTTAAAGTGTTGCTTAAAGTTTAACCAACTTCAGAAAAACTTTAGACTAGAAAATCCAAACATGCCCTAATATTAACAGCTACTTTAAAAAAACTAATATTAATAGCTAAATTTAAAAGATGGGATCAAGCATGTTTGCTAACAAACCTACTAACTTTTAGCTAAAAGGGTTTGCTCAATCTAGTACACTAGTAGAATGTGCGCGCCCTCGCGCGCGTGGATACACAAAATATGGCTGTTATATAGAAAATAAATAAATGTTTGGTTCATGGTCTAAAGATTAAATAAAAGTAGTATCCAAATACATAGATAGGTAAAGATTCAGTATAGTACATAAGAGACGGTGTGTTAACATATACATTAGAATCATTTGGCATAGAACTGGTTAGTCACGACCTAATATACAGACACTGTATTTTTTTAAGTTTTCACAAAGGATGCCATTTTTTCTGAGTTGTTATATGTACAGGCTTGAGATTGTAAGGCGACGAGCAAGATATCTGACGTAGCAAATGTAACCCTTTCCATTTCGCAAAAATGATGTGGAACAACATAGCTGCTTCATGGACCATAGTGGTGGGGCAGCATGAAGGGGTATGTACTGCACAGCAGATGAATAGGCATACTTTGACCTGCTAAAACTTCATAGTATCTTCAATTAGAGAAATTAGAAACTGTCCAATCAAATGAAATAACCAAAAGAATGTGGGATTATATCATGGACTCTATAATTGTTTATTTGTTGGTTTGAGTAGACAAAAGTGGCAAATTGAAGGCAACAATAGGGTAGGTCCAAGGGAAATACAACAATGCCAATTTCACTTTCAGATTTGCTAAAACCAAACATATATGTGATTTTAGATCCCTATGGCAATATTTGAAATGGTTAATTAGGAAATATATGGCATGGAAATTTTAAGGCAATGCTTTTTCTTGTTATCTTCGTTGCCAAAGATGAAAGCACAGGCCTAACAGAAGATCATGTAGAGAATGATTGATTTTTTTTGTTTACCTCCCATTGCTCGATGCTAACCAGTTTGAGACATGCAGCCATCTCCCCGGTCTGATATCTGCAGTCATTTAACCGTGCATGAGTTCCTTATGAGTTCATCATCATGAGGATTCTGCTCTCAGGCCTGGAGAAATGAAGTAGACATTGCAACATTTGCTGTATGAAATTTCAGTTAGACCATTGGACCATTCATTATTTAGGCAAAGTTATACTCCAGATTCCAGCGGCAGAGTTTATATTAGGTAAAAGGAAAGTGACATTTCAGATAGTAAAGTTATACTCAGTGTAGTAGGTATAGAGTAGGAATCAAACAAGGTAGCCAATCTATAGCTTTAGTTCAGAAATCTAACAAAAAAAATCAAAATATCCTGATATTGCAGTGCCACCAAGTAATAAATTACCATGTTAGGAAGCCCAACCGGATTTACTACTCTGCAGATCACTGCAGGCAGTACCACTCGCCCTATTGCCCCGGCTGCCTTCTCCCTACTTGCTGCAATCAGACACTTGGCACCTGCGTCGACCTAAAGGCAACACAATTGTCGTGGTAAGCCTGTTGCTGAGTCGTTGAAGGTACGCACTGGAAATTTAATGGCAGGACCAATGTCTTTTTTTATTTACCTTTAAAAGTTTAGTGCCGCTCACGCCATTGGTCCTGCTGCCTTGCTCCTACTCGCTGCAGTGAAACACCACCTGCATAAGGCACATAATGTATAAATTTCTATGTTTCTGAGACAACCATGCATAGGTAACATGAAGAATACCACAACACACCAACTGTCCAGTAAAGATGAAAGGAGCCCTCCAGCTAGCCAGCGACCTACACAATCAGGAGGAAATAAGCAACATTAATTGGGAACATGAAGAATACCCCCGGGGGCAAACGGCAACAGAAGAATATGAACTACAAACTAAGGATCCAAATCTAGTTGAAGTACCAAAAAGAAATATAGATGATTAAATCTTTCCAAAGTCAGTCGAGTAGAAGCAGTGCCCTATGCATTTAGCCACAAGAAAATGGGTTCAGCATAACAAAACGAACAATGGCTGGCAATTGGTGCCGTCCTCCCAGAGATCAACAGAGAGCAGCCAAAACATTGGAGCAGCAGGCCTAGGCCAAACCCTACAACTGGAATCCAAGCCAATGCGGGGAGAAATCACAGAGACAAAAGCAAAATCACAAAAGCACAATATACCTGAAGCAGTAAAGAAGCAAGGTTCAGACAAACATTTGACATGTTGCCATCTTTGCAGGCCAACTAATCAGTCATTTGCACCACTGACTTATGTGCACATATGGAACCAAATCTGATAAAAAAGATGTGAGCACGAAGAAAGCACAGGTGCGTCACACAGGACTGCACCATGCTCCCTATATGAAGATGGTGTAGTGCACACATTTATTTAAATCATCTATGGGGCATTCTTATATTGGTTAAGCGACTACAGTGGTAGAACTAATGGTCTGTGAAAAGGCAACATATGCAGCCAAGTAAAGAACAAAGCTCCAGCGCTGTATATAGTATATACAATGAAAGATTACGAACTGCTGATTTGTTTTGTTAGTGTTTTTTGCTAGGCAATGAAAGATACAAAAGTAGAGGTACGACAAAATTGTCAGGCAGCAAAATGCTAGGCCAGTGAGATGTGAGATGGTGATTTTCATGTATGTACCATAGATAATTCACTCTTGTTAATTATATAATTGACCTTAGAGCAGGACATCACACTATGTTCAGCAGGATATAATGTAATTGGTTCCTATAGCTAAATTGCAATCCTTAGAGATGCTAACATTTTAGGGTTACAAAATAAAGAACAAATAAGCAGGAAACACTGGACCAAATATAAAGATCTCAGTTTCTTTTTTGAAATTATTTAAAAGTAAAAGCAGCAACTTGCAGGTTGAGGAAAACACCGGATAGATAATAATGGCATTAAAAAACAATAGCATTGTAGGCTACCTGTGAAGGTCCTGTACATATATATTTTAGGAAAAGGTTGTTGAGAACAATGTAAACACACAGTGCAGTGCAACTTAATATACATATAGGGTCAAAATTCTAGTTTCATCTATTGCAGAAAATAAATAATTTTAGTCTGTTATGAATAGGAAACTATATTGATATGGTATAAGTGTTTGTGATAGTGTATATAACACAAAAAAATGGAGTGCAGTAACAACTGGATAATTTATTTATAGAAACATAGAAGAAAGCCAAAAATCGATGCCTCACGCCCTTGGCCAGCCCTGTCTACATCTTTTGTTTGGAACCAAATCTTGAAATTGTTAGATGTTTTTTTCTTCTAGCAATTTGTGGCCAGGTTAGGACAAAAAAACGTTTTTGGGATTCATCCTTTTACTGTTAGAGCTAGAGATCCTCTGACTATTGGTTGGAGTAACAGGTTTACTGTAAAACAATAGTGATTTAATGCACATACAGTATAGAGCAGCACAAAAAGATTAGAAACCACTCTATTTGCCAAAAGCAGGCTTGAACTTCTGAGAGGTAAAGACTTTAAAGGCCTAACGGGGTTATAGCCGATATAAAAATAAATGAAAGTACATGAATAATACACTTGAGGTTTTCAGAGACCATCAGAGGTACTGACTCGTCCTTTTCAGACTAAGTAACTAAAAATTATTAAATCATTAAAGGAAATGCAATGTACCTGCATGATTGGCAATCTCATTCTGTTGAAATGAGCTATGAATGTTGAGTGCCTTATCTTTATCTCTCATCATGGCATGGAACAAATAATTACTCTCTAGTCGGTGCTCTTGTGCATCGTTTCTCTAGATTCTACAAAATAGCTGATATAAGTGGATTCGGTTTATATATCACAGGGAAAATAAAAACCAGTTATAGAGTGCATAGAGAAGAGACAACTTGCATAGTTTTAGCGAATTGTTTGGTTGACTTAAGAAATGATAGAAGAGCAAATCAAATAGATAAATTGTTGGGAAAAAATCTGCAGGACCTTAATTAATAAATCTCTAACAATAACGTGTCTGCATACGATCAGATTGTTTTAGTTCTAATATATCTTTAGAATGCCATAAATTGTGAAAATACTGAATAGGGAACTTTACTACCTTTTAGCTCTTATTGTAAGCTCCTGCTGGCCTGGTTAGGACAATGAAGAATTCCTATGGATAGTAAAACATATAGCCATGAAGAAGAAATTTATATATCCAATTTAATTTTCATAGGTACGAGACAGAAAAAATTGTGCAAGATCAGAGTCTTTGAGTACTCTAATATATCTTTAAATGTGTAAAAGGAAATTTTACTACCTTTTAAGTGTTGTATACATGCTGTTGGCAACCTACTCATGGTTTTCATTCATTGCATCTCATTGCTAAGGCTCAATCTTAGGACATGAAAATTTCTTATGGATAGTAAAACATAGACATGCACGGAAAATCAGATATCCAATTTGTTTGTCTGCTACGACATGCAACATACAAACATGTCACTATGGGACAATAAGTAAAATCACTCAGGAAGTGTGGCAACTTATTTCTTGTGCGTAATACAGGTGAAGGAACCACAACAGTCTAAACATATACTGAAATAGGATTTAGCAATTACCAAGATACTTAATGTGATGCACAAAACATATTAGTGTGTATTGGCACATATAAGTGTTTACTGGCACAAACCTAGTTGCAAGCAATGAAGAAAGTCAGAGGACAATGACTTTTCAAATTGGAAGAATGGATCGCAATTGAGTTGACAGAATCATAGGTAACACTTCACATGGTGGGTAACAGCCTGGGGAAAAAAATCTCAGTTCAGCGGCATCATATAGGAGAATGAAGAATAAACTGTCATGGAAGTTATTGTTTCAAAAGGACCACTGAGCCAAATAAATTCATGAACTATGGATAGGCTGTATAACTAAATAGGGCTTAATCAAGTAACCAAATAGATATTGATGCAACCATAATTTATATTTCGACCAAAAATATGAGCTGGGCATGTCCGCTGGAGGTTGACAAATGAAGCACCTTGTAATGTAATTAGCAAATCGAGGTAACTTGAACCAAAAAGGAATGGACGGTCACAAAATCAAACGTTGTCACATCAGTAAACGACGACATCACTGACATGGAAGAGGGAGAGAAGAATCTGGTTGGGGCGCGATGGGAAGCCGAGGCGGGTGAACAGGACGAGAAAAAGCAGAGACGTGCAGCCCAGGTAGCTAGCGTTTCCTGTAGCACAGGAGCACACGCAGAGGGGAGAAAGGAGGCAGCGCCGGGGAGGGGCCACGCTGGTGGCCACCGGCGGGGCACGGTCGCGCCTGCCAGCACCTCGCGCAGAGCCGACGGGACCCGGCCAGCACGTCGCGACGACAGGTGATGGCAGAGGGAGAGGATGCTAGAGAGATAGAGAGAGAGAGAGGGAGAGGACGGGAAGGTGGGGGCGGCGGCGACGGCGCGTCGGCCCGGTAGGGCGTCGAGGCCGGGGTCAGGGTTGGGAGGGACGACGAGAGAAGAAGCCGGTTTTTTTAGAAGGGAGAAGCCGGAAGCTGAGTATATATTTTCTTCTCTGGATTCGGACGAGAAGCCAGAGAAGCTAAGGTAAAGCAGCAGAGAAGCCGGATAAGTGGACGAGAAGCACGAGAAGCCGTTTACGGTAGAAGCCGCTCCAAGCGATCTGGGCTGTTGGATACGTGATCGGACGGACAGAAATATTTTGGGTGACGTGAAGGGTGGTTCTATGGAGGAACCCTGCGGGTATTGTAGGGGAGAATTAGTGGGTAAAGGGGTGCTAATAGATACTACTAGTTCATATGTGCCCAGCCAGCTGCCTACTCCCTTTGTCCATAAAAGAATAAAATTATCACTTCTCGAAGAGTTAAATGATTTAAAGTTTGACCAAAGTTTTATAAAGAAATACTAATATTTGTGATGCAAAAAAAAGGTATCATTAAATTAACTATGAAGTATATTTTCATAGTAAATCTAGTTGGAGACATAAATATTAATGCTATTTATTATAAACTTGGTCAAAGTTAAGCTAGTTTAAATTACACAAATCTCTTAGTTACATACCTACTGTATCTTTAGTAGTTGGATCCAAGTAATTATTAGGTTGCTAATAATACTATTGATGCTGATTTGCGTCACACACCAGCCAGGACTAGCATATCCAAGGTCAGGCACAACCTTGATCACAGCAAGAGCGTGGCAATACGACGAAACCGACTGACAAGCCAGTTTGACCGATTATTTGAAGCCTGTTCTTCGCATAATCGCATGTTAGACTCTAACGAAAAATAAAACAAGGACAATATTTGTAGCTCCAACGAAAAGGTAATCTAACGAAAGGGCTTTATATGGCCATCCCAATTTAGTGAGTAAATCCACTTCTTCCAGTGCCTTGGCGTTCGGCAGCTGGTTGCTGCAGCCAACAGCCGCTGCTGCTACAGTTGTTGTAGATGGAAACAAAGCAAAAGCTGCAGCTGCAGCCGCTGCTCATCTCAACTGGTTGCTGGGTTTTTTTTTGTTCAAACCGATATCGAGTGGGTGTCTAGTTCCTTCTAAAAATTTTTCATCCCATCACATCAGATGTTTGGACACATGCATAAAGTATTAAATATAAACGAAAAAATAACTAATTACACAAATTGTGATAAATTTGCGAAACGAATTTTTTGAGCCTAATTAATCTATAATTTGATAATGTCGTGCTACAGTAAATATGTGCTAATGACAGATTAATTATGCTTCATAAATTCGTCTAGCGGTTTTTCAGACGAGTTATGTATTTATTTTTTATTAGTATCCGAACACCCCTTCTGACATCTCTTGAAACATTCGATGTGACACTCTAAAATTTTTTTCACCCAACCAACTAAACATCCCTCAGCATTAAGTAGTGGTGAAGAGAATCCAGTCCATAAGAGCAGGTACAATAATGGGCTTATAGCCAAGCTAATGCTGATGTGGAGGAGAGAAGGGAGGAGAGAGATGAGAGCTTGGCTCTCATGCAAGCACCAAGCTGGGCACGGAAGCATAGGTATTAGTGGGCCCAAATAGCAAGTGTTGTGAGGAGAAATAGGAGAGAGAAACTTTTTAAAGACAAATAGGAGACACTTATTGTATAACTTGGCTCTTATAGCTTGTCTTATAGCCAAGCAACTTGGCTGTATTATTGCTCTTGCTCTAAGACAACTATTACAGCTTGTTAATTCCTCTGCCAGCTGTATGCCAGTATGTCCGCTCCATGTTTGTGTACATATATACACCCTGTCCACTTAAACTATTTTTCAGCTAATGAATAATATTTTTCTCTCACAGCAAATCAACATAAACATCAATATAAACTAAATTTCAGCATAAGCCAAATTAATGACCTAATTTCTCAACAAACAATGCACTTAATTGATGGTTAATTAATAGATCATATGATGGTTAATATATTAAAAACAAATCTGCCCAATTGGTGATGCATGCACTCTGTTTAACGAGTGCGTCCTTATTTTTGACTCAACCATTGCAGTACTGCACTCTGTTCGACTACCTGCATATAAGAAAGTAGTACTAATTCCTCTACTCAACTACAACAGCTAATTAATTCCACTGCAAACTGCCAGCATGCCTCATTACTGTATTCTATCTATGTCTACCCATCTCGGTAGCTCAATTGGTTTGCGATTTTGTTTAATATACATAGGTAATTGTTTCATTAGAAAATAATTAGAAATTGATGCTTAAACCTGATTCGATAACTTATGATGTAGATGGGTATCTCCTTTCATTCCCAGGCACATTCCATAATACAACTCAGGAAAACTGATGAAACAAGTTTCCCCCTTAAGAACTTTTGAAATGCAAACAACCAAACATGAGTTGTAATCTTTTAAAGAGAAAGGACGGGCGAGTCCTCTTTTAGTATCAAAGAAAAGATCGCACCAAAGCCAATTGAATCATTAATTTAATCTAAAGAGCAGATCGGAATCGGAGTGGCAAGGCAGGACGGTGCACAACACAATCAAGCTAAATCGAAATATGCCGAGCCATATCTAAAAAAAATCAATATATGATTAGCAAAATCAAATAGATTTTGATTTGATGGCAAACAAATTATGAACGACTCATCCAGTGATAAGAGCTGTTGATAACATGTTGAGAATTGGTCTATGAATGGAGTGCGAGACCCGCTTTTTTCCATTCCTGATCCTAAGAAAGCGGTGTGTAGGAATTCTAGATTGATCTCGTCACCCTTGTCCAATCTCAAAAACAATACATAAGAACAATAGTTCCTTTGTATAGATTAGCCTTCAGAAATAGTCTTCAAGGCCATATGGTATGTGACCATAAATCTATTAATTGAGAAATAGTCTTCAAAACCAATGGTACGACTGTTCGGCTGATGGTTTTTGCGGTAGATAAGCCGATAGATGCTGATTCGTTGTGAGAGAAAAACACTGTATCATGGTTGATAAGTCGGGCTGATAAATTCAAACGAACAACTGCTACTAGGGCTGAGACTACCCGCACTCATGGACCTCTATATTCATCCTCTATACGTCCTAGTCAGCAAGATTCTCTCCTCTATACTCAATTCTTCCGCACCCATCCATCCTCTATATCATCCTCTATCCACTCTATCCACTGTGGGATCCACTTATCATTTTATCTAAATATATCCATGTGTGATCTATTGTTGAAGGATTTATTGAGATGAATTTAATGGTGCAATCGAAATTTAATTTGGATTTTTTGTTTGTGAGTTATAGCATTTTTTTTCCTTTGTTTAGCTAGTGGGGCCCGCCACTATAGAGTATAGAGTAAGCATTGTACTACTCTAAATATAGAATGAGAGAAAAGATAGAGTATACTTTAGAGTATCCAGTGCAGCAATTTTTACTCTATATTCATACTCTAAACTTTAGAGTATTATTTTAGAGTACCATTGCGGATAATCTGAACCAAGTATACACCACTCGATGTCTCGATCCTGTCCATATGTTAGGCCGTCGTGTGCTACCAAACATCAAAGCGGCAACGGGCATGGTCAGGCCGTCGTGTGCCTCTAAACATCAGAGCGGCAACGGGCAACGGGCATGGTCCTGACGACCAGACGTGACGCTTAAGCCGACGGGACGGGGAACCTCGAGAAAGCGACCCGCCTCGCCGCCCGCGTATATTCTGCTTGTGCTGCCTCATCTCTGCTCGCCCACACACCGCCAAGCCAATCGATCGCAGTCGCAGGCGGCAGGCGCACCGCAGCCGGGAGCCGGCAACCCCCTCTTCTCCGCCGCAAGACCCTGGTCAATGCAGGAAGCCCGCCTTCTGTCACCCTGTTCGTTTGGACTTATCAGCAGAATCAGCAGCCATCCAGCAGTGTTTTTCTCTCACAACAAACCAGCGAACAGTACTTTCAGCACAATAAACCAGCGAAACGAACGGGGTGTGTATTGGCTGTGCCCTGCATGCGTCCGGCGTCCCGTCGCCATCCAGCGTGCCTACGTCTAATGGTGGGTAGCTGTCTAGCTGATGTTTTTTTTTTTTTGAACATGGTGGGTAGCTGATGTTGTTCGTTCGTTCGCCATTCATGGGTTTTGGTTGGTGGTAGTAGCCTACTAGTAGTAGGGCTGCGTCCTCGGTCGGCCGGTGTCCTAGTCCTACGAGGCTACTAGCTGTGGGCCTATGACCCTGCCGTGCGTGCGTGATGGCAGGCGCCGCCACCAGGCAAGAATGAATGCCCGTGTTCAGTTCCGGAATCGGCCGTCCTGAGTTGGAACAGTGCGCATTAAATGCGCACTGTTCCAATTCGTTTGTATTTGGTAAAAATTGTCCAAACTTTGATTAATTAGGCTCAAAACGTTCGTCTCGCAAAGTACGACAAAATTGTGCAATTAGTTTTTAATTTCATCTACATTTAGTACTCCATGCATGTGCCGATATTTTGATGTGATGGGAATCTTCTTTTTGCATAGTAAAATTTAGGGGTGGAATTTGGGAACTAAACAAGGGCAATGATATATCATGAAGCGTCTACATAAAAGCTTCATCTTTCAATGTTAACATCTACTTAGGCCCTGGTTTAGTTTTCAAAAAATTTTACATTCACCCATCACATCGAATGTTTGGACATATATATATATATATATATATATATATATATATATATATAAAGTACTAAACATAAATAGAAAAAAACTAATTGCACAGTTCTCGGAAAAAATCACGAGACGAATCTTTTAAGCCTAAGTAGTACATGAAAAGTCTTAAGTGCTATAGTAACAAACATGTGCTAATGATAGATTAATTAGTATCATTAGATTCGTCTCGCAGTTTTCTGATGGGTTCTATAATTTGTTTTTTATTAGTATCCGAAAATCTCTCCTGATATCCTTCCAACACATCCGATGTGACACCCAAAAAAATTTCTTTTTTGAGCCAAACGTAGCCTTAGATAATTTAAATCACGAGCGCCTGCTTTAGTAGCCTTGAGCTACAACGCACAACCAACATATTTTAGGCCCTGTTTGGTTCCAAATAAGTCACCTACTTATAAGTTGAAAAGCGAAAAAAGTGACTTATTTTGCCAAACACCACCAACTTATAAGTCACCCCTGCTTACAAGCAATAAGCTGGTTCACCCCTGCTTAAAACTTATAAGCTACCCCTTTCTGCATGGGGCCCACACCTTTTTCGCGTGGGGCCCACACCCAACCCTATCGGCAGCAGCTGCACCACGCGACCCCACACCCCTCGCACCCGTAGACCGCCACTATCCTGCCTCCCTCCTGTTCTCGTAGCCGCCTCCTCGCTCCCAATCTCACACGAGCTGCCTCCTCTCTCTAGATCTCACTGCTGCCGCGGCCGCTTGTCGCCACCTGGCCGCCGCAGCCACCCGCCACCATTCCCATTTCAGCGCCGCCGCCGCCGCCCCCCGCCACCATGGCCGGCAGCAGTTCGAGGAACTTGCTCAACCATTTCAATGATTCGTAGGCCGATGACGAGAAAGACGAGTTCTTCGATGACAGATCACAGGTCAGGAACTACTCCCCGCCAACTGGATTCGTCCCTCCGCCCCGTCCGGGCGCGGCCGGATTCTTCGCTCGGGCGACGGCTGGCGTCGTCCCTCCGGCGTCGGCTGGAGTCCTCCCTCCACGCGCGGGTGGATTCAGCGCACCACCCACTCCTCCCTTCATGGATCCGTCCACGCCGGAGGGCCTGGACCTCAACTCCCAGGCGGTGGTGTTTCCCGGCCTGGGCGACTACCAGCGCGTGCTGCAGTCCGATGAGGCCCTTGCCCGTCGACGCAACAGCAAGCATGTCATGGCAGATCTGTGGGCCGAGGTGCAGGTGGCCGTGGATCCACGTCCAGCGCCGGCATCCCTCCTCATCCGGCGAGGTCAGGGGCTGCACGCGGTGGTAGAGGTGTTGCGCGCGCCAGGTCCCTGACCAATGCCGCGCACACACAGAGTGCAAGCCGCATCGACGTGGACGATGACGAGGAGTGCTTCTACGAGAGCAGGTCCATGGCGACCGATGGCTCCAACATGCTCCTGAACTCTGATGAGGAGGAAGATGACTCCGATGAGGTAACATTTGCAGCGTTGATGTGTTTCACAATTGCAATGTAGGTCATAGTATCATTTTGTAATCGAGTTACAATGCATTACAGCATGGATTTGATACTGCTAAATGGAATGAACAAAGGCTAGAACTTGTTTTAAAATTAGTCGTGCGTGAGATTAGTGCGGGGAATCGCCCGAACAATCAAATGTCCTCCTGTTGGGTGGAAGAACATATGCAAGGACTTTCGTAGATCCTGTAGACAGAATTATAATGTGAAGGCTATGAAGAATAGGTACACCCAAGCAAAGGTTTTGGCAACTTTCTGGAAAGAGGTACAGGTGAAATCCAGTGGACTAGGCTGAGGTCCAAATGGTCAAATCCTGGCAAGCGAGACGTGGTGGCATGATAATACCAAGTTAACTGATCATGTTCTTAGCCGAATTAATTTGTTTGTTGCTTATGAACAGGTATTCATGACCTTTTTCTCATATTTCAGGGGAGAACTGAGTGTTACAAAGTGTTCAAGGACCGAGTGCCCCCTACCTAGATGATTTGATGCTGATCTTCGGTCATATGACAGTAGATGGAATGTCTGCATTTTGTCCTGGATTTGAGGAGGCAGAAAATCAGCCGAGCAAAGGTAAAAGTGTTGCAGGAGACCTTTATGATCTCACTGGAGAAGATGACCCGTACAGTCCCATGAACACTGGTCCGAATCGGCCTACCAGCAGCAGTGGAAGCAAGAGGTCCAGCAGCACTGCCACAACAGGAGATAGCCCTACCAAGAAAACCAAGAGTCCCATGGTCAAAGCTCTAAGGGGACTGGTTGCTGAAATCAAGATTGATAGGGAGGAAGGGAAGAAGAAAGAGGACAATTATGCCAAGAGGGAGGAGGCTCAGTCTAGGGCCATTGTCACTGCACAAGCTCAGATCATGGAGCAGAAGCGCCAAGCAATTCAAGCTGAGATGGATGAATGTGTAGCTCTTGCTAAAGAGTGTGGGGTAGCTGAAACCTCTGTTGAGATGTGGGTGGCTTCAGAGTTGTTCATGGATGGTAACAAGAGGGCCTTCTTTAGAGCTATCAAGACTCCTGAAGGCCGACTTGTGTGGATCCAGATGCACTGCAAGCAAAGAGGATTTGTGTATCTGTTAAAGTCGTGTGCTATGAGTCATGTCGTTTGAACTTTAATCTTGTTATGTCGTTTGAACTTTAATCGTGTCATGTCGTTTGAACTTTTTGTTGTGTGATGTGAACTATTTGTGTTAAGTGATGTGAACTACTTGTGTTCAGTGATGTGAACTATTTGTGTTCAGTGAAGT
Organism: Saccharum spontaneum; assembly: GCA_022457205.1. Taxonomy (NCBI): domain Eukaryota; kingdom Viridiplantae; phylum Streptophyta; class Magnoliopsida; order Poales; family Poaceae; genus Saccharum; species Saccharum spontaneum. Next base: position 34,302,585 of record CM039614.1, read on the forward strand.
ATGGATGTCATGAGTAATATTTGTGAGCATGTTTTGAATTGGTGTGAACTTGTGCATATGAGCCACCCTATTCTGTCACTTATGGGTACTAATTTGATGCTGCATATTTGTTTGTAGCACTGGATTGCTGCCACCATGGACCAGTGGGCGGAGGAGGAAGAGGAGGCCGCAGCAGCAAAGCAGAGGAAGAATTTGATATTCAGCGCTACAGAACTCATTGGTACGTACCACCTTGAGAACATGGAAAATAGAAATGAGTACCGACAAGCTAAAGAGAGTGGATATGATTGGGTCATCCGAACGCTAGGGCATAGTATTGAATGTTAGAACATGTTTAGAATGGAAAGGGCAGTGTTTGATAGCTTGCACAATTTACTAGTTCAATCATATGGATTGAGGTCAACTGGAGGATGTCATCAGTGGAATCTTTAGCAATGTTTTTATGGATGGTTGGTGCCCCTCAATCTATTCGGCAGGCTAAAAATCGTTTTGTTAGATCAATGGAGACACTTCATAGGAAGTTTGATAAAGTGTTGGAATGTTTGGTTAAGTTGGCAGGAGACATAATTCGGCCACTAGATCCAGAGATTAGGACACCTCATCCAAGAGTACGAAATCCAATGTTTGCTTCGTTCTTTGACAATTGCATTGGAGCCATTGACGGAACACATATAGAGGTGGTCGTGCCAAAGACAGAGCTCATCACACACATGAACCGAAAATCAAAGACCAGTCAGAATGTGCTAGCAATTTGTGATTTTGACTTGAGATTCACCTTTATCATTGCTGGGTGGCCTGGGTCGGTTCATGACATGAGGGTATTCAAGGCAGCACTTGACAAATTTGAAAGCCTCTTCCCACATCCTCCCCAAGGTACATTTGGATTTTGATAAACATTTCTTTGATCAATTCGATGATTGCTACTTTTCTAACAGTTAACATTAACATTGTAGGGAAGTTTTATGTGGTGGACTCGGGTTTCTCTAACCAGCCTGGATATCTTGCACCGTATAAAGGTACAAAGTACCATGTCTAGAGTACAATCAAGGTCCACCACCAAGAGGTAAAAAACAAATCTTTAATCATAGACATTCCCAAATTCACAATGTAATAGAGCGTTCCTTTGGTGTACTGAATAACAAGTGGAGGATTTTGTTACACATGCCCTCTTATCCACCACCAAAACAAAGTAAAATTATTTCAGCATGCATGGCTATACATAATTACATTAGAGAGAGTAAATTGGAGGATAGAGATTTCGAAGAGTGTGATGATGATGATGAGTTCATTCCAATGGTGGATGAGCCTAGTCGGCTACGACGCCGACGCCAATGTCGAAGACGTACAACTCAAGCACAGGGGCAAAACACGAGTGATGATCATAACATGAAGTTTTTCGTGATTGGATAGCGGAAGGATTGCATAGAAGGAGGTAATTTGTATTTGTTTCAATGCCGAACCATGCAATTTGTATTTTTATGTGATGACTTGAATCGATACTTGTATGGATATTTGTATGCATATTTGTAATGGATTTGCAATCAATAAAATGAGATGGCCGCTGGACAGGGAGGGTGCACGGGAAGGGAAGGGAGGGTGCGCGGGAAGGGAAGGAGGCGAGGTGGGGTTAACAGGGTCATTAATGAGCTTATAAGTCATCTATAACCAAACATGCATGACTTATAAGTTACTGGTTTTTAGTCACCTGAAAAAGTCACCTGACTTATGGAAACCAAACAGCGTTTTAACTAGTTTTTATGTTGTCAGAGCGGCCAGGCGCTTAACTTTGCATCCAAGCATCCGCTGCTTGATTGAGCGCCGCTTCTCTTCATAAGCGCCTGTGGCAGACTGCTCTGACCTCTACCGTGGCAAGATTAGCATGCAAAAGTGCATAAGCGCCCGGCAAGATGGAGGCGTTGTACAGGCCTTTAGGACGTCCCCAACGACGCCTCCTTTGTATTGCAAAAAAAAAAAAACCCGATGAATAGTACCACTTTCATCTTATTTGATAAATATTGTGAATAGTACCACTTTCATCTTATTTGACAAATATTGTTCAATCGTAGACCAACTAGACTCAAAAGATTCATCTCGTGATTTCCAACTAAACTATGTAATTAGTTATTTTTTTACCTACATTTACTACTTCATGCATGGGTCCAAAGATTGATGTGGTAGAGAAAGTGAAAAAATTCTCAGCCTGTTCGTTTCGCTGGTTTATTGTAGCTGAAAGTACTGTTGGCTAGTTTATTATGAGAGAAAAATATTGCTGGATGGCTGCTGATTCCGCTGAATAGCTCAAATGAACAAGGTCTCTAACTTTTGTGTGCATCTAGACAAGGCGCAAGTCTTCAAATAAATGGCAGGTATTTTTGTTTAATCCACTTGGATGAGAGAGGGGAAAAAGGATCTCGCTAGCGATAGTTCAAGCAGCAGGCTCGCACGTCCTAAAAAAATTCAGCTGCTTCTGACACGCGGCTCCACCTTCTCCTCTTCTTTTCCCTCTTTTTTTTACTCGCTCTGCCACCACGTCAGCTGCTGCTGCTCGCAGTGGGATACTCTAAAGCTTTAGAGTATGAATATAGAGTAAAAACTGCTGCACCAGGTACTCTAAAATGATACTCTATCTTTTCTCTCACTCTATATTTAGAGTAGTATAGTGCTTACTCTATAGTGGGCAGTGGCGGGCCCCACTAGCTAAACAAAGAAAAAAATGTTATAACTCATAAACCAAAAGTCAAAATTAAGTTTCGATTGCACCATTAAATTCGTCTCAATAAATCCTTCAAAACTAGATCACACGGATATATTTAGATAAAGTGATAAGTGGGTCTCACAGTGGATAAAGTGGATAGAAGATAATATAGAAGATGGATGAATGCGGAAGAATTGAGTATAGATGAGAGCTTACTGACTAGGACATATAGAGGATGAATCCATGAATACGGATAGCATGTTGTCCGATGCGGTGGGAGGTGCCAACCGCATGTCAAAACGTGGACGGGGCAGGTGCGCCGAAGATCATAGATTCACGGTCGCTGGGGGCTTTTGAGTTCTACTGATACTACAAAATTAGTAGCGCAGGCTTCAGTCTCTCAATCTGGTATGGCCGTGTTTAGATGCCGATTCGGCACCCCGGAATCGGCACTGCGCGCTACAGTGTTCCTGTCGGAACACTGTAGCGCGTTTTGTTTGTTAGTGCAAAAAATTATCCAAATATTGATTAATTAGACTCTAAATGTTCGTCTCGCAAAGTACAACAAAACTGTGCAATTAGTTTTTGATTTCATCTACATTCAGTACTCCATGCATTTGCCGGCATTTTGATGTGATGGGGAATCTCCTTTTTGCATAGTGGAATTTGGGTGTTGAATTTGGGAACTAAACAAGGCCTATAATACAAAATTAGGAATATGCCTTGCAGGCTTCAGTCTCTCAATCTTCTGCTACCCAAGTTGTCTACTAGTCGTAGAGGTGCAGCAGCTGAGCAGATATAACCAACGAACGCGACGTGACATCACGCCTTACGTGGGAAGCTAAAGTCCAGTTGAACTGCAACTACTGGTACAACCAACCATTCAGATCATAACGATCCTTCGGTATCCCGTATTTTATACATTCAGAGCAATCACAGGAAGTGAGACGTACAGAGCCATTCATGAGCTAAACAATAAATAAATAGAATAGGATGAAGGGCTGCTAACGAGTCCCATTCGTTAGACGCTGTGACCATGTGGTAAGTATTAGCAAGCAGCTTGCATTGTATAGGATGAAGGGCTGCTAACGAGTCCCATTCGGTATCTTGTATTTAATGTAGATGTGGTGCACTGAAAATACCAGTGTTGGCGTATATGTTTCCGAATATAACCCTCTAGCTAAACACTATCTTTATCTCGGTATTAATTTGCCCGTTTTATAATTGCATAATACTGTAATTCCGTAGAATTCGAAAATACTGGGACGATTCTCACAGAATCATGTGAATTCCGCATTTACCTACACAAGTTCGTCCCAAATTCTTGGGAATAACAATTCACAGGTTTAACGTATTTGGTACTGGAATAATGACATGAAACTTTCATTTGACATGCAAGTTCTACGTGCAACATATATGAAAGCGAAATTCTAGCGTACACGAGTCTTGCATGAGGCAAGAAGAGTAGGCAGGCAGAGCGTGGCAAGCTCCCGTGCGCGCGCGTACCGGCATCACCACCAGCGGCCGGCCCCGTCGTCATCAGTTCAGACCGCCGCGGGCAACCGCGCGGCGGTAACTACCGCCCCGGCCTCGCCGCGCGCGAGGATGGACCTGTAGATCTCGACGAGCGCCTTCTCGTCGTAATCGCTGGTGAGCGGGCGCGGCCGAACGAACGGATCCACCGCGGTGCAGTACGGGCCAGCGGCGCCGTATCCGGCCACGGCGGCGGAGGACGCGAGGCGGAGCATGGCGTTCACGTAGGCGTCGCGGAGCCGCACCAGCAGCCGCAGCGGCGAGAGCGCGCGCAGGAGGCGCCGCCCGAGGACGCCCGCGCGCCGGCGGCGAACGCGCCACCCGCGGGCGCGGCGGTGCCGGCCCGCCGCCGGCTGCGCCTCGCCCTCGCCGCCGCCGCCGAGCTCCGCGGTCGGGAGGCGCGGGCGGCGCTGCGCCGCGGCCGCGTCGAGCCGGTCGTACCCGCGGCGCTTCCAGTAGCCCTTGATGCCACCCTTGTAGGCCGCGCCACCGCCGCCGACGACTCTTGGCATGGCCGGTCGGTCGCGGGATGGTTCTTGGTTCCTTGGTGGAGAGGTTCGACCGGCGTGCTCAGGTGGCCGACCGCGCGAGGTGCGGATGTGCAGAAATGGTGGGGAGGGGGGTCACTCACATGTGCAGCGACCCACGGGGTGAGGACAGGAGGCTAGCGGCTGCCGCACTTATATTACGCAGCACGGACACGGATACATGTATCGGTATCGCGCTAATACGGATACGTGGATACGGTATTTTTATAAAAAAAACGTGATACGTTATAGTTTTTTTAATAAATAAATAAATAATAAGGTATATTTATAAACTAAAAGCAGTAGCAACCAAGCTTGCATTCTTGTAATTGTGTTGTTTTGCACATCCTTTCCGTATTCCCATCTAGCCAACGTTCCAACAGGCAAGCTTGGCAAGCATCTCCATCTCCATCCAATCCTCAAAATCGAATTAAGAATAAGAATATATAGGTGTGTAGTGAAGAAGATGAACTATTCAACTTGATGGGGGATTAAACTATTCAGTTATATCCCATAAGGAGAGAAATTAAACAAAAAAGCGTTATTAGAAAATTAAAGGGGAAAGCTCACTGTGGGGAGTCAGGGATCAGCTGTTGATGGGCTGTGGGCCGTATTGGAACGACATATCAAACCAGCGCAACATATCAGTAAGTAAATAGTATCCGAATCATTATTGATTTTTTTTACGGATATCCAATGCGTATCCATGTTGTTGGCTCTGTTCGCTTCTGTTATGAGCCGTACTATTTCAGTGGACAAATATTATTTTTCTCTCACAATAAATCAGTGAATAGTACTTTTAGCTATGGCTTTTCAGCAAAGCGAACAGAGCTATCTCGGCGTATCAGGGATTCGGGGTAACGTAGGTTATATATCTACCACCGTACAGTGTATATGGTAGACAAAGAAACAAATTAAGTCAGTTAAATAATTATTATGTTTAGTGTTTAATCTTACTTAGTGTTTATTTTTGGTGTTACATAAATAGTCTACATAGTATACTACACGAAAGTAGTACTAGGATTTAATTTTTCCAATTCTCTGGATCTTTTGACAATAATTTTTGTACCATTTCTGACAGATAGTCACAATTTACCGATGTGCTAAAGGCAGTCCCAATGGAGAATTAATGATGGTTTCTATCTCTATTAAATGGTGTGCCACCTAAGCAAAAATGTTGTTTAATGAGGAAAGAGAAAAAAATGGAGGAAACAATTTCTTCGTGAGGAAACAAAGTCTGCTCTTGAACCGAGGGAAAAGAAACTGCAGGTTTTGCCATTGGGAGGAAATGAGAAGCGTCTACAGATGGGGCCCACGATGGTGCTCGCTGCGCTCGCACGCTAGTTGTCACGCGCCCTCGCTCGCCTGTCACCGCGTGCTCGCCTGCACGGCTGCACCGCCGCGCTCGCCCGCCTGCCCGTCCGCCGGCAGCCGCCACTTAGGCCACACTTGGCCAGTGGCCTGGACTGCTCGTGTCCACCCAGACTGCTCGTGTCCGCAGCGGCCGCGCCGCCATCGCCCAAGTTGCGCTCCACAACGAGATCCATGGTGAGGGCGAGCACGAGCACGAGCACGAGCTCCATGGTGAGGGACAACACGAGCTCAGGCCAAGCTCGCCGTCGAGCTTGCTAAGATTGGTGGCCTGGCCCCTTGCCTCGCCGGCGTCCAGCGGCCTTTCACAGTTGGGAAGAAACTACCATTTTCTTGGCCCGCGATGACTTGAAGCCGCCGTGCTCGCCCGTCGCGTGGACTCGTCGGCGCTGCCGCGCTCACCTGTCCGCCACCGCATACGCTAGCCGGTGTCGCACTCGCTCGCCCACGACTCCGCGCTCGCGCGCCCACCGGCGCCACGCGCGCTCCCGTGCCGGCCTCCGCGCTCGCATGCTTGTGCTTCCGCGCTCGCATGCTCGTGCTTCCGCGCTCGCATGCTCGCTGGTGCAGTGGTGCCGCGCTCGCTTGCCCGCACCTCCGTGCTCACGTGCTGGCCTCCGCGCTCGCGTGCTCGCCGGTGCCGCGTGCTGCGTGCTGCTTCTCCTTGTCTCGTCCTTCTCCAGGTCTGTGTGCTACTTCTATTTGCTTGGTACAGGAGAGAGAGCATCACATAGGGTCGACAAAGGGACAAGGGAGAGAGAAAAAAAGGCACCATATTTATTACGTGCAGAAACTTCCACTGTGTGAGATAATTTCTATTGATATTTTTTGCTAACGTGGTTACCATGAAAACCGTGCATAGTTTCAAGCATTGGGACTGCCCTAATCAAATTTTCTTGGTGTGAGAAAAGGGTACTTAATTCGCCACAGCGCTACCTAATTCATGCAGCTCCTTTAGTAGTGCAAAGAGTGTGTGCATGATGAGCTTCTTCGTTCTTTAATTAGTGTACGGTTATGTGGATGGTGCTCATGGTTGGTAACCATGATGAGCTCCTTTCGTTTTCACCAAAATCGCGGATCGTTCGCGAGAACCAACAATTAGAACCTACAGCCATTGTTCCCACGGATCATCCACGATGACACTTGTCGGTGTTTTGTAAACCAGACTAGTAAATTTATATAATTGTTGCGCTGCTCTAGGAAAACGATGGTAGTATCCGAAAGACATGAGGATTTATACTGGTTCAGGCCGGGGCCCTACGTCCAGTCTTAGAGATGATCGAGTGCGTGTTCCTCGCTTGAATACTTTGAAGTTCTTACAATAGGGGTGCAAGAATGGTGAAAGAGGATGGAGAGCTAGAGCTAGGAGATTGACAGCCTGAAGAGAAACTCAAGAAGCCCTACTACTATGGAAAATGAATGAAATGGTAGAGGATCAGAATCATGCGAGATGGGTGCCCTAGCTGCACTTATATAGAATTTTGGGCCAGGACGCATACAAAGCAATAGGTTCTCCCGACCGAAGGGTCGTGAGCCTGAGGGAGAGCCTAGCTAACTTGGCTTGCAAGCTACGCCGTCTTGTGGAGCACGTCTGGGCGTGGGTGTCATCACGGTCTTGTGGCCACGTCGTGGCATGGTGTGGCGTGGTGCTACTGTACCAGTCGTGGTGGCACTGTAGGCATGTCAGTAGTTCGCCAGCCGTCCTGTACGACGTGGTCTCCGTCGTGGTCTTCGTCATCGTCTCCTGGTTTCTTGGGGCGTCGTACAGGAGCTGGTAGCCGCCCCCAAGTCGTCGATATCTGGTTGGCTTGAGGAGCTGAGGGCCACGATCCTGATCATTGGGGGTCGTGGCTCCCATCAGTCTGGATGGCCTCTATGTTAAGGCCCTCATCGTGGATCCCATCTTGTAGTGGGTGGGACCGTACCTTCGTCTTGTCAGACCTTATTTGACCGGTGGTCATCGTACCTATCGTCACCATTTTGGGTGGTATTGTCATGTTTGTGTGGTGTGGCATAGGGATGGCGTCTGACCGGACCGAGGTGACTGATGTCCCCTCGGTCCTTGCAGGGTCAGTGCAGCGTGCTCGTTCTTGTCAAAGCAGGCACGCTTGGCGGCGCTCGACCTCTCCTCGTTCCTTCTGGGGGTCGGGGCGGAGGAGAGGTCGTACGCCCTTCGAGCGTCGCGCGGCTAAGGCACGAATGAGGGGTCGTGGCTGATCCTGGCCTCAGCGTTTGGCTTGGTTCGCTTGGCTTAACTGGGCCTCGGTCATTCGGGCTTTCACTAACTGATGTGTTGCGGGCCGCTTGGCCGGTTAACTAGTCGGCGCCTTGAGAAACCCTAGGGTTATGACCCTGACAACACTAGACCAATCGGTAAGATTCCAAATATCCTTTTTGAAAAAAGTCTACTTTATCTCTGAACTATCCTCGAAGTTTAGTTTTCCTCCTTAAACTCGAAAACCGGGTAAACCACCTCACTCAACTTTTAAAACCATTTATTTTACCTCCCTGACCCGGTTATGGATGGTTTTCAAAGACGGTTTGTCTTTTTCTTTTTTATTTATTTTGGCTAAATATTTGGAAAATCATAGTAAATTATAGAAAAATCATAAAAATGGAAAATCCAATTTTTTGGACTTCACATCAGTATACACGGTGAACATAACATGATATGCTTTAGTATAAAGTTTTTACTGTAGCTTTAGATTTATAGTTTTCTATAATTAATTCATAACTGCAGTTTCTATGGTTCAATTATGGTGAAATTTGTATTATTTAACTGTAGTAAAAATTTCATACTCGTTTCTATGTTTGCACACTTTTACCTATTTTAAAACTATTTAACAAGCATAAAACTAAATAAATCTATAACTCTGTTATACATTATCCAATGAGCAGGAAATTTTTACTACAATTCAATCATATAATAATTAACTCATCATAAAAATTTCACCACAATTAGACCATAGAATTTATAGCTTTGAATTAATTATAGAAAAGCATAGATCTAAAGCTACAGTAAAAAGTTTATACTAAAGCATGCCATATTATATATTTACTATGTAGACCTACTCATGTGGAGTCCAAAAAAATTAATTTTTTTATTTTTATGATTTTTCTGTGATTTACTATGATTTTTCAAAAATTCAACCGAAATAAATAAAAAAGAGACAAAACCGTCTTTGAAAACCACTAATAACTAGGTTAGGGAGGTAAAATGAACGGTTTTAAAAGTTGTGGGAGGTGGTTTATTCGATTTTAGAGTTCAGAGAGGAAAACTAATCTTTGAGGATAGTTCAGGGAGCTAAAATGGACTTTTTCCATCCTTTTTCATACTTAGCACGTTCAGGTTTAGTCCTCTGGGCCGACTTGTGATTTGACGAACCCTCCTTGATGAGCCCATGGCTCCTCAAAATATCCATACACTCAAATCTGGTATTATTTCAATGGTGGCGGTTGGTAATTCTTTTTCCTAAGTCTTTAATTTGGAGCTATTCTCTTTTGATGAAAAATATGACATGAACATGGAGAAGTTGATGACTCTCGGCCTATCATCAAAAAAGATATTTTACAGAGGTGCCTTATTATTGCGCGGAAAGGAGGACAAAATGAAGCTAAGAAATTACGTCATTACTAGTTATAAATTTGAGGTGCTCCAAAAAAACGTGGTGTTGGCCTCCAACTTCACTTTTTTCTTGGAGCGGAGTTCTTGGAGCTGAAGGTGTTTGGTAACGCGGAGCTATAAAAACGGGAGCGGAGTAGTCCCAAACACCCCATAAATAAGAGGGATGTTTGGTCTCCGCAGATTCGACGGCAGCAAATGAACCTCACTCAAATCGGAGGGTAAAGACTAGGCTAGGCTAGGCTAGGCTAGTTGCTCCTAGTAAAGATTAGATCGGAATTTTACAGTAGACTAGGGTAATGATCGTGCGTTACACCGGGTTAACGATTAGGTGTAAAATAAGAGAAAATTTGTTTGTGCTACCAGTTACACAAGGTAAACAATCAAGTTTTTGAGGAGTTTTTTGTTATTTTGTGAAGCAATTAGGTTAATCTATCAAATTAGGTAATACAAATCTAAAATTCTATGAAAGTTATAGGTATTGGACCAACAAAATGTTGATGTTATAGGTACGGACCAACAACAAGTTAGGCCATGTTCGGTTGTATCGGAATAATTCCTAGCCACACAGATCTTTCACAAATTATACTAGCGCACATGATTTCCGGCCTGGAATGGCTGGTTCCGAGAGAACCGAACAGGGCCGTAATAGAAGTTAAAAAATTACATCGCAGAGTCCGGTCCAAGTCCTTCTAGATCCGATTGTATATGTTTTACCAGAGACTTTCTTTTACCGGTAAAGTTTTTTCTAGCCTGGTCGAGTACTTTCTAGAAAGCAGCAAAGATCCTCAGGGTGGACGGCTGAAAGCTCTAGTTTGGTTTTGGTGAATTGATGAAACCCTTAGTGCTAACCTAGTTTATTAGAATAATCATGAGATAGGTAGCACTATTCCAAGTGGTGGAGCAATGTCGAAGATCATGATGATGGTGTAGTGACCAAGATGATCAACTACTCTACTTGAAAAAGAAGAAGGAGAAAAAAAAGCTCAAGGCAAAGGTGAAACTTGATAGGAGCTTTTTGGTTTGGTGATCGAGACAATTAGTAAGTGTGATCACATATAGGATTGATAGCCGCACTATTAAGTGGAGTAAAACTTGTATCAAAATATGGTTGTCAAAGTGCTACTAGATGCTCTAACTCATTGCATATGCATTTAGGATCTAGTGGAGTGCTAACACCCTTGAAAATGCTTGGGAAAATATGCTAACACACGTGCACAATGTGATATACTTGGTGGTTAGCACATTTGTTCAAGGGTGGTGAAGTTGGAGATCAAAAGGAGGCATTTTTGATTGGCCAGACTCTGGCTGCATAGTGACCGGACGCTGGACTTGAGAGTCTGGTCATCATGGTAGAGAAGGGGCAGCTCGGTCTTCACAACCGTACGCTGCACAGTGAAAGTGACCGGACGCGCTGGTCAGGCGATGATGTACGCTGATGCAAGCATCAGAGCAAGGCAGAGGTGACCGGACTCACCGGCGCATTCGATCATGGGTGACCTGACATGTTCGGTCGAGAAAAATCAGCTCTGGAACCTCTCTGGAACTGATCTAACGCCGGGAAGCTAAGTGGAGCAGCACGTCTGGTCAAGGCTCAACCTAGCGCGCGCGAGAGAGGACTGATGTGATCGGCGCGTCCAATCCTTGTGACCACGTGTCCGCTCGTCACTTAACGTGTGAGGGTGATCAACTTGACCGTTGAAATCTGATGAACAAGGTTGAATCACGAGGACACGTGGCACAAATCTAGGGACCAGACGCTAGGATGTCTGTGTTCGGTCATATCGATCGGCGCGTCCGGTCATCCCAATTTGTGTGTAGTGAGGAGCCTAACAACTCTATTTGTGGGAGGCTCTCTATTTAAGCCCCTTGGCCAGCTCAAGCTCACCCTATTGGCCATTTGCATTGACATAGCAATCTTGTGAGCTTAGCCAAAGCCCTCCCACTCATCTCCATCATTGATTCATCATCTTGGTGAGATTGGGAGAGAATCCAAATGCATTGCTTGAGTGTTTGCATCTAGAGGCACTTGGTGATTGTGTTTCGCTACGGGATTTACTTATTACTATGCACTAAGTTTTCATCCCTAGCATGATGCTTAAAATGATGGTGATTGTAACTACACTTGAAAACTCTAAATAATATTAAAACATAAGTATCCGCAAGCACACAGATAAATCACCTATTGCATCATTCTACTCAGAGTATTCCGAGTATCGTTTATTTATTTTAATCCTAAAGGAAGAACCGTGAGGCAAATGTTTATATGACTAAATAAATGTGCAGACCTATGATAAACCAACCACTCTTATACTTTAGCAGGGGTAAGTCAAGTAAAAGATAAATAAATGATAAATAAGTTCAACAAGATAATGGTATTCCAGAGATAGAAAGTAGAGACTCATTAAAAGTTGTATGACTAATCCAGAGATTCGGTCAGAGTAAGAATTCCTAAGTTATTTCTAAATAAGTCTTGTTGCTCACTCTAGCATATATATCTTCATCTAATAGTAAAACTGAATCAAGGCAAAATTATAAGGAACATCAACTAGGGAGAATCTGAAACATAGTCTTCATCTCCTTCGAGACCATGCTCTACCAATTAATCTATATACGGGGGATAGACTGCAAAGGACTCAACGCAGCTGTCATGATGAGGACATCGCCACGCTAGACACACCGACGCTATGGTCTTCCCCAAGTTGCAATTCGTCCCCAACTCAGCTGCCACGTCACCCTCGGATTCAGCAGACACGTCGTCACTGTTTCGGTCATAACTCTCTCATACGACATCGAAACGGGGCGTTCTTGGATGCGTTGAAAAGGGGACGACGACGCCGTTGTTTTGGATCTGGTCCCAGCTCCAGAAGGTCCGTGGATCATTATGTGTGACCACGGCAAGGTGCTGCGTCACCTATTTGGGCCAACTTGGCCATGTATCGTGTCGGGCCTTAAGCCCAAGTTGTGGGCGCCCAACCCCTGGCCGTCCTCAACCCTAGGTCGAGTCTTAGACTATAAACACAGCCGCCACCACTGCTAGACAATTGGGTTTTGTTTAGAGTTTAGTTTTCCATCGAGAAACTGAATCGTTCATTGTAACTGTGGTGACAAATCCTTTTACAGTGATCCAGGGCCCCTGTTCTTGATCTCCTCCGCTGTGTCAATTAGTCCTTTGGAACCGAGTTCTTAAACCCTCTATTGATATTCGCATCATTCATATTTGTAATTTCAGATTGCGTGTCTTTACCTTCTTGCTTGTGTTCTTCGATTCGCTTGCAGGAAAAGCCTTCTTGGCGAGGTCAATCAAGTTGTGCTTGGTTGATAACCAACGGAGCAGTGGTGTAACGGTTGCAGGGTTCGAATCGTGTCTGATTTGAGGCCGGATCGCCAACGTCGAGATCTCCACAAATCGAACTTACCGGCTACCTCTCGGAAGATCGGGCCTGTATCTCATCAATTGGTATCAGAGATTTTAGGTTTACCGCGAGGTATATTCTCGTTTGCCTTAGATTCATATTTGTTCATTACCTAGAGTCCACAAAAAGCCCAAAAATATTTCAATTTCTGCTGTCCTATCACCTTTTGTGCCTTTGCAATTTCGTTTCAGATTCGCGTTGTTGAGTTTGTGTCCGTGGTCGAGTCTTGTTGCTGGTTTAGGATTGTGATCGTGGTCGTAGTTCAATCGCCCGTTGCTGTGATTTTTGTTTTCCGCCGCTATCCCATCCACTATTCCCAAACAACAAGTCGAAGCCACCACATTACTCGACTTGCCCCCGCTAGCCACCTTGTGTAACTTCTTGCCGCCGCGCAAACCCTAGATAGGTTGCTAGCCGCTCTTATTTTGCCTGCATCGCAACCCTCCTTTCATCATCAGGCAAATACCTACTGTCGCTGTTGGAGTCACAGGGACACTCTTGTGATCGGTGTTGGAGTTTAGGGACGCTTTGCCCTAACTGTCGCTTTCGTGTTGTGCCTCCAGTCAAAACATAACTTGAGATACCTTCGGTAAAACAGGTATTACTTTTCGCTCGTTTATCAGAAAAATCTAAAATTTTTACAGCAGCTTCTTGACACCGTTTGGAGCCGACCCAAACTAGGCTTTGTCCTGTTTGGTTTCATCAAAATTGCCAAAAAAAATCAGGAAAATAAAGAAAAAAATTGTCAAAGCTTTTGCACGCTTTTCAAAGAACATGCTGTTTTTCTGTAGACCACATCCCACCTCAGTTGTAGGTGCCAATTTTTATGGTTGCGTCTTTTGTGATCCTTGTTCAGAGAAAATTATAAAAAAATAGTGAAAAAATAAAAAAGTTTGATTCCTACTAGTGCCTTTTGGGAAAATCAGGGAAAAATTCAGGAAAAAGGAAAAATCCGGTCATTTGCTTGTTCTGTGCGTTCTTTCCATCATCCTTTGTTTTCACCTTGTTGCGCTACGTCTCGACACGTCTTAGCCAGCAGCTGTGATTTGTACTTTGGATCCGGATTGAACAATCGTTAATCTGCATTCGTGTTGGGCATTCTTAACGTCATTACCAAAAGTAGACTTAGTTTTCTAATTCTGATAACGGCGCCAAAAATGCCGAACCTATCCCTCATGCCACTTAAGCCAAGTTGTCATCCCCAGCATGACATGAGAGACGCGGTATTGAAATATGCAACTGCTCTTCTAAATAAATAATAAATAAGATCTGCAAGCGCACAGATTAATACCGATGTAGCATTTTAACCGGGAAGTATTCCAGGTATCGTTATTTATATTTTTACCACTGGGAAGGGATTACTAACATCAATGTTGATTATGGAATGGAATATAGGAATGAGTATCAATCATTGCATGTATAAGTGACAGCATTCATCTATCTCTTGCATATAGGGGTAAGTGTCACATAAAATATAGATAAAGTATGAATGGTGACAAAGATAATTAATCTGATCAGCTAGCCACATATAACAATGATAAGCACCTCAACAGATATTCTAGCAAGTCATTAGCATGGTATTAGGACGAACTATAAGGATATTTCCTAAGTTATTCTTAACTATAAAGTCTAGCATATCATAGTTAGTGCAAGTACACTTGGCAATCATTGCGAGAAAGGACTACGCCCATGCATAGTGATATTATCAAGGAAGATGAGAAACATAGCAATCACTCCCCCATAATAATGTTGCTCTGCCTGCCTTACACACGGGAGGGGGACTATATAAGAACCAACGAAGCTGTCACCATCGCGGACCACCCCACGATCCGGCATATAAGGTGCAATCGCAGATAAATATGGTCTAAGCACCACGCCTACACAATATTTATCATTTACCCATGGATCCGATGGATAAACGCTATACGATCCTAAACATGTATATAATTCCAATCTAACTAAGCCAAGCGTATAACTACGATAAACTAAGAACAATATAATTGCAAACATAAACAAGTAGAGCAAAGTCATAATCAATATATTGAAATAGAACAAAGTTGTATTCATAATATTGAAGAACAAAGATGAACAATGAAGAACAGTAAAGGAATTACCAAGAATCCTCTTGACAGATCCGGAAACCAATCGAAGATTGACTCCTTCTAGTTCTAATCCTATGTAGCTATGCTATACTAAAGATCTAGTTGATGTGGTGGCTCTAGGGCTTGATCAGAGACTCTCCTCCTGAGATTAGGGTTTGAGGAATTGAGAATGAGGGAGTGCCTCCTCCAGGGGCCAGGGGTCCTGCTTATATAGCCCCCTCAAGTGAACGTGGGCCGTCGGATCAAACCAACATTAATCGCACGGTTTTCCTTGATCCCTTAGGTCTGTGGAGCATAATCCGCGAGATGGAGCCTGATTGGCTCTCAGGCGAGGGCGGGCGCTGTAACACCCGAGGTGTTTGCCACCAGTTAAGCAGTGGGTTTGAGCTCAAATATGATAGATTAAGTGGAGATGAGAATGTCAAGGTCAACCTATGGACAGGAGCCCCAACCTAAACTTGGATGTTGCACCATTGCTTTACATATAGTCCATTTTCAAGATATATGCTCGGGTGGTGTTATTGCAATATCTTCATGTGTCTCACCTTAGTACCTATCTATATTAGTCACTGGCAAAGTTTCATGACGTTTGGAATCAAAAAGTCACATGAAATGATAAGTTATACGCTCGTTGGAATGACTTTACTAAGTGCTAGAATTGCATTATTAAGTGGATGGAAATATAGATCATCACACAAATCTTGCAACCTTGCCCAAATGACTCTAGATGGACTCTACAACAAAAGTCATGAAAGGTTCGTGTTGAGCAAATGCCCAGAAAATGCTCCAATGGCTCAAAACGGACAATTCAAGCTTTATCGCGATACTACTTTGGTCAGAGTAGAAATGTAGGTTCTATACCAGTTCTGATGTTGGACCTTAAATGAAAGTTGTAGTTCATGTTATGGAGAAGAAACTTTGTTTAAGGGCCAAGAGCTAGTTTGGTCCATCACCGAGTCAAACAAAGGTCACAAGATTGAATCGGCTGCAGTTTTCAGTACTTGAAATAATTCTAAGTCTGGGATTTCAATGGCGATAATGATTGGCATGCCGCGTTCTCGTGTTTTTGCTAAACAACTTGAGTTGAGCCAAAAATAAAAGTTGGAGTTTACAGGTTGGCGAAGAGCATGCAACAAGTTGAGTTCAGTTCGACGAAGTTTTGACCATCGAAAGTGAGTTTCCGTGACTGTCGTCAAGGTGTTGACACTGCAGTTTTGACAACTAGTTAACCGCTAATCCGTTGCTCTAATGACCTTGACTCCTTAATGAACAACGTAGAGCTTCATGTGGGCTTCCAACTTCGTTTTTGGCTCATGGTCCAATTCGGCCCGGAAGCAGCCCAAAATGACCTCCCACGCCGGTCTCACCGTCGCCCGCCACGTGCTCGACGTTATGCCGCAGCGGGGGAGCGCGTGGCAGCCATGCAAGAGCTCGCCCCACCCTTGCCGACGCGCGTCCTCGTGCCCCTGCTGCTCCTTAATGGACGCCAAGCTGCCCCAGGCACTCCCCATCCACTCCAGCATCCTCTCCCTCCTTCGCTCTCGCACTCCCGCTCGTCCTTGCCGCACGCGCCGAGCACGCCCGCCATGGACGGCCGGGCCGAGCTCGCTGCCATGTCGTCCTCGCTGCTCCGCACCTCCTCCGCCATAGATAGCTGCGCCCTGGCCTTCCTCACCCCACGCCGCTCCTCCCAAGCTCTTTTTCCAGCGCCGCTCGCGGTCACTGCTCCTCGTCGGCGGAGCAGTTAACGTCGCCACCGCTGGCCCATGTGGCCGGGCCGCCTCGGGCCGCCGCAGGCCGAGCTACGACCTTCTACGGATGCGCGCGAGGCCCCTGGTGGTCCCCCACCCCTCAGCCGCCGCCGACGAGCCTCCTTTGGCCGACATCAGCGAGCTACAGCGCCTTCCTCTGCTCAATTCGCGACAGGGACCTCATCCGAGAATTCGACTAAATCTAGGGGGCTAACTGCACTGTCATAGACTCATATGAATAGTGCCGCGAGGACTGATTCGTAATTATTTTTGCAGGAACTTTGGAAAATCATAATAAATTGTAGAAAAATCGTAAAATAGCAAATGAGGACTTTTTGGAATCCTTGTGAAATTCTCTATGCACTAGATCTATAATATTGCATGTTTTAGTTTAAAGTTTTCTCTATAAAAATAGATTTGTGCAGCTAGATTTTCATTGCTAGATGTATTTGTCATTTTCATAACTGTAGATCTAGGGCTCCAAATGAAGTGAAATTTTTGTGGCATGCTACTCATATGATGATTGATGTGTGGTAAAAATTTCATGAATTTTGGTTATCATTTGAGTGAGTTATTAGTGTATCTTGCTCTCACATGAATTCTTGCAATAGCAACTTGTCTTTTTCATAGAGGTTGACATATATGTCCAAATGACTTGAAATTTATACAGTATACTATTGGGTGTATGTAAGAGCCACTGTAATTTTTATAGATTTTATTATTGACATTTTGTATATGTTTATTATTTCACCTTGCTATTTAAATAAATTAAGAAATGCTTTAAAAGAAATTATTTAATGATGAGCACTATGCTTTTTGGTGATCATTTAACATGCACTTTATGATGGTTACATTGGTTGTGGCCAAATGTATGTTTGGAATGTAAGTTAATATTTATTCTTGCAATTGATGCTTTCCTGGACAGTTTCTGGGACTTTGGTAATTGCACCATGAAAATGATGTTTGCTGAGAAGCATGTTTATAACAAAGTTGTAGATAACTCATTAATCTAGCTTGTGTTACATTTTGGTGGCATTTGGCCTTATAGTTTGTGAGTAATGACTGTTTCAAGTTGGGTTCCAGAAATAGTTGTTCTCTGGAATCTCTGGACCAGATTCTGTAATTATGCATGTTTGACTTGGTTAACTTGAGAATCATGCTAAGATGGTTAAAGATGAATTATGGACAATTTCATAAGCTTTCCAGAATGTCTTGTTTCATGGCTATTGGATTTTTATAACTCCAGTTATGATCAAAACATGTAGCTATTGTTGCAGTCTAGAAATTTTCAGATGCGAGTTATGGTTGTTTACTCCATGTGTTGCTAAGTGTGGCTTATACCTTGATGATGGTCAAGTTAAGATACTTGTGATCTTGTTAAGCTTGTGTTATGCTTGATGTGCTTGGCCTCTTTAATTGGTTGTGTGATGTTAGTTAATTAGCTTTTGGTGTCTATGTCTTAATCGTGTGTTTACATGAATGATTATGTGATGTATCTTGTGTTACCATTCATCATACTCATACACATGCATCTTGCATCTCATCTAGGTACGCTAGATGCATCACGTGAAGGATGAGATGTTGAAGCCAAACCTGAAGACGGTGTTTGGTGGACCTATCCCGAAGATGGAAGGACTAAACAAGTGTCGGGTTGGGAGATGCTCGCCGAGCGAGTGTCATCTGTCAATCACTAACCCAGTGTTTGATCCCAGGCAAGCCCCGGAGCATTCTAAGCCTCCTATTTTATAAAAGCAATTGAGTATATATATGTTATATATGTATTGTTGCATTAAGTTATAGGAGTTGATTGAAAACACTTGCTGCATATATATCCGTTTCCTTGTCCCGCAAATATGCCTGAAATCCTATTTTTGGTTCGGGATCGAAAATATTGCTTAGCCCTGCTTAGACCGGTAGCGATCGGTGATTTCCTGTCACCGGCAACTATAGGTGGTTACTGGAATACTTTAGCTATGGAATGGATGATATCCTGGAAATAACCAAGTGTTGATGAATAATTGGAGACCGGGCGGAATAAGTATGGGGCAACCAGACAGGGTTCTGGGGTGCTTGTAGTTTCCGCCTGTGTCGATTAAGGACCGACCGTTGTTGGGCCTCGGGTCATGTTGAACGCATGCCTCACATTTAGCTGGCCGAATAAAGTACCTTTCGACCGCGAAGCCGGGAGATTATTCGGGCCGAGTGGATTGCTCGCAACGCACTGTACCGGAGCAGTAGTGGCAGGAAACGGGGGCGCGATGATAAGGCCAAAGAGCAGTCGGGTGGCCCCCGGGTACATGTGGTTCCTGGCAAGCTCGCGACTTTACCTGAATGGTTGACTCGGTGACCAATACCTCACTTTAGCGGGTGAGTGAGGTTTGTGTGAGGAATAAATTACCAGCTGGTTAATAATCGATTCGAATCGCCATCGCTCCTGGATAGTGAGCACTTGACTCGAGTTACTGCATCGTAGTAATGATGATGGAACACAGACGGTTATGTGGATAATGTTGGAAATGCTAAACCTGAGATGGTAACCTTTGATGTTAATGGTTAATCAAGTGATTGCTTTAGCATAGGTGCTTACCTAGATTGAATAGGTTATAATAAATATGATGCAAAAGGACTTAAATTAGTTTATTCATAATAACTTATGCTTTTCGCAAATGAGTCAAGCTAGCCCACTGAAAGAAAGCCTTGCATACTCCTTGGTGTCATATTATTTCTGGTTTATGACGGGTAAGTCTAGCTGAGTACCTTCTCGTACTCAGGGTTTATTCCCACTTGTTGCAGGTTGTGATGTATCATAGCTACTGCAAGAATTGGAAGACTCCGGCTGTTGTGGCGGAGTGTGATCATGGGCATGATCCTTCTGAGCTATCTTATCTCTCATGCTTTTGTTGGAAATTGACCTTGGTACTGGCATGTATTTGAACTAAGGTGATTTTAGTTTTCAAACTACTTTGCTTCCGCTACTTTTGAACTTGAGTTGTAATAACTCTACTGAACTCCGATATATGTTGAATTACTTATGAAATGGATGTAACATATGACCTGTTATGTTGGACCACTACGATCTTGGCTTGTATGTTGGTTGGTTTGAAATCCCTCGGGATTTTATTGGACTACCGGGGTTATAGGAGCTTAAGTACGGGAATTTAATTGCTCTGGCGATTGTTTTTGTACTTTTGCTCTTATAATTTGGGCGGTTCCGTGACAGCTGGCATCGGAGCAAGGTTCAACACTAAACATGTCATATGTGTATTGAAAACAAAAGTTTTTGTTTGCAAAACGATGTTTTTAACAACTTATAGCTACTACATATATAGATTTGTTCAAATCTAAATTTTAAATCTACGTATGCCAGTGGTCATTTCCTTTATGCCCAAATAAGGACCCTTAGATGGCTTAATTAAGTACTAACTTGGGGGTTTTAAATTTTTGCATCTACGCCCAAGCCAAGGTATGTATGAGTGATAACTTGACCGCACTGTTACCCTGTGGTCGAATGGTAGTGGTAACCTTCATATATGAAATAGCCATATATGTCGCTAGAGTTATATTCTTGCAATGTCGCACCTACGCCAAGGTAAGTGTGAGCTGGGAGAGCATGACCGTTCAACCATCGGTCTAGGGGAGAGTTAGCTGTGGTTACTGGCATAATTACATGTTTAACCATGTAATTATGAAAGTACTTAATTGTGGGTACATTTGTTGGGTAGCTTTGATACCGAAGTATATGCATCAGGGGATGTATGTATGGAGAGTATTTAGTTTACTGCTTTCATTGTGTGCTATATTGGGAATTGTTGGGCTGCAATGAAATTTTCTGCAGGTACGCTAACCACGAATGCGTAAGTTCAATGTAGTTGACGACTAGCTCTATATCGAGAGAATGCGTGTTATGCCACCGACATAGAACGTGATTGCCACCTTAGGCTGGCAATCTTGTGAGGACGAATAAGACGAAGCATGCATCATCATGATTGTTGCTTTGTGCATATAACTATGCTCCTCCCACCTTTGTCCTAATAAATAAGTAACTTGTGATTGATGTGCATGCACTAAGTTGATTACTTTAGCCTGCTTTTGTTTTGTCTAAACTTGTAGTTAGTTCTTGTTGAACAATGCTTGTTAGGTGTGAACCTTATTCTTAGTATTGGATGCTTAAGCTAACCTAACTAATAATCTCAAGTGTCTGCTTAAAACTGTGATGCTGTGTAGATGCTTGTTTTATAGGTAGTGTCATAGTTGTCACCTCTTTTGTCCTCGGTGAGCATATGAGTGTTGAAGATGCTTTATCCTAGAACAACACTCACGTTACGTAATCGCATGGTCGTCGTCTCTAATTAGATTCTCTCGTAGGAGCCAGAGCCTGTAAACGTGGTTGCTAGCCCTTGAATGTTTTTGTATCCATGCCTTGCTTGAACCGTAGGCCCTAGCGTAGTCCCCTTATATGTTTGCTTAGGCCTTGGACGTCCGCTAACTTTTGGAGAATGCACTTGTTCCATTGACCCACCAAGTTAAGTCCTAACGAACGTCGATCTTGACCACAGTGGTTGCTTGCCAAGTTTTGGAGACCATACCCAATTCCATGTTGGACCTCCCGATTGTCTCTCCTACAGATGATACGAGCAACGCTAATCTCTCGTCGTCTGATCTAGAAATCTTTGCTTGCGAAATCAAGTGGCTATCTTATCAACCCAATCTCTGATCGGTGTATCATTTTGTTCTAGAAGTCTGCTAAAGTCCATCTCAACTTCTAACGTCTCTCAACGTTATTAATCTTGATCTCATATTGTTGTCCAACGTGACCGAGAACCCTTGCTCAGTTGTCTTCGGCAATTAAGCTATGTTCCCTTGCGCTGTGTTTTAATCTTTGGATCGCCTCCTTGTTGACTCTAAACCTTGTAACTACCCTTGCTTGCTACTCCTCCCTTGTCTGGTACTTGTTCTTACCACCCAATCGGTGCCACTTGAAATTCCACTTTGTTTGTGCGTTTAATAATGGTGTTACGATTAGCATTCTATGGTGCCGCGACGAAACCGAGAGCCTCCTGTGGGCGCGCACACAAGGTTATGCTGCTCGGCACGCACTGGTATCAGGGTTGCTAGTCATGATCCATTATGAAACGACAGCCGATGTGTTAATTCTCGTGACCGTTTTCCTTGGTTATCTCCCTATATCTTATCTGAAGATTCATATCTTAGACCTTATGTAGTAGATATCCCTTGAAGTTGCTAAGAAGATGACCTTTGAAGAACAGTCACCGACACAAACATTAACAGACTGCAAGAGGTGGTAGACAAGTGACTCTCCCTATGTGTCCTTGTACGACATCGATCATCGATTGAGCAATGTATGCCATCCCTATTGAATCGAATGGGCACCTAACACTAAATGATTGGACAAGTTATCCATTGGAAAAGAACTGATCGTCACATGGTGCATATGACCTAACTATCAATGTCTTGATCCTTGTGTGGATGACAGACATACAGATGAAATCAACTCTCTCTGGTGTGACTCCTTATCTGTAGACTTCGATGCCGACCACTTGTTTGTGCCTCGACTGCAATTATTGTGGTGGTCAAGAGTAAAGGTTAGAACTTTGAGAATTGAGAGACAACTGATTATTTACCAGTAAGAAGGTTAATCTCCAGTCAAGTAATGATTCCTCGATAACTATGATGGTCTCAACGAACAATAGTAAGCAAAGAAGCCATGAAGCCGGTCAGCAATGCAGGTGTTGCATCTTCTCCAAATGTGCTATCAAGTCAATTCCATCTTGGACAATCACATATATAGTGCAAAATATTGTATTCGCTAAGTGAAGAACTAGAGAAAGCATGTCCATAGTTTCGATCTGCATCATTGTGCCACTAAGTACCACAAACAGTTTTGGTTTAAGGTTCTATTGGACGAAGTGCCAAAAAAATATTCAGAAAAGGTTCCTTATCTACGTAGGGATGCCCTCCATGTGGAATAATGCTTTGCGCTCTGTGAAAACAGCCCACAAGTCCAATGCTGTGCATTGTCAAGATTGGTGTCTAGATCAACGGTTGAAATTGTTCCCTGAGAAACATGTTAGGAAGACTATAGCCTCCATTCTCAGCTAGAGAAAGGCTTCTGCTACTATGAGAAAGATCAGAGAGTGCAAAACACACACCTCAACATGTGAAGCAAAAAAAAGGAAGAACATGAAATCTATCCAGAATTTTGTGGCACTACACCGGCTATCTTCAAGCCAACGGTTAGTGACCCAAACGAAGTTGGATTGACCCCAAAAACTTGGTAACCTCATTCCTTGCTTAGGACCCTTCAATGTCTTAAGTTGGTATGAGTCTTGGTTGAGTAAAACATAGGATTTGAGAGATGTCTTGTCAGCTTGGTCTGATGCCATTTCAGAACAGAGCTATTTTGGTGGATGGGTTGTTGGATAGTCAAATGGTGTCTGTTTGAGCTCAATTTTGGCGAGTAGTTAGAAGACCCATGGATCTATATGCCCACCAATATTTGTGCATATTGGAGCAGTAGTTTATGTGATATGAACAGAAAACAAAAGGATATAGAATCGGTGATTTCTCTGTTGACTGCGATCATCCTTCGCATCGGAAGGTTATGTTTGTAATGCATGCCAAGAACTTGCAATTGATAGGTATCTTGCTGTTAGACAACCCTCAGTACCCTTGGAAAGACTAATTGCACCCCTATGTGCCTTTGTATAAGAGAATCTTCTTAGGTAACATTTGGTAGACATCCAGTACCGACAGAGTCAGCTATCATTTTCACTGTTCCCTCAATAGACTCAGATAATACAGTGTTGGCATCAGAGAAAGAGAACTACACACGTGGAGCAATATGTAGTTTTCCATCAGTTGGCATCTAAGTGAGTGAGTCATCTATGACCGGTTTAGACATTGTCTATTGGCTAGACGGTTTCTGATAGCGTCAAAGAATGTTTACCTCGTATGTGGATCCAACCCTTATCGAAGGTGTACATGCTATGCCACTAGAAAAGTAAATGCTACGAGTAATTAGCCCATGCTTGTAGTACTCTTCGTGCACCGTGAACGAAGTACCGTATTGTCTTGGATTCCTCCTAAAGTAACAATACTTCATGGAAGTCAGTGAAGGAAATTCTTCAGACAAAAGTTTCTGTGTAGGGTGAGTACCAGAAAGTTATCTTCCAAATTAGCCTCTCTGCTACTTGAAGCTAAGCAGCCTGATGCGCTTGCAGATGTTGGAACTGGATAACATGCTTCTCTTCCCTTGTAAAGTTCTTCGCACCGAATCTCGGGACGCGATTCTTTTAAGGGGGGAGGGCTGTAACACCCGAGGTGTTTGCCACCAGTTAAGCAGTGGGTTTGAGCTCAAATATGATAGATTAAGTGGAGATGAGAATGTCAAGGTCAACCTATGGACAGGAGCCCCAACCTAAACTTGGATGTTGCACCATTGCTTTACATATAGTCCATTTTCAAGATATATGCTCGGGTGGTGTTATTGCAATATCTTCATGTGTCTCACCTTAGTACCTATCTATATTAGTCACTGGCAAAGTTTCATGACGTTTGGAATCAAAAAGTCACATGAAATGATAAGTTATACGCTCGTTGGAATGACTTTACTAAGTGCTGGAATTGCATTATTAAGTGGATGGAAATATAGATCATCACACAAATCTTGCAACCTTGCCCAAATGACTCTAGATGGACTCTACAACAAAAGTCATGAAAGGTTCGTGTTGAGCAAATGCCCAGAAAATGCTCCAATGGCTCAAAACGGACAATTCAAGCTTTATCGCGATACTACTTTGGTCAGAGTAGAAATGTAGGTTCTATACCAGTTCTGATGTTGGACCTTAAATGAAAGTTGTAGTTCATGTTATGGAGAAGAAACTTTGTTTAAGGGCCAAGAGCTAGTTTGGTCCATCACCGAGTCAAACAAAGGTCACAAGATTGAATCGGCTGCAGTTTTTAGTACTTGAAATAATTCTAAGTCTGGGATTTCAATGGCGATAATGATTGGCATGCCGCGTTCTCGTGTTTTTGCTAAACAACTTGAGTTGAGCCAAAAATAAAAGTTGGAGTTTACAGGTTGGCGAAGAGCATGCAACAAGTTGAGTTCAGTTCGACGAAGTTTTGACCATCGAAAGTGAGTTTCCGTGACTGTCGTCAAGGTGTTGACACTGCAGTTTTGACAACTAGTTAACCGCTAATCCGTTGCTCTAATGACCTTGACTCCTTAATGAACAACGTAGAGCTTCATGTGGGCTTCCAACTTCGTTTTTGGCTCATGGTCCAATTCGGCCCGAAAGCAGCCCAAAATGACCTCCCACGCCGGTCTCACCGTCGCCCGCCACGTGCTCGACGTTATGCCGCAGCGGGGGAGCGCGTGGCAGCCATGCAAGAGCTCGCCCCACCCTTGCCGACGCGCGTCCTCGTGCCCCTGCTGCTCCTTAATGGACGCCAAGCTGCCCCAGGCACTCCCCATCCACTCCAGCATCCTCTCCCTCCTTCGCTCTCGCACTCCCGCTCGTCCTTGCCGCACGCGCCGAGCACGCCCGCCATGGACGGCCGGGCCGAGCTCGCTGCCATGTCGTCCTCGCTGCTCCGCACCTCCTCCGCCATAGATAGCTGCGCCCTGGCCTTCCTCACCCCACGCCGCTCCTCCCAAGCTCTTTTTCCAGCGCCGCTCGCGGTCACTGCTCCTCGTCGGCGGAGCAGTTAACGCCGCCACCGCTGGCCCATGTGGCCGGGCCGCCTCGGGCCGCCGCAGGCCGAGCTACGACCTTCTACGGATGCGCGCGAGGCCCCTGGTGGTCCCCCACCCCTCAGCCGCCGCCGACGAGCCTCCTTTGGCCGACATCAGCGAGCTACAGCGCCTTCCTCTGCTCAATTCGCGACAGGGACCTCATCCGGGAATTTGACTAAATCTAGGGGGCTAACTGCACTGTCATAGACTCATATGAATAGTGCCGCGAGGACTGATTCGTAATTATTTTTGCAGGAACTTTGGAAAATCATAATAAATTGTAGAAAAATCGTAAAATAGCAAATGAGGACTTTTTGGAATCCTTGTGAAATTCTCTATGCACTAGATCTATAATATTGCATGTTTTAGTTTAAAGTTTTCTCTATAAAAATAGATTTGTGCAGCTAGGTTTTCATTGCTAGATGTATTTGTCATTTTCATAACTGTAGATCTAGGGCTCCAAATGAAGTGAAATTTTTGTGGCATGCTACTCATATGATGATTGATGTGTGGTAAAAATTTCATGAATTTTGGTTATCATTTGAGTGAGTTATTAGTGTATCTTGCTCTCACATGAATTCTTGCAATAGCAACTTGTCTTTTTCATAGAGGTTGACATATATGTCCAAATGACTTGAAATTTGTACAGTATACTATTGGGTGTATGTAAGAGCCACTGTAATTTTTATAGATTTTATTATTGACATTTTGTATATGTTTATTATTTCACCTTGCTATTTAAATAAATTAAGAAATGCTTTAAAAGAAATTATTTAATGATGAGCACTATGCTTTTTGGTGATCATTTAACATGCACTTTATGATGGTTACATTGGTTGTGGCCAAATGTATGTTTGGAATGTAAGTTAATATTTATTCTTGCAATTGATGCTTTCCTGGACAGTTTCTGGGACTTTGGTAATTGCACCATGAAAATGATGTTTGCTGAGAAGCATGTTTATAACAAAGTTGTAGATAACTCATTAATCTAGCTTGTGTTAAATTTTGGTGGCATTTGGCCTTATAGTTTGTGAGTAATGACTGTTTCAAGTTGGGTTCCAGAAATAGTTGTTCTCTGGAATCTCTGGACCAGATTCTGTAATTATGCATGTTTGACTTGGTTAACTTGAGAATCATGCTAAGATGGTTAAAGATGAATTATGGACAATTTCATAAGCTTTCCAGAATGTCTTGTTGCATGGCTATTGGATTTTTATAACTCCAGTTATGATCAAAACATGTAGCTATTGTTGCAGTCTAGAAATTTTCAGATGCGAGTTATGGTTGTTTACTCCATGTGTTGCTAAGTGTGGCTTATACCTTGATGATGGTCAAGTTAAGATACTTGTGATCTTGTTAAGCTTGTGTTATGCTTGATGTGCTTGGCCTCTTTAATTGGTTGTGTGATGTTAGTTAATTAGCTTTTGGTGTCTATGTCTTAATCGTGTGTTTACATGAATGATTATGTGATGTATCTTGTGTTACCATTCATCATACTCATACACATGCATCTTGCATCTCATCTAGGTACGCTAGATGCATCACGTGAAGGATGAGATGTTGAAGCCAAACCTGAAGACGGTGTTTGGTGGACCTATCCCGAAGATGGAAGGACTAAACAAGTGTCGGGTTGGGAGATGCTCGCCGAGCGAGTGTCATCTGTCAATCACTAACCCAGTGTTTGATCCCAGGCAAGCCCCGGAGCATTCTAAGCCTCCTATTTTATAAAAGCAATTGAGTATATATATGTTATATATGTATTGTTGCATTAAGTTATAGGAGTTGATTGAAAACACTTGCTGCATATATATCCGTTTCCTTGTCCCGCAAATATGCCTGAAATCCTATTTTTGGTTCGGGATCGAAAATATTGCTTAGCCCTGCTTAGACCGGTAGCGATCGGTGATTTCCTGTCACCGGCAACTATAGGTGGTTACTGGAATACTTTAGCTATGGAATGGATGATATCCTGGAAATAACCAAGTGTTGATGAATAATTGGAGACCGGGCGGAATAAGTATGGGGCAACCAGACAGGGTTCTGGGGTGCTTGTAGTTTCCGCCTGTGTCGATTAAGGACCGACCGTTGTTGGGCCTCGGGTCATGTTGAACGCATGCCTCACATTTAGCTGGCCGAATAAAGTACCTTTCGACCGCGAAGCCGGGAGATTATTCGGGCCGAGTGGATTGCCCGCAACGCACTGTACCGGAGCAGTAGTGGCAGGAAACGGGGGCGCGATGATAAGGCCAAAGAGCAGTCGGGTGGCCCCCGGGTACATGTGGTTCCTGGCAAGCTCGCGACTTTACCTGAATGGTTGACTCGGTGACCAATACCTCACTTTAGCGGGTGAGTGAGGTTTGTGTGAGGAATAAATTACCAGCTGGTTAATAATCGATTCGAATCGCCATCGCTCCTGGATAGTGAGCACTTGACTCGAGTTACTGCATCGTAGTAATGATGATGGAACACAGACGGTTATGTGGATAATGTTGGAAATGCTAAACCTGAGATGGTAACCTTTGATGTTAATGGTTAATCAAGTGATTGCTTTAGCATAGGTGCTTACCTAGATTGAATAGGTTATAATAAATATGATGCAAAAGGACTTAAATTAGTTTATTCATAATAACTTATGCTTTTCGCAAATGAGTCAAGCTAGCCCACTGAAAGAAAGCCTTGCATACTCCTTGGTGTCATATTATTTCTGGTTTATGACGGGTAAGTCTAGCTGAGTACCTTCTCGTACTCAGGGTTTATTCCCACTTGTTGCAGGTTGTGATGTATCATAGCTACTGCAAGAATTGGAAGACTCCGGCTGTTGTGGCGGAGTGTGATCATGGGCATGATCCTTCTGAGCTATCTTATCTCTCATGCTTTTGTTGGAAATTGACCTTGGTACTGGCATGTATTTGAACTAAGGTGATTTTAGTTTTCAAACTACTTTGCTTCCGCTACTTTTGAACTTGAGTTGTAATAACTCTACTGAACTCCGATATATGTTGAATTACTTATGAAATGGATGTAACATATGACCTGTTATGTTGGACCACTACGATCTTGGCTTGTATGTTGGTTGGTTTGAAATCCCTCGGGATTTTATTGGACTACCGGGGTTATAGGAGCTTAAGTACGGGAATTTAATTGCTCTGGCGATTGTTTTTGTACTTTTGCTCTTATAATTTGGGCGGTTCCCTGACAGGCGCCCTAGGGAGCAGGGCGGGCGCCCTGCCTCCGGGCCCGTTCGGCCTCCCGTTCGATCTCGTGGCTTCTGGAGTCTTCTAGATGATAGAAAATCGGTGAACACGTTATTATCTCTATGTAAACCTGACGTGTGGGCCTTTCCTCCGTATTTTTTGATAACCCCCTGTAGAAACAGACAAACACCAAAACTCGTGGAATTCTGTTAGATAAAACCCTAAGTCTAGGTGTTGGTTGCATTTGGATCCTTTTCTTTATTTATTTGATAACTATATTTGGTACTTAAGGACCGTCAACAAACTCCCCCAAGCTTACCTCTTGCTCGTCCCTGAGCAAGGATAGACTCATTATGGATCAGAAGTTGCTGCAACGCCTTTGAACGTTGACGGTACATATGCTTTCAAATAAGGTCTCATCCCTGAGTTAGAGTAAACTGTCAAGACTTAAAACTTACTCATTTTACCTTTCACCATGGGGCTTGCAACCGTCACCTGCATCTTGAGTGGTTAAAAGATAGAATGGTCTAGTCAAACGCCATGTCTCTTATTCTTGATCAGCTATAGCTCTGGAGTTTTTGCAAATTTTTCAAATAAAACTCAGAGATTCCTTGTATGACTTTCTCGGGTCTCTCTTTTGTGGTATTTCTGGATCCTTACCAAGGCAGTAATGGTATATGCCTTCTCTCTCAAAGTATGTGGTATTTATGGTATAAGGCGTAGTGACATTGCCTTCTCTCTCACCCTACTCTAATAAGGCTTTGATATCTGGAGCTCATATGTGGGAGATACAGTATACATACTCATAGAACATTTACTGCATAGTCAAACCATGGATCCAGAGAAACAAGTCAATAAGTCAAATCAAGATGTGCATGTGTGGTGAATGAGTGGTGTATAGTGATGATGGTGATAACAAAAGTCTAATGCTCTTTTTGAGGGAATACATACCTTTCTTGCTTTTTAAAACTTTTGAGGGGAATGAGATGCTCTATTTTTTTTTCTCAGACGGGTATCTTGTACCCCTAATTCTACTGTCGGACACTTGTCCATTTTTACCTCTCGTCTCACTTTTTCTTTCTTCGAGGTTCCGAGCACTTGCTCCTTTTTATTTCCTCGTATTTATTTTTTTTAGAGCAATCTCCCTCTTTTGAAAATATAGCAAGTGGTAGTAGAAATGACTTGAGCATTAACTTCACAGGGAATAACAGGAATGGGATAATGTTTTTGGCTATTCTCTCCCGGGTCAGGAGTAGAATAATTTTGGGTGAATCTGGAGATGGAAATGAGTGGATATATGTGGATGCGTACTTCCGGAGTAGAAGCAGCATGTATGAGTGAACGTGCAAGTGAATCTTGATTTTAACCACATGACAAGTTCCTAAGGGTCTACACAGCTTGACCACACTCAATGCCCATAAGCAGTAAGTAGTAAAAGTGCGGCTCTTAATCTAACAAGCATGTATATATGGCTGTGGTAGGAATTTAAACTCTCATCATACAGGAACTCATCATGCAACATTTTAAAGATTTTTAAAGATAAAATTCTCTAGAATTCTAGCATCTCTAGGAACAGATAAACAACAGCTCAACCTTCCCATATCATATCCGCTAACAACTTAGACTTCAGATCAAGTTCTCTTCCCACTAGTTCAGGTTTAGAGCCAGTTTTAAATTATAACAGTTATGTCTAAACTAGAGAGAGAACAAATTTGAAAATTAGGCAGAGCAACTATTCATCATATCCATGCTAGAGTTTTATTTTCAAGATTCAGTTTAGCATAGCTACTTTATTTATTTATTAAACTAAGCAAATATATATAAACATAAAATATTTATTTGGGTTTTCATGATTATGCATCTTTTTATTTTAATAAAGCATAGGTATAAATGTAGATAAAAATACTTATCGGGATAAATGGGGGTGCTCTCCCCCAAGCTGGATCTTGACGTAATTTCTTCTGATGTAGCTAGCAGGTGCAGAGGTGTATTTGAATGTTGGCAGCACCCTGACAACGATTAGGATATCCTCCGTCTGCTAGTCTTCCTGAATTCTGTGGAGCTCAAATAGACAACAAAGCTTCGTGGAACTTGATTAAGCGTTAGCATAAATATCTAGCCTTTATCATGTTTGAGCTTCCTTGATAAATGTCACTCTCTATTTTTATTTTCATTTTTATAGAACAGAAAAAATATATTATTATATTTTTTTATGCCACCACAGTGAATGTACTTATAGGTTTTATGCCACTCGCATACTCACATGGGGCTTACTGTTTTTAACATTTTTTTTAGACAGAATGAACATGATTAACTGAGCAATAATTAAAGGGAAAATGATAACTACCAAGTTTACCTCTTGGCACGGCGTTCGGTGTTTTTAAGTCCTCCGAACAAGACTTCTTTTCTTCTTAGTTGTCCTGGGATTTGTGTGGCGTAGACGGTGGTTCCGGTAGCGCCTCCTCTTCTTGTGTAACTGTCTTCACTTTCCATACCCGACTTGGTGCTTCGGTCTCCTGTTGTGTATCCTCGGGCCTTATGACCTCTCCTTCATAGTCTACTCATACGTCCTTGATGGTTTGCCTCCTTTGGTTACGGTTACGTCGCCTTCTTCTTGTCCTGACCTGCTTAGAATCTTCAACTATATAGTTAGGGTCATTAAAGTAGCGGCGTATCTTCTCAGAGAGGAAATGCATATGGACTTCTCCGGTTCCAATGTAGATGATTGCTTTGACGGTGCCTAGGAACGGTCTTTCTAGGATAATGGGTGGCTCGTACTCGTCGTCTCCCATGTCAATGACCTGAAAGTCTGTATGGACAAAATGATCGTTAATTTTAACAGGGACATCAGTTACTATACCTTCGACCTTTCGGGATGTCTAATCTGTCATCTGGAGCTGAGTGTATGTTGGTTTTAAGGGCATGGTCCCGTACAAGAGCTGATAGGTGACTGTGGCCATTATGTTGACGCCTGATCCAGTGTCGCAGAGCGCCTTCTAAAAGGAGTATCCATTGATTGAGCACTCAATGCTTGGCATACCTGGGTCGTCCTTCTTGTTCAGGAAGGGCGACTTGAGTCGACCATCTTGACCTCCTTGAACTGCAGTGACCATCTTAGCTGATTCGGTCCATCCTTGGTTGTTCTTGTTCTGCTTGTTCCTCCTGTTGGTCCTCTTTCTTGGTTCATGTTGGGGTTGCTCTGGGATTTGTGTAATCTTGTTCTTGAAGGAAAACGTCTCCTTCCTCCCCTTGATGTTGAAGTTGATCTTCGCAGCGCTGGCGTAGATGACAGCTCCCGAGGTGTTCAGGAATGGCCTTCCCAGAATAACTGGTGACCTCTCATCGGACCCGGTCTCTATCACCACGAAGTCAGCTGGAGCGTACGAGGTACCAACTCGGACACACATGTTCTTTAATATTCCTTTAGGAAAGCTTAGTGTTCGATCTGCAAGCTGCAAACACATAGTTGTTTCTGATAAAGGATATGTAAAGAATTTTTCATAGAGTACCCTGGGCATAATGTTGACGTTGGAGCCAAAGTCGTAGAGTGCTTCTGGGAAATCCACCATGCCGATGGAGATCGGGATGACGGGGCGTCCTGGATCGCCTCTCTTGACTGGCAGAAGGTCATTATGTACTCCAACAGCGGAATTACTCCAATAGTTACCTGCATCAAACATGTCTACAAGATTTGTAGATTCTAATCCTTCCGGTTGTGATGGTATACCGGGGTTAGTAGCAGGAACAGCAGCAGCTATTTGATTTAACTGAGATTCAATCATTTTATTAAAGCTAATTTGGTTTTTGATGGCATTAGAGAAATTATCCATTCTATTATTTATGTTTTCTAGTATTTTATCATTGGATGCCAATTTCTTAGACAAGTTATCCATTAGCTTTCCTTGATTAGACACTAACTCTCTCAGGGGTGGAAAATTATTATTGTTGTTGTAAGAGTTATTACCTTGATAATTACCTGAGTAGTTACCTGAGTAGTTAGGCCTCTGTTGATTCCAACCATGATTTTGTTGAGGACGGTTGTAGTTGTTGTTGTTGTTGATGTACCTTGCATCCTCAAGCATCTCAGGGCAGTGATTGCCTGAGTGTCCCGTATCTCCACATTCCTCACAAGTCATGTGAGAGTCGTAGACGTTCATGACTTCTCTTTTGTCTCCAGCTTTGTCATCGAGCTTTTTCATGAGTAGGTCTAACTTTGCAGACAGCATGTCTACCTCCTTGAGCTGGTGCATACCTCTACCCTTCTTGCGTGTTTGAGTCCTCTCTTCGTTCCAACCTTGGTTGGACGCCATCTTCTCCACAAGGGCTGTAGCTTGTGGTATGGTGAGTGATAGAAATGCGCCTCCAGCTGCAACATCCATGGTCTCACGAGCACTAGTGATGAGCCCATGATAGAAAGTCTGCATAAGTAGCCAGCTTTCCATTCCATGATGGGGACATTATAGGATGTAATCTTGAAAGCGCTCCCATGCTTCTGGAACGGATTCATCATGTTGTTGCTGAAAACTTGTAATCTTCCCATGGAGAGCATTGGTCTTGCCCATGGGAAAGAATTTAGCCAGAAAGTTCATAGAGCAGAGTGCCCACGTAGTGTTCTTATCCTTCGTCGCGTAGAACCACTGCTTCGCTCTCCCCAATAGTGAGAATGGGAAAAGGCGAAGTAGTATGGCGTCTCTGGGAACATCTAATAAAGTGAATGTGCTGCAAATCTCTAGGAAGTGTTGGAGATGAGCACTTGCATCTTCGTGCGGCTTCCCACAAAACTGGTTGGCTTGTACCATGTTGATGAGCCCTGGCTTGAGCTCAAAGTTCTTGTCGATGGCCACGGCAGGTCCAGTGCGGATGTTGTTCGTAGTGGGAGCTGAGAACTCGCGGATCGTCTTGTTCGCCATGGCTGCGAACTCTGTTGACAAATTCCGGATGAAACTTTGGCGGTCTTCTGGATTGGATGAAGTGTTGCGTCGAAGTGTTGACTTCTTGAGCTTGGCTCTTGCCCCTCTGATTAATGCTTCGGGGTTGTCAACAAAATTTTTTGGAAGACGTCCTCTATTCATACATCACCCTGCAAAACAATAAGAATGGAAAAATACAGGGGTAAATCTATATGGGAGAATTGATGATCTCAATCACTTAATGATGCGAATGATGACTCAAATTCCGTATTCATTCCTTGTTAGTAAATGAACCTTCCCCGGCAACGGCGCCAAAAATGCTTGTTGGGCATTCTTAACGTCATTACCAAAAGTAGACTTAGTTTTCTAATTCTGATAACGGCGCCAAAAATGCCGAACCTATCCCTCATGCCACTTAAGCCAAGTTGTCATCCCCAGCATGACATGAGAGACGCGGTATTGAAATATGCAACTGCTCTTCTAAATAAATAATAAATTAGATCTGCAAGCGCACAGATTAATACCGATGTAGCATTTTAACCGGGAAGTATTCCAGGTATCGTTATTTATATTTTTACCACTGGGAAGGGATTACTAACATCAATGTTGATTATGGAATGGAATATAGGAATGAGTATCAATCATTGCATGTATAAGTGAGAGCATTCATCTATCTCTTGCATACAGGGGTAAGTGTCACATAAAATATAGATAAAGTATGAATGGTGACAAAGATAATTAATCTGATCAGCTAGCCACATATAATAATGATAAGCACCT
Source organism: Saccharum spontaneum (assembly GCA_022457205.1). Lineage (NCBI taxonomy): Eukaryota > Viridiplantae > Streptophyta > Magnoliopsida > Poales > Poaceae > Saccharum > Saccharum spontaneum. The sequence goes on from CM039614.1 coordinate 34,337,244, forward strand.
CAACAGATATTCTAGCAAGTCATTAGCAGGTATTAGGACGAACTACAAGGATATTTCCTAAGTTATTCTTAACTATAAAGTCTAGCATATCATAGTTAGTGCAAGTACACTTGGCAATCATTGCGAGAAAGGACTACGCCCATGCATAGTGATATTATCAAGGAAGATGAGAAACATAGCAATCACTCCCCCGTAATAATGTTGCTCTACCTGCCTTACACACGGGAGGGGGACTATATAAGAGCCAACGAAGCTGTCACCATCGCGGACCACCCCACGATCCGGCATATAAGGTGCAATCGCAGATAAATATGGTCTAAGCACCACGCCTACACAATATTTATCATTTACCCATGGATCCGATGGATAAACGCTATACGATCCTAAACATGTATATAATTCCAATCTAACTAAGCCAAGCGTATAACTACGATAAACTAAGAACAATATAATTGCAAACATAAACAAGTAGAGCAAAGTCATAATCAATATATTGAAATAGAACAAAGTTGTATTCATAATATTGAAGAACAAAGATGAACAATGAAGAACAGTAAAGGAATTACCAAGAATCCTCTTGACAGATCCGGAAACCAATCGAAGATTGACTCCTTCTAGTTCTAATCCTATGTAGCTATGCTATACTAAAGATCTAGTTGATGTGGTGGCTCTAGGGCTTGATCAGAGACTCTCCTCCTGAGATTAGGGTTTGAGGAATTGAGAATGAGGGAGTGCCTCCTCCAGGGGCCAGGGGTCCTGCTTATATAGCCCCCTCAAGTGAACGTGGGCCGTCGGATCAAACCAACATTAATCGCACGGTTTTCCTTGATCCCTTAGGTCGGTGGAGCATAATCCGCGAGACGGAGCCTGATTGGCTCTCAGGCGAGGGCGGGCGCCCTAGGGAGCAGGGCGGGCGCCCTGCCTCCGGGCCCGTTCGGCCTCCCGTTCGATCTCGTGGCTTCTGGAGTCTTCTAGATGATAGAAAATTGGTGAACACGTTATTATCTCTATGTAAACCCGACGTGTGGGCCTTTCCTCCGTATTTTCTGATAACCCCCTGCAGAAACAGACAAACACCAAAACTCGTGGAATTCTGTCAGATAAAACCCTAAGTCTAGGTGTTGGTTGCATTTGGATCCTTTTCTTTATTTATTTGATAACTATATTTGGTACTTAAGGACCATCAACAATTCGTTAATTGCTAATCCTTGCTGTCATATTGTGTGTCTACCCATAGCTCCATATATTCTTCTGTCAGCACAGGTTCATCTTGCAACTGTTACCCACGCTCAACAACAGATTACTTCGTTACTTTGATTTTGCTCTTGTTTGGCGATGGTAAGAATACTGGCAAGACGGTGGTAAACCGCTTGTGATTTTGCATTCCACTTTCACCACCACCACCACCACCACTTGGTTCCTTTTAGTTGATAGGGATAATACTTTGGTGTTGTCTTTTTCTATCTTCTAACTATGGCAGGATCTCTGACGGACTTCAATGATTGCGTGTCCAAGGGCGAGCTTACAACGTTCATGACTGAACAACGCAATCTTATGACCGAGCTGACGAGCAATGTGAACAATCTGGTCACCCGCATTGAACAACTCGAGCAACGGCCTCCACCTCATCGTGCTGATGATGACGATGCCAATGCTTTTGGTGATGACGATGTGAATGCTGACGGTTATGCCCGTCGCCGCCTCAACTTCAACCATCGCGGTATGGGAGGTAATAATCATGGTAATAATGATCCTTTTGCTAAAATTAAATTTAGCCTTCCTCCTTTTGCTGGTAATATTGATCCAGAGGCTTATTTAGATTGGGAGCTTGCTGTTCAACAAAAATTTGATTCTCATAATGTTCCTGCTGAGCATAGAGTTAGACTTGCTACTAGTGAGTTTACTAATTTTGCTTTGTTCTGGTGGAGTGATCTTTGCAATGCTAATAATGCTGCTGCTGTGCCTCAAACTTGGAATGCTTTAAAGCATCGTATGAAATCTCGTTTTGTTCCTCCTTATTACCAACGTGATTTACGTTTGAAACTGCAAACTTTAAAACAAGGTGATAAAGGAGTAGAAGCTTACTATCAAGAATTGCTTATTGGTTTAGCCCGTTGTGGTATAAATGAAGATGATAATGATGCTAGTGCTAGATTTTTTGGTGGTCTAAACCATGATATCCAGAACATACTTGATTACAAAGAATGGTGTAACTTTTCCCAATTGTATCATCTTGCTATTAAGGCAGAACGTGAAGTACAGGGCCGCAAACAACGCCAGCCTTTCAGGTCTAACAATGGAAGGAATTTTCAGCAGCGTGCTGAGCCGGAGACGCCCAAGCTTTCTGTTGCACCACATAGGGTAAGTCAATTGTCTAATGTGTAGAAGAAAGGTACCACTCCGGGTGCTTCTACTAGCTCCTCCTCGTCCAGCGCTAAAATCATTTGCCACCGATGCAAAGGCATGGGACATGTCATGAAGGATTGCCCTAGTGTCGTGCTTTCATTGCTACCGAGGATGGATATGTAAGTACTAGTGATGTTGAAGATGATTTAGCCCTTGCTGCTAACATTGATGTAGATTCCACCGAGGGCGATCAAGACAAGGAGGCTATCGTCATTGACTCTGTGGCTGCTGCCACGGATTACCCTAGCCTTCTTGTGCAGCGTGTGTTAAGTACATGTGTGGGACATGAAGACGAGATGAAGATCCAATGAAATAATTTGTTCCACATGTATTTCATTGTGCAGGGTTGTCGTGTTCTCACTATCATTGATAGCGGAAGTTGCAATAACTTGGTGAGTTCAGATTTGGTTGAGAAGCTTGGCTTGACCACACGACAACATTCGCATCCATATAAACTTCAGTGGTTCAATAATAGTGGTAAGACTAAGGTAACTAAATCAGCACGCATTAGCTTTTTCGCAGGTTCTTATCATGATACTGCTGATTTTGATGTTGTCCCTATGCAAGCTTGTTCCATTTTGTTAGGTCGTCCATGGGAATTTGATAATGATGCTTTACACCATGGTAGAACTAATACATACACTATCATACATAAGGACAAGACAATTACATTGCTGCCTTTGTCTCCTACGGAAATTATTAAACATGCTAAAGAGATTAAAAATACACCTCCAACTGACATTGCTAAAAATAATGGGAATAATGGGATTAGGTTAAAAGGAGGTACTTTTCTTGCTACAACTTCTGCTACTGCTGAGTTATGTGATAATCCTGATGCACCATGTTATACTATGTTTTGTCAACCTATTATGTCTGGTGCATTGCCTGCTGTCACTAACCTTTTGCAGGAGTTCGTTGATGATGGGATGAAGTCGAGGACGACTCCAATTCTAGGAGGAGGGGATGATGAGGACATCGCCAAGATGGAGTCGAGGACGACTCCAATTCAAGAAGGGGAGGATGATGAGGACATCGCCACGCTGGACACACCGACGCTATGGTCTTCCCCAAGTTGCAATTCGTCCCCAACTCAGCTGCCACGTCACCCTCGGATTCAGCAGACACGTCATCACTGTTTCGGTCATAACTCTCTCATACGACATCGAAACGGGGCGTTCTTGGATGTGTTGGAAAGGGAACGACGACGCCGTCGTTTTGGATCTGGTCCCAGCTCCAGAAGGTCCGTGGATCATTCTGTGTGACCATGGCAAGGTGCTGCGTCACCTATTTGGGCCAACTTGGCCATGTATCGTGTCGGGCCTTAAGCCCAAGTTGTGGGCGCCCAACCCCTAGCCATCCTCAACCCTAGGTCGAGTCTTAGACTATAAACACAGCCGCCGCTGCTGCTAGACAATTGGGTTTTGTTTAGAGTTTAGTTTTCCATCGAGAAACTGAATCGTTCATTGTAACTGTGGTGACAAATCCTTTTACAGTGATCCAGGGCCCCTGTTCTTGATCTTCTCCACTGTGTCGATTAGTCCTTTGGAACCGAGTTCTTGAACCCTCTATTGATATTCGCATCATTCATATTTGCAATTTTAGATTGCGTGTCTTTACCTTCTTGCTTGTGTTCTTCGATTCGCTTGCAGGAAAGTCCTTCTTGGCGAGGTCAATCAAGTTGTGCTTGGTTGATAACCAACGGAGCAGTGGTGTAACGGTTGCAGGGTTCGAATCGTGTCTGATTTGAGGCCGGATCGCCAACGTCGAGATCTCCACAAATCGAACTTACCGGCTACCTCTCGGAAGATCGGGCCTGTATCTCATCATGTCACCTACGTGATCTACCACCTCCCGGCACATAGCGGGCACTCACAGGGGAATTTCATATCTAAGCACCACGCTTACATAATCAAAGCTACTTAACTCTCGCGCGAACTGAATTAAGTACTCTACGAACATATGCAAATGCAAATCATCAAATAATACTATATCCAATATATAACTAGAGCAAACTAAGAACATAATAAAGAGGAACATAATATTGAAATAGAACAAAGTCATAAATGAGATACAAAGGCAAATTACCAAATCTCTAGACGAACAGATCTGGGATCCTGAGCAAATCACCCAACTCTACTCCAAACTCTCTAGAAAGCCTATACTAAGAAATTGAAGAACTAGAGCTCTCTCTATCTAATCTCTAGAAACCCTAATATCTAGACTACTCTTGACTTATGATCAGGTGATGCTGTCCTTCAGGAGGGGGTTTGAGTCTTTATTTATAGCCCTGAGGAAGAACCGTCAGCCTTGGATCAAACTGACTTCACAAATGGTGGAGATGTATCCTTGGAGGCAGCGGAGGAAGTCTTTGGAAGGGTGTAGAGAAATCCCTCTGTGGGGGGCCGAGTGGCACTAGGGTGGGGCGGGCCGGCCCCACCTGGCAGCTGCCGGTCTTCCGGTTTGGTCCCGTGCCTTCTGGTGTCTTCTGGACTCTTCTGGTGCATATTTCATCATGGCTAAGTTTCGTGGCCTTTTTGATAATTTAATCCTCTTTTCATTCTCTCTAGAATATACCTGCTAAAAATAATAATTCACCAAAACTCGCAGAAATTGTCAGTAATATCCCCTAAGTTTCTATTGGTGACCATTTCTATGCATAAAGTTAACGGTTTGTGATGGATGACAACTACCGTCAATAGAAGTGCTTGTCAATGATCTCAAAGCACTTGTTGAGAAGGTAGAGGACAAGGACTTCTCTCATAAGTTCTTGAGTTGCTTATCCGTAAGATTTGGCATGTTGGTCATCTTACTAGTGAGGACCAGTTTGTACACAATGACACTAAACTAAATCTTAGGAGATATCATGACTGATGATGCATATAGAGATGATGATGAGAAGGATGAAAAGAAGGAGAAGAAAGATGACAAGAAGGATGAGAAGAAGAAGAGTGTGGCATTCAAAGCCACATCATCATCAAAGGGTAAAGCCAAGCAAGACACATCAAGTGAAGATGATGATTCTAGCCTTGATGATATGGATGATAAGATGGCTCTCTTTATCAAGAGATTTGGCAAGTTTATGATGAAAAAGGGTTGTTGTGCTAGAAGAAAGAAATCTACATCCAAGAACAAGGAAGAGTCAAAAAGGTGCTTCAATTATGGAAGTAAGGATCATCTTGTTGCTCAATGCCCATACAATAGCGACAATAATAATGATAACAAGAAGGGCAAGAAGAAGGACAAGAAGGAAAAGAAAGAGAAGGACAAGATGACCATCAAGAAGAAGAAGAAGGGTGGTTCATATGTGGTCACTTAGGATAGTGATGCTTCCTCAAGTGATAATGATGACAGTAATGATGACAAGACCATCAAGAAGAAGGGTCATGCAAGCATTGCCATACAAGAGAAGTCTTCTCTCTTCGACACTCCATCATGCTTCATGGCTAAGGCCACTAAGGTATAAATTTGTGATGATGGATGTGATGATGAATATGATAATGAAAGTGAAAGTGACAATGATGATGAACCAACTAAAGATGAACTAATTGACATATCAGAAGATGCTAAAGAACATTTTGACATTAAGATAAGAGAATGCAAAGACTTACGTAAGGAACTAAAAGCCCTTAAACAAGCCTTTGATGAGCTCAATGCATCTCATGAGAGGCTAAATAAAGCCCATGAGAAGCTTGGCAAGGCTCATAAGAAGCTTTAAAAAGCTCATTCCTCTCTACTTAATGAGCAAAATGAGAAGAAGTATGTTGTAACATATGACAAAGGCTTAACTTGTGATATAATTGATGAATCATTCTATAAGCCTATTATTGTTGCTTTCACAAACCCTTATACCACATTCACTTCTACCTCATCTAGTGGTGATGGTTTCACTTGTGATATCTCACTAATGGTTGAGAATGAGACACTCAAGGAGGTAAAAGCACTCAACCACACCTTGGCTAAGGTCTATTGTGGTGAGGACCGCTTGCTTATGTGCTTGGGTAGCCAAAGGGCATCTCTCTACAAAGAGGGATTGGGCTATATCCCCAAGAAATACAAGGCTACCTTTACTAATCATAAAACTAGTTTTGTGAGGAACAATGGCCGATATTGCAAAAGTTGCAAGCAAGTTGGTCACTTAGAGCAACAATGCATGAACAAGAATAAGAATGCTAAAATATCCTCAATCAAGCTTGATTCTTTTTATGTGCTTACTAAAGGTACAAATGGTGTTTAGGCTAAGTTCATTAGTGCACCATGGATGGGCTCAAAGAGCTTGGTGACTAACCTCCAAGGATCCAAGCAAGTGTGGGTACCTAAAAAGAATTGATTTTCTTTTGTAGGTCAATTATAAAGCTAGATAAAGGCATTGGGTTCTTAATAGTGGGTGGACTCAACACATGACTGGTGATGCAAGAATGTTCAACTCAATCAATACCAATGGCAATGATGGTTATGATAGTATCACATTTAGTGACAATGGTAAAGGCAAGGTCAAAGGGCTTGGTAAGATTGCAATATCCAATGACTTGAGCATATCCAATGTGTTGCTAGTTGAGATCTTGAATTTCAATTTGTTATCCGTGGCTCAATTGTGTGATCTTAGATTTAAACACATATTTGGGGTAGATGATGTAGAGATAATATGTGTAGATGGCTCTAACTTGATTTTCAAAGGCTTTAGATATGAGAATCTATACTTGGTTGATTTCAATGCTAGTGATGCTCAATTGTAAACATGCTTGTTTACTAAGTCTAGTATGGGTTGGTTATGGCATAGAAGGCTTGATCATATTGAAATGAAATAATTGAATAGATTGGTTAAGCATGACTTGGTTAGAGGCTTGAAAGATGTTGTGTTTGAGAAGGATAAACTTTGTAGCTCTTGTCAAGCCAGCAAATAAGTTGGAAACACCCATCCTAAGAAAAGCATGATGAGCACAAGTATGGCATTTGAGTTCTTGCATATGGATTTGTTCAGGCCAACACAATACACTAGCATTGGTGGAAACAAATATGACTTTGTAATAGTGAATGACTATACAAGATACACTAGGGTATTCTTTCTAGTGGACAAGAGTGATGTATTTGCAACATTCAAATCATTTATCAAGGACATTCACAATGAATTTGAAACAACCATCAAGAGAGTTAGAAGTGACAATGGTAGTGAGTTCAAGAACACTAGAATTAATGAGTTGTGTGATGACTTTGGAATTAGACATCAATTCTTAGCCATGTACACTCCACAATCTAATGGCCTTGTTGAGAGAAATAATAGTACACTCATTGATATGGCAAGGTCTATGCTTAGTGAGTAAATTGTGAGTCAATCTTTTTGGGCCAAACAACACCACTTGCTACTACATCAACCAATTGTATTGTCACCCATTGAAAGAGAAGACATCATATGAGCTCTTGAATGGTAGAAAGCCTAACATTGCATATTTTCTGGTCTTTGGTTGCAAATGCTATATCTCGAATAAAGACACTAGATTAGGCAAGTTTGAGATACTCAACCACAAGCAAAGCATATGAGTTTGGAATTTGGCAAATAGTACTCTTGAAGAGGTACATGATGTTGAATTAGATGAAACCAAGGGTTACTAAGATGAGAATGAGAATCTTGAAGATGTTAGAGGCATTCAACTTTCAAATGCCATGAAGAACATGGATGTTGGTGAATTGAGGCCTAGGCAAGTGAATGATGAAGAAGATGATCAAGTGTAAGTGCTCTCTAACTCAAATGTGCAAGATGATACAAATTAAGCAAGTTCAAGTGACTCTCATGACAATATGTAAGATCAACAAGTGGCTAGTACATCATGTTAACCCAATGATCAAGCAAGTGCAAGCAATCAAGTTCTAATACTTCAACCAAACAATATTGCAAGAGATCATCCATTGGACACTATAAATGGTGATATTTCTAGAAGTGTACAAATAAGATCAAGATTGACTTCATTTTGTGAGTATTTATTATTTGTGTCATTCATTGAACCAAAGAAGATAGAAGAAGCATTGAGAGATGTTGATTGGGTGAATGCAATGCATGAAGAATTAAACAACTTCACTAGAAATCAAGTATGAGAATTAGTTAAAAGACCAAAGAACCATAATATGACTGGGACCAAATGGGTCTTTAGAAATAAGCAAGATCAAGTTGGGATAGTTGTAAGAAACAATGCAAGATTGGTAGCATAAGGTTATACTCAAGTGGAAGGTCTTGACTTTGGAGAAACATATGCCCTGATTGCTAGATTGGAAGCAATTAGAATCTTGCTAGCCTATTCTTGTGCCCACAACATCAAGCTCTATCAAATGGATGTCAAGAGTGCATTTCTCAATGGCTACATTAATGAAGAAGTATATGTTGAGAAACCTCCTAGTTTTAAAGATGTCAAGAAACCCAACCATGTGTACAAGTTGAAGAAGGCGTTGTATGGCTTGAAGCAAGCACCTAGAGCATGGTATGAGAGATTGAGAGATTTCTTGATCTCTAACGGGTTCAAGATGGGTAAGGTTGACACAACTCTTTTCACTAAGAAGATTGGCGAAGACTTATTTGTGTTGCAAATCTATGTTGATGATATCATATTTAGATCAACCAATTAAGACGTTTGTGAAGAGTTTGGAAGAATGATGGCTAATGAGTTTGAGATTTCTATAATTGGAGAATTGAGTTACTTCCTTGGTTTTCAAATTAAGCAATTGAAAAATGGTACATTTGTAAGTCAAGACAAGTACATCAAAGACATGCTCAAGAAGTTTGGCATGATTGATAGAAGGCCATTAGTACACCATTGGGAACAAATGACAATTTGGATAGTGATGCAAGTGGCAACATGGTGGATCAAAAGTTATATCAGTCTATGATTGAAAGCCTACTCTATGTGACTACATCAAGACCGGATGTCATATTTAGTGTGTGCATGTGTGGAAGATTTTAAGTCTCACCAAGAGAAAGTCATTTGAAGGCAACGAAGAGAATATTGAGGTATTTGAAGCATACATAAAATGTTAGATTGTGGTATCCCAAAGGAGCAAAGTTTGAGCTAATTGGATATTTTGATTTGGATTATGCGGGTTGTAAAGTTGAGAGAAGAAGCACATTGGGCACATGTCAACTATTGGAAATATCACTTGTTTCATGGTCATCAAAGAAGCAAAATAGTGTTGCATTATCAACTGCCGAAGCCGAATACATAACCGCTGATAGTTGTTATGCACAAATACTTTGGATGAAAGCCACCTTGAATGACTTTGGAATTAAGTTCAAGAATATGCCATTGCTTTGTGACAATGAGAGTGCTATCAATCTCACCAACAACCCAGTTCAACATGCAAGAACAAAGCACATTGATGTCCGTCACCATTTCATAAGAGATCATCAACAAAAAGGGGATATTTGCATTGAGAGTGTGGGCATCTAAGATAAACTTGCCGACATATTCTCCAATCCATTGGATGAGAAAAGGTTTTATAAGCTAAGGAATGAGTTGAACATATTGGATTTCTCTAATATGTATTGATGCAAGCCCCACTTATATGACATGCCTCTCCTTCGAGCTACCAAGGTAAAAGTTGATTGGCATGACATACATCCTTTGCTAAGGACATGTTTAGTGCATCTAGTCATTCCTCATGTTTTATAGGCTCTTTCTTGAAAATCAAATGAATTTGATGCGTGTATGGTACCACTATTGCTTCGATGCTTGACTTGATCTAGTGGTAGCATATGACATGTTTGTGGGCTTGTGAACCTAGTGTTTGATCTAGAAAATGAGCTATAAGTGTTTAACTCAACATGGTACAAATAACCCTTATTTAGAGGTGTGAAAAAGCTTATCCTTAGATCAAACCGAGTTAAATATCTTAGGCAATTGATCTAGATTGAACCAAATTTGGGAATATGATCCTCACCCCCATTGATTGACATTAATAATCTTAAACTATCTACAATTGAACCTTTGTGGTCATTGATGACAAAGAGGAGACATTACACAAAGATAGTAAAGAGATGACAAAGGGGGAGAACTTTGACATAGGAAAGAAATATGACAAAGGAAGGGGTTCAATTAAAATTTTGAACACACAAGTAGGGAGAGTAAGCTCATAAGCTTGTATGATGCATTTGAATGTGCATTGCATATGTTTGCTTGCATGGCACAAGTTTTAAATTAAAATTCCATGCTTGTGTGGTGTATGCTAGTTATAGGCTTGAATGATGAAATGAAAAACTAGCATGCTTAGGTTGGGTAACTAGACTTGAGCTTATCTTGTAAAAACTAGACCCTTGTTTATAATGTTGATCTCAAGGTGTATTCTAGTTTTTATGCTTGTCTAGTTAGTAATGGTGCTAAGGATGGTATATTGGTGCACTCCAATTGGTATCATGCTTCAAAGGTCCATCTCTTATACCTTAGCATCATTTGGTAGACATTGCATCCTATTTTTCCTATCCAAGCATATGTGCAAGCTTCAATCCAAACTCTTAGCACATATGTAGGGGGAGCAATGCTATCAATTTAGGTTCATGAAACTTGTCCATATCTTTTTGCACATGGTAAATATGCTTGGGCAAACAACATGGATTCAAAATGCTTTCAATTCATCATCAGTTACCAAAAAGGGGGAGATTGAAAGCTTTAGTTTGGTTTTGGTGAATTGATGAAACCCTTAGTGCTAACCTAGTTTATAGCAATCATGAGATAGGTAGCACTATTCCAAGTGGTGGAGCAATGGTGAAGATCATGATGATGGTGTGGTGACCAAGATGATCAAGTGCTTGGCTTGGAAAAGAAAAAACAGAAAAAACAAAAAGCTTATGGCAAAGGTGAAACTTAATAGAAGCTTTTTGGTTTGGTGATCGAGACACTTAGTGAGTGTGATCACATTTAGGATTGATAGCCATACTATTAAGAGGGGTGAAACTCGTATGAAAACATGATTGTCAAAGTGTCACTAGATGCTCTAACTCATTGCATATGCATTTAGGATCTAGTGGAGTGCTACACCATTGAAAATATTTGTGAAAATATGCTAACACACATGCACAAGGTGATACACTTGGTGGTTTGCACATTTGTTCAAGGGTGGTGAAGTTGGAGATCAAAAGAAGGCGTTTCTGATCGATCGAACTCCGACTGCGTAGTGACCGGACGCTGGACTTGAGAGTTCGATCATGATAGCAGAGAAGGGGCAACTCGGCCTTCGCGACCGGATGCTGCACAGTGAAAGTGACCGGACGCACAAGGTCTGCGTCTGGTCAGGTGATGACGTACAGTAACGCAAGCATTAGAGCAAGGCAGAGGTGACTGGACTCACTAGCGCGTCTAGTCATGCTTGACCTGACGCGTCCGGTTGAGAAAAATCAGCTCTAGAACCTCTCTAGAACTGATTTGGCGCGCACAAGGGAGGACTGACATGATCGGCGCATCCGGTCCTTGTGACCACGTTTCCGTTCGTCACTTAATGCGCGAGGGTGATCAACTTGACCATTGAAATCTAACGAACGAGGTTGAATCATGAGGACACATGGCGTAGATCTAGGGATCAGACACTGGGGCATCTAGGTCTGGTCATATCGACTAGCGCGTCCGATCACCCCGATTTGTGTGTTGTGAGGAGCCCAACTGCTCTATTCATGGGGGCTCTCTATTTAAGCCCCTTGGCCAGCTCACGGTCACCCTCTTGGCCATTTGCATTGACATAGCAACCTTGTGAGCTTAGACAAAGCACTCCAACTCATCTCCATCATTGATTCATTATCTTTGTGAGATTGGGAGAGAATCCAAGTGCATTACTTGAGTGTTTGCATCTAGAGGCACTTGGTGATTGTGTTTCGCTACGGGAATTTCTTGTTACTCTTGGTGGTTGCCACTACCTAGACGACTTCCGGTAGCAAGGATCATCGAGTGGAGGAAGGTGCTTGTCTCCAGCTCTGATCGTGGTGATTCTGAGGGGTTCTTAACCTTTCCCCGATGAAGGGCCAAAAAGTACTCTAGTGGATTGCTCGTGGCTTGTGTGATCCTCATCTTGTGTTGGTTGTGTGGCTCCCTATTAAGGGTTTGGCATGTGATGCCAATTAGCGCGTGAACCTCAAGTGAGTGAATCGTTACAACGAGGACTAGCTTGCCAACAAACAAGTGAACCTTGGTAAAAAAATCTTGTGTCATCTTGTCTCCGAAGTTTTCATTGGATTTCATTGTGATTGATTGGCTCCATTTTGTGATGGGCACACCTCGACACATCGGTATAAACATCATCACCTCTCTTGTATTTACATTCTTAGTGTACTTAAGCTCTTTAGTGTAATTAGTTTTGAGAGCTAGCTTGTGTCGAGTCTAGTGGTTAGTGAGGCTCTTTAGTTAGTCTTTGAGAGCTCACTAACTTAGTGTAGTGACATAGCCATTGTGTGATTAGAGACTATAGCAACTAGAATTGTGGTAGGTGGCTTGCATTTTTAGTAGGCTATTGCAACATTTGTTTTGCCTTAAATTTGTCTAACCACTTTATTTAATGTTGTTATAGAAATTTTTATAGGCTATTCACCCCCTCTAGCCATTAGGAATTTTCAACGGCGTATTCTAGAAGCAGTACCCATGAGCACCACCAGAAATTCCTTAGCTTGTTGGACTTTGGTCTTCTAGGGAGAGGGACGACGGAGCCAACACGGATTCTGGGGGATGGGCTCCATATTGTGATTGCCACACACCTCGACATGTCGGTATAAACAGCATCACCTCTCTTGTATTTACATTCTTAGTGTAGCTAAGCTCTTTAGTGTAAATAGTTTTGAGAGCTAGCTTGTGTCGAGCCCAAGAACATCCCCATGCACAACAATCCTTCTACCATACATCCTATTGATGTTCTACCTCTGTCAAGTATTGATATGTCTTCGTGTGGTTAAAATAGACGTGTCAGCACGCAAGTAGTAGTTTTGCATCTTTGCATGTGGCCATGCGCGACATAGTCTCGGTTCGATCTGACGTTTCACTTGAGCCAAGGATCTCGAAGGCTTCTGTATTCATAGATTTTTATTCCTTGTTTTTTCACCCAGGGTCTGTACCATGTTTTTTATGGAGAAGTTTTGGTTCTGCCTATGTACATTCCCCTAGATTGTTTTTAGGTGTAGAGATTATTTCATCTCTGCTGATCGTGGTTCACCGCGACCACAGGTGGAGGATTATTCTGGGGTTTGGATTGCATCTTGTGTAAGCCAAATCCATCTATTATTGCTACTATATTATTTGATTGTTCCCTGAGTACTACTTTTGCCAAGTTATCCATAGTGTAAGGAAAATAGACCATCGACCCATTTAGTTTGGATTTTGGTGTTTAATGATCAATAAGACCAAGTTGGACTACCGTGTTTTGCAAGTGTTTGTTTTGTAGTCGATGCAAACATGACTTGGACAGAGACGACATGGTGATCCGATGATCAACACCTCAAATAAGACCTTAGAAGCATCATGGAAGACCTAGAAGATCAAGCAAGTCCTAGCCACAAAGGATGGAACCCAGCTAGACGCAAGAACCATGAAGAAACGAAGAAATCAATGGGCTACAGTGGTGTCGGACCCAGTCATATATAGCAACACAGTAGCAAAACCGTAGTTGCACATTTAGATAGTTTATTTATTTGCATAGGTTTTGCTAAGGTGAAAATTAGAGGCCATAGTTAGAAGTAGATTTTGTTAGTTGCCTGATTTGCCCCCTCTTAGACGCCACAATCCTTACACATAATATTTTTAGCTCTATTATTGATTCTGTTTGCTAACTGCTTAAATGGAGATCATCTATTTGTCAATTGAATCTTGAATCTATGATTGATCTGATGAAATGTACCGTTGAAAAGGATCAAGGATGTCACCTAGAAGGGGTGAATAAGCGTTTCTAAAAATTAACATCTTCAAATATGGAAACGATTAGTATAGGAATTTCCAATGATTCAAAAATTCCAAATCAGAGAAATAAACCCCTCATGTGTTAGCCACAGAGTATATAACAAGTACTTAAGCCTAGGTACCACAACCCTGCAACACAAAGATTTGAGTAGTGAATAAATAAAAGTGGCACTGGAGGTAATACCGGACACGTTTGGTATTCACTAATTCTGCAGTCCAGCTCCCAACTTGCTCCTTTCAATTTCTCCTTTCACTCCAAGTTGTAGATACCTACTAGTAACCTGCTCACAAGCTCAAGCAACACAAATAAATCACAAATACCAAATGAAAAGGAAATTGAGACACGATAATTGTTTTTACCGAAGTTCGAACACTGTTGAGTCCTACTCTCCATTGCGGGGGATGCGAGCGACCTAGCAAAGGTCAGCTCTAGAGGACCCATGAAGGTCACTCTAGCTAGAGTCTTTTCTAACTCCTTTTCCTCCTTCCCTTGTGGCGGTGGAATCGAACCATTACAAAATTCTTGAGGCACACCACAATCTCTTAGGTGCTCTCCAGGGACACCTAGTCATCTAGGACCGAAGAGTCCAAGAGTAACAAATAAAAATCATGAGATCAACAAATATACACAAGTGCTTAAGAGTGGGTTGCTCTCAATTTTGAATCTCATTCAACCCACAAGATGGATTTTGCAAATTGGATCAATCACTCACTAAGAGAGGGTTGGGGAGCGTTCTCAAGGTTCAAAAATGTGTTGCCTCTAAAGGTGGATGCTTGGGGGTATTTATAGACTACACTTAAAACTAGTCGTTTTCTAGTCGTTGGAATACCGGACATGTCTCGTATCACTAGCGTAGCCCTAAGATTTGACCGTTAGAATGGTTGTCACACCCGGTTTTCTAAAGAACAAAACCAGGCTAATCATATGTGTGCCCAAAAAGTCCGCACATATGTCAGAATGAAAAAGTATCAGAAACAATGTTATTATATAGCGTATACATAGCTATATTAACACTTACATCAGAGTATCACGGAATGGTGACTAAACTTTAGGCTCCATTCTTCTCAGGGACGACTGACTGGTGGCTCCATATGCCAAGCACTTCTGAAAGACTTCTGAAAACTCCACTACACCTTCATCCTTCTTTTAAGTAGCACCTTACTACACACTGGAGTGTGGTGGAAATAGCAAGAGTGAGTCCATGTCGAACTCAACAAGTATAACACAGGGTTCATGAGGCTCAAAAGGCTAGACACTGGTTTGACTGCACTTAGCTTTTAATTGTCATAATTTTATTACATAAGTAGCATCAAGATTGCATTAATCCCACAATAAACATATGATCAATGTAAATATGAATAACGAATAGCAAAACACATATTAAACCAATAAATGTTCATCTATTATGTGAAGGTCCAAGGCCGCTCGTATCCGTGAGCACGGCTAGTATACCAGTTTATTAAACTCTGCGCAGAGGTGTACACTTTCACTATGAGTCATGATTACCCATATGCCCGGGATCGCGACTCCCAAAACACTTCCAAGGTGAGCAGGTAGGGAAACACTATGAAGCCTTTCAAAGGTTCGTCTAACAAGTTAGGGCCGTTAGGTTTCAGAAGTCAGTCTGTGTGATACAACTAGTCCCAGGGATCCACAATCTGCTTTTCCCCATTTGCGCCACAAGGGTAACCTCTAACAAGCTAGAAAATGTCCTCATACTGAGCTAAAGCCAGAGTCATATAGCCCTCACAGTTGTACTGTAAATTCCGGATGTTCGTCCACAGATGAGTCCTTATAGAGAGAAACTAGAGAACAAAAAATAACCCCATGCTCTAGTCCTCTTTAAACAGTAATCAAAAAGTCATATTTTAGTGTTGTTGCATATTCTATTAATCATATTACAAGATCATAGCTTATGTTCAGTGCTAGCAAAAGCTACCCAATGCAAAGTCCCATAGGTGACAAGGAAACAAGATATCAATAGCTAAGTTATAATCTCTATGGTTGTCAAGGAAGACACATGCATATGTATGATAATTTTAGTGAATAGGACAACAAGGATGGTCCCATGTTATACTTGCCTTTCTTCCAAAGTTAGCTACTGAGAAATCTTCAGCCTCTGTCTCTGATCTTTAGCTTCTGTTATACTTGTCGGTCCTTAGCTTCCTGGTCTTCATTGCTAATAAACCACGTTTCCTCTACTCGCAGCAACCAAGCAACACAAATGAACAACCAATCAAACAACTAAGAACAACATACCAAATAAATGAGACACTTTAAAAGAGAATGTACTAAACAATACGGTACGTTGCTACGATCACCAGAGCGCAAGAACGACTAAGAACGGAGCTACTGTTACCGAAGACACATCTATCGAGGTTTACAACATAACTAAAAGAGCAAACTTTACGGTTAATTTATTTTATTTAATGAAAAGAGGTAATGGATATTTTTAAAGTGGAATTGACTAAATTATATTGAGTTATACAAGTCAAAGTCAAATCTTAGTGATATATTATTTACACATGATTATATATTATTTAAGGCATTTAAGCATTTATAGTTTAGATAAACATAACTTAGATGTGAGCAACTAATTTGAATCAATACATTTTTCAAGGTTGACCTAATCAAATCATAATTTAAAAAGGCATGATATTAATAATATTAGCATTGTTTTCATGAAAGACCGGAGATTAAACCCTAAGTTGTTTTTGTTTGCTTCTAATTATAGACCCAATTGCATATAGATTAATATTTTATTTGAACGCATAAATTAAAACATGCTAAACAATAATACTATCGAGAGTTTTTATATTATAAAGGAAACAACTATGAATTTAATCTATTTTAATTAAGAAAAACAATGTGAATATCAATTCAGATTAATCAAATTATATTTTAATTTTAAAAACAAGTAAGAACTAGTCATATTTTATTTATGAACATGTCATATTATTTAATCAAGTTAAACTTTAACCTTGCATAAAAAGACATGTGAGAGCACCTAAACAAGTTTATCCTATGCAACAGGTTTGAACTAAGCAAATTATAATTTAGGAACATGTTTACACTAGCAATTAATCATATTAATGTTTATGTATAAAATATCGGAGTATAAAACATATATTGATTTTAATTATAAAACTAGTTGCACGTATATTAATTAATATTTAACTACATATAGAAAAACATGTGACATACAAAACATTAACACTACTACGTAGAGCGTGTCGATATGAATCGAACGCAACTTGAACGAAGCAAAACGGAATTCAAACGAAACAAAACATCAGAGGATAAAAAAAATAAGAGAAGTAGATACGTACCGTGATTGTCTAGCTTCGTCGGGTGCTGAGAAACGAGAGGCTCAGAGGCAGGTCGTCTAGCTCAAGAAATAAGTGCCAAAATACATGCAGCCAGAGCACCCAAGCTCTGCACATCACGACATGACGGAACCAGAGATTCACCCGCGGCACATCGTCCCTCTCTAATAAGCTAAACCCAAACTCACAGATGTCCAGAGGCGAAGTTCCACGGAGGAGGAGCAGATGGTAAACAAACTCCTGTTGCTCCTTCACCGGTGTCCCTTTGAAAGCATCTAGGCCCCGAGAGTTGGTTTCGGCAATTGATGACAATGCTTTATTACCATGACTAACGTGTGTTTTGCAGAAACTTTGGTAAGTTAGGTCATGGAGGTGATAACTGCTTTGGGTACCATGGTATTCATGCCCCTTAATGGAAATCGTTTCGGTTTTCAAAGGAGTGACGTCAAGATTAAGGACGGTTAGTTTCGGATGTCGAGGTGTTGAGTTACATTCAGAATAGTCGTTAGGATCTTCGTTTTCTCTTTTGGCCGTACTATAAAGGGGAGCATGAGCGGGTAGCTTAACCTAGGTGAGTCTTATGTTTAGGTGTGGTGCACACTTGTTAAACTTAGCACTAGGTAGCTCTAGAATAGCTCAAAGTTCAGTTGGAAGCAACTTGGTTCAAGTTGCGTCGCATTTCGGAGAGTTTAGAGGGTTTTTCCCTTGACCGGACGCGGTTCTCGGCTTGACCGGACGCGTCTGGTCAGTTCAAAACCGCGACTGCGTTTCGGCGCTGACGACCGGGCACGGCCCTTGCGAGGACCGGACGCGGTGGTCAGGGCTGACACGTGTCACTTGAGGGAAAACATCCGATCGGACGCAACCTGGGTGTGATCGGCGCGTCCGGTCACGTTCCAGTAAGGTCCTGCGACGACTGGACGTGTCCGGTCATCACCGATCGGACGCGGTCGCGCGTCCGGTCTCGTTACAGTAAGCTCTCTGCATGATCGGACGCGTCCGGTCACCCCTGACCGGCGCGTCCGGTCACTCAGCCGAAATTTTAGAATTTCGACCGTTACGAGCGACCGGCGCGTCCGGTCACCCCGTATTTTGCTGAGTTGACAGGTAACGGTTTGTTTCGACTGTGGGGTGTATAAATACATCCCCACCACCTCTTTTAGAGGTCTCTTGCTCATTTGTTCAGCTGAGAAACACCTTTGGAGTGCAAGGGAGTGCAAGAGCTCTAGTGAGGATTGTGTTTTGAGAATCAAAGCTTGAGAGTTCCTCACTAGTGATTAGAGAGTAGCAAGTGTGCATCCACCTTCTCATTAGGCTCGTTGTGGTCAAGTGAGAGTTCTAGTTTGTTACTCTTGGTGATCGCCATCACCTAGACGGCTTGGTGGTGATTGGGAGTTTGGTGATCATCCGGCGGAGCTTGTGGATGACCCAACTCATCTTGTGAGCGGTTTTGGGCGATTCACCGCGATGGAGTGTCAAAGAATCAGCCCGTAGAGAGCACTTGATCCTTGCGCGGATCAAGGGGGAGCTACACCCTTGCGCGGGTGCTCCAACGAGGACTAGTGGGGAGTGGCGACTCTCCGATACCTCAGAAAAACATCGCCGTGTTCCTTGCCCTTACTTTCAAGCATTTACATTCTCGTATTTACATTCATTGCTTGATTTACTTTCCTAGAATTGCCATGCTAGACTAGGATTGGAAACTAGGGTGCAAAACTTTTACCGGTAGAATCTCTAGGAACACAAGTAGGCACTAGGGGTGAATTCCGGCTTGTAGGATTTAATTCTTGCAATTAATTTTTAGAGAAGCCCAATTCACCCCCCCTCTTGGGCATCTTGATCCTTTCAATTGGTATCGGAGCCGAGTTGCTCCTAATTTAGGCTTTACCGCCTAGAACAAGATGTCTAACGGGGAAGGACTACCTCCCACCTTTGAGGGGGATGATTTTCCGTATTGGAAAATCCGTATGGAGGCGTATCTCGAAGCCATAGATGTTGGGTGTCTTAGAGCCGCAACCCAAGGGCTTCCCGCTATCAAGGATCCCGCAAACCCAATTGGTGACGAGGAGAAGTACGACCGGTGGAATGCAAAGGCCAAAAATGCACTCTACCGGGGCTTAGGCAAGGATATCTTCAATCGTGTGCGTAATGCAAAGAACGCTCATGAATTGTGGGAAAACCTTTGTGCTCTCCATGAGGGAACTAAGAGTGAGTGTGAGGAACGCTATCATGTTGCTTTAAAGAAAATTAATTCTTTTGAGATGCTTCCCAAAGAAAGTGCTAATGACATGTACACTCGATTGAATGTTCTTGTAGAGGACCTCAATGCTCTTGGGCTCACTCAAATGAGCCAATCGGATGTTGCAAGGAAGATCTTAAGTGTTCTTCCCGTTGAGAAGTATGGTCACATTGTCACCGTGCTTCATCAAAGTGATCTTTCCACCGCAACACCGACACAAGTATTGGGGAAGATCAATGCCTATGAGATGTACATGCACATCACTCCGGAAGAGGGCTCATCATCTTCCAAGAAGAAAGACTTGGCCTTCAAAGCTAGCCATGACAAGAAGAAGAAGAAAGGCCAAGCCATGATGGTGCAAGAGAGCTCAAGTGAAAGTGATGTTGATGATGAATCACTTGCACTCATGGTGAGAAAGACCACCAAAATGCTAAAGAAGCTCAACAAGAGTGGCATCAAGTTCGATGGCAAGAAAAAGAAATTCTTCACAAGTAGCAAAAGGAAGCCAATCTCGGAGATGGATTGCTACAATTGTGGTGAACTTGGCCACTTAGCTCATCAATGCCCTAGACCACCAAAAGACAAGTACAAGAACAAGAACAAGGGCAAGAAAAATGATTCAAGTGATGAAGAAGAAGAGAGGAAGAAAAACAAGCCATACAAGAAGAAGGATGGCAAGAAGAAGGAGTTCCACAAGAAGAAGGGAGGAAAGGCATACATTGTTGGTGATTAGCTCACCGATATTGAATCATCTTGTGAGTCCTACGAAGATGAAAGCAATGATGAGAAAGAGAAGGTTGCCGCGTTTGTGATGGGGCCATCATCTTCTCCGACATCTTCATCACCACCTTCACCGCCTCCTTCACCATCATCGTCCACTACTCACCTATGCCTTATGGCCAAGGGTGAATGAAAGGTACAAAACCATGATAGTGATGATGATGATGATAGTGATAGTGATGATGAATATGATGCACCTTCTTATGATGAACTTGTAAAATTGTTGAACAAATACACTAAAATCATAAGAAGGACAAGAAATGAAAATGATGAACTTCAAAATGAAAATGAATCACTCTCATCTAAGCTTGAAAGTGCTCAAAAGGCTAGTGGTGAGCTTAAAGATCAAAATGAAGTTATGTCTTCCACTCTCAAGGAGCTCAAAACTTCAAATAAAGAGCTTAGAGATCAACATGATAAACTTGAGAAGAAGCATGATGAGCTCATCACTAGACATAACTCTCTAAAAGACAAATACACCACATTGAAAATTGACTATGATAGTCTTATGGTTACTAATGAACTTGCTCTTGAGACATATGATGCTACTAACAAAGTTGTTAAGTGTGATATAGCTACATCATGTGATGACTTGATCATTGAAAGCATTGAGCAAGGTTCTAGTAGCAAAGGCAAGAGTGTGGTTGAGTCAAGCAACTATGATGATTATGCTAAGATCAAGAGTGAAAATGAGAAGCTTGCAAATGAGAACAAGAAGCTAAAAGGTTTGATGGCTCTTGAGAAGCAAACAACAAATGAGTCACTCATTGAAGAAAACAAGAAGCTCAAGCAAGAGAAAGAGCATCTCAAGACCGGCCTAAGCAAGTTCACAAGAGGTCAATATTTGCAAAGTGAGCTACTCATGAACACCGTAATGAAGATGGATAGAAGTGGTATTGGGTACTTGGCAAATCAAGAGAAGAAGGCAAAAGCTCAACAACAACAAAGAAAGTCAAAGCCCAAGCCAAAGAGATGTGTTGAGTGTGGACAAGAAGGTCATTTTGCTCATGAGTGCAAAACTCCACCACCACAACCCTTGCCCAAGCATGCTAGACCCTTTGCCTTCAATGCTCATTACATGCTAAGAAAAGATTCAAATGGAAAGATGAAAGTTATGTTCTTGGGTCCCCCAAATAAGAATAGGCCAAAGAAAATATGGGTTGCCAAGTCACTAGTTGAGAAAGTCAAGGGTCCCTCTCAAGTTTGGGTCCCTAAACAAAAAGCTTGATCTCTTGTGTGTAGGTGAACTACAAGACCGGTGAATCTCATTGGGTTATTGATAGTGGTTGCACTCAACATATGACCGGTGATCCTCGTATGTTCACCTCCATTGAAGAGAATGGGATATGTCAAGAGAAGATCACATTTGGAGATAATTCAAAGGCTTTAGATACAACAATCTTTATCTTGTTGACTTCACCTCCGATGATGCAAACTTGATGACATGTTTGTTCACCAAGACCTCACTTGGTTGGCTTTGGCATAGGAGGCTTGCTCATGTTGGAATGAACACTCTCAACAAGCTATTGAAGAAAGAACTAGTGAGAGGATTGAAGGATGTAAAGTTTGAAAAGGACAAACCTTGTAGTGCATGTCAAGCGGGCAAACAAGTTGCAAACACTCATCCAACCAAAGCTTTCATGTCAACTTCAAGAGTGCTAGAACTTCTACACATGGATTTGTTTGGGCCTACAACCTACAAGAGCTTGGGTGGTAATCTCTATTGTCTTGTGATAGTGGATGACTACTCAAGGTACACATGGACCTTCTTCCTTCATGACAAATCCGAAGTGACAAATTGCTTCAAGAAGTTTGTAAAGAGAGCTCAAAATGAATTTGGAGTCAAGATAAAGAAGATTAGAAGTGACAATGGCAAAGAGTTTGACAACACAAACATTGAAGCTTATTGTGATGAAATTGGAATCAAGCATGAAGTCTCTTCAACCTATACTCCTCAACAAAATGGTGTTGTTGAGAGAAAGAACCGGACTTTGATCACCCTTGCAAGAACAATGCTAGATGAGTACAACACTCTGGAAAAGTTGTGGGCCGAGGCAATCAACACCGCATGCTATGCTTCAAATCGCCTCTTCCTACAAAAGTTTCTTGGCAAGACCCCCTATGAGTTGCTTAATGGGAAGAAGCCGGACGTCTCATTCTTCTGGGTGTTTGGTTGCAAATGCTACATCTACAAGAAGCGTCAACACCTAGAGAAGTTTTAAAGACGTTGTGATATTGGTTTTCTTGTTGGTTACTCATCAAAGTCCAAAGCATATAGAGTATTTAACCATGCCACTGGTTTGGTTGAAGAAACATATGATGTGGAATTTGATGAATCTAACGGCTCCCAAGGAGCAATTGAGAATTGTGATGATGTAGGTGATGAACCCTTGAGGGAGGCAATGAAGAACATGCCCGTGGGAGACATCAAGCCAAAAGATGATGAAGACGATGTACAAATTGTTGATCCACCATCTTCATCACATGTGCCTCAAGATGATGACAAGAATGAGAGAGTTGAAAATGAAGACACTTATGTCTCTCATGAACAAGCCGAGGCACAAGCTCAAGATGTTGATGCTCCTCGTCCACCTCCTCAAGTGGTTGATAGAAGAAACTCACCTCTACTTCAAGCACATCCACAAGATCTCATCATAGGGAGTCCTACTAAGGGAGTAATGACTCGATCTCAAAAGCTTGCTTCTTTTGTTAAACATCACTCTTTTGTCTCTTGTGTTGAACCTAAGAATGTAGAAGAAGCTCTTCAAGATCCAGATTGGGTGAATGCTTTGCATGAAGAATTGAACAACTTCACCCGTAATCAAGTATGGACACTTGAAGAGCATCCTAAAGGTGCAAGAGTCATTGGAACCAAGTGGGTGTTCCGCAACAAGCAAGATGACCAAGGCATAGTAGTGAGGAACAAGGCAAGACTAGTTACAAAGGGGTTCTCTCAAGTTGAAGGTCTTGATTTTGGAGAGACCTTTGCACCCGTTGCAAGACTTGAAGCCATTCGTATCCTCCTTGCATATGCATCACATCATGATATGAAACTATATCAAATGGATGTGAAAAGTGCATTCTTAAATGGCTTCATAAATGAACTAGTCTATGTTAATCAACCTCCCGAGTTTGAAGACCCTAGATATCCTAATCATGTTTATAGGTTGTCCAAGGCGCTATATGGGCTCAAGCAAGCCCCTAGAGCGTGGTATGAGCGCCTCCGGGACTTCCTCATTGAGAAGGGCTTCACCATTGGGAAGGTCGACACCACACTATTTATCAAGAAGCTTAATGGGGAGATCTTCATTTGTCAAGTGTATGTTGATGATATCATCTTCGGATCAACAAATGAAGATTATTGCAAGGAATTTGGTGAATTGATGTCGAAGGAGTTCGAGATGTCTATGATTGGTGAGCTCACATTCTTCCTTGGTTTTCAAGTCAAGCAAATGAGAGAAGGGATTTTCATCTCTCAAGAAAAGTATACCAAGGATCTTCTCAAAAGGTTCAAGATGGAAGAATGCAAACCAATCAAGACCCCAATGCCATCTAATGGACATCTCGACCTAGATGAGGGAGGTAAACCGGTTGATCAAACTCTCTACTGTTCTATGATTGGTAGTTTGTTGTACCTTACCGCATCTAGGCCCGATATCATGTTTAGTGTGTGCATGTGTGCTCGCTTTCAAGCATGCCCTAAAGAACCTCACTTAAGTGCCGTAAAAAGAATCTTAAGATATCTTAAGCACACCCCAAGCATTGGTCTTTGGTATCCCAAAGAAGCTAGATTCCAACTAGTTGGCTATTCCGATTCGGATTACGCCGGTTGCAAAATTGATAGAAAAAGCACATCCGGAGGGTGCCATTTGCTTGGGAGGTCTTTAGTATCTTGGTCATCTAAAAAGCAAAATAGTGTGGCGTTGTCTACCACCGAGGCGGAATACATTGCCGCGGGGGCTTGTTGTGCACAAATCTTATATATGAAACAAACCCTCCTAGACTATGGAATTGTTCTTAAAAAGGTGCCACTTTTATGTGATAATGAAAGTGCCGTTAAAATTGCCAATAATCCGGTACAACACTCTCGCACCAAGCACATTGATATCCGCCACCACTTTCTAAGAGATCACGTTGCTAAAAATGATATATCACTAGAAGGTGTAAGAAGTGAAAATCAATTAGCGGATATCTTCACTAAACCTTTGGATGAGGCCACCTTTTGTAAGTTGAGAAGTGAACTCAATGTGCTTGATTCTAGCAACTTTAAAAAATGAGCTTGTGTTGTCCCTTGCATTGCATTATATTATATGCCATGTTTAATTACCCGCAATGCATCTAGGGCTTGGCTAACATGGTTACGATAACCCTCCTTTGGAGGAGTGAAGAAGCCTAACCGTGGATCAAACCTGACAAGCAATCTAGCTTTACTTTCTTGTATTGCATTGCATATGCATGGTTGTTTCTTTGTCGTTTCTCTTCGGTTTAGCTTTGAGCAACCTCTGTGTTCGTCCATGAGTAGAGAGAGCATTTTGACGCTCCTAAGGGTTCAAAAACTCTATTGCATGGCCATACGTTGCTCCTCAGGTGTTTGTTGCCTATTTTCTTAAAAATAATACTAGCCTAAGACAATCTATTTTGAAAAACTTGAGGGTTTGAGTGAGGTCACTCATATCAGGTTCCAATTGGTGTTTATTTGTGTCTCCTTGAATTAGAACTTGATTGGGAGAAGTCACGTCGAAGTTCGGAATGAAGAAGGGCGAAAAACTGTGACCGGACGCTAGACCGGACGCTGCACCGGATGCAGTGATGCTTCACCACCGCGTCCGGTCCCGGCGACCACCAGCGCGTCCGGTCATCCAGAAGACCAACTTCTGACCCAGTGACCGGACGCTGCACCGGACGCGCTGCTGTCGACCACCGCGTCCGGTCCCGGTAACCAGCACCGCGTCTGGTCATTCGCGATGACTTTCCCAGGTAACCCTCAACCGGACTCTGTCCGCGTCTGGTCAGTTCTAACTGGACGCGTCCGGTCACTCCAGGTGCTTACTGGAGTGTGACCGGACGCTGCACCACTGCGTCCGGTCATATCGACCACCGCGTCCGGTCATCGTTTCCCGAGCGGATCTAACCCTTCATAAATTTCTTCGGTTCCGGTTCGTTCTTCTTCAATCTCACACGCCCGTGCCCTAGCCGCCGCACTTCTCGCCGTTTTCCACCGCCAACACGCCGGGATTCGCTCTCCACCGCCGCTGCGCTGCGTCCTGCCCTCCTCCTCCGGCGAGCCACCCTGCTGAGCTCCACCGCACTGTGCCACCCGACCCGCCGCGCCACCGGTGCCCGCGCCGCCTGCTGTCCCTGCCGCGCGGCCGCTGCTCTTGGCGCATCCTCCGCCGCCGTGCTTTGCTCCGGTGAGCCGACCACCATCACCTGCGCCACCTTCGGCCGGTCCTCACCACCCTCACGATCATCTTCGTTCGTGGCCTTCGCGCGTTACCCTAACCCTAACCCTAGGGTTCGCGCTGCGACGTCTCCTTCGTTCGTCGTTGAAATTTTTCGTCGCACGACATCTTCATTGCGAGGTTGTTACGCATCTCCTTGATATTCTTGTTAGGGTTTGCCGAAATTTCATTATTGTTATCCTAATTGTCTCGTGTTTTGGCAAATCAGAGCTCGTCCGGCGTATTCGGGAAGTCTCGCAAACTAGGTCATCTTACCTTTTCACCGTCTACTCGTCGATCCGAGGTAGCTATCGCGTTTCGATTCATATCTTACCTTATATGCTTGCTATCTCTAGGTTTTCGTACCTATTAGTTTATATATGTTTCTTATAGTAGATCCATCTATTCCGTCTTTTCAGCGAGTTTGTCGGTGTGTCGGGGTGATCTCAGTTGAGTTGCTGAATCTGAGGCCAAGCCTGCGGATACGGATTGAGGCCAAGCCTCTCGAGTGTTAGTACACCATCTTTCAGAGGATTCCCGACAGCTTGACAGCATGGTTCATTGCAAGAACACCGGTGGTGCTCCTAGTGACGGGGACGACAGTCCTCCTCGTCTGTCTAAGGTTGCGCGTGGCAAGCGCATCAAGGTTATGGCCAGAAAGAAGAAGAAGACTCTTACGGATGCAGAGATAGCTCAGGCAGTTGCAGATGCAGCAGAGCTGGCAGAGAGGGGAGGCAGGAGCAGTGGTATTCGTATTGGCAAGCGTCGCTTTCATCTTGAAGGTCGACAGCTTGGTACAGAGGCTACAGAGGCCACTGAGGGCACAGAGGTGACAGAGGATGCAGATGCCATGTCAGTTGATCCACCTACAGAGGCTCCAGAGGGGACAGAGGAGCAGCCAGCTCAGACTCCACCGCGTCGCCACTCCACACGCACACGAGCTCAGGTGACTCCTAGGCCAGAGGGCCAGCGTCGTGGAGGACGTCCACCTCCCAGGGCTAGAGGTTCACCCCCAGTCGAGCACTTTGACTTGAGGGGTGCTACAACACGTCAGGTGCAAGGCTTGAGGTTCGTTGAGGTCAGTCGGTGGTTCCCACCTCAGAGGGACTCCAGAGCTTCAGAGGGTTTCTATACTCCTCTACAGGAGGATTTTTACAGAGCTTATGTTGACAGTGGCATTGCCTTTCGACCACAAAGGGTCTGTCACATCGAGTCACTTGTTGAGGTCATGGGTGAGCAGCTTCGTCCGCACCTGTCCTTTCTACCGGGCTTGTCAGACTTTCTTGGACGGACAGGTGCATACTGCGGCACATGGGTTAGAGAGTTCTATGCTTCATTATGGATTGATCCGGCCCATGAGTTCATACACTTTGCTTTCCGAGGCTGTGACCACAGACTGTACAGCACTAGAGTGAGGGAGATTCTCAGACTCCCAGCTTCAGACACAAAGATTCATCAGCTCTGTTTTGGTCAGACTCCTCCACCCAGACGCCCTCACGGCGGGACAGTGCCACCTACAGATCTGATTCGACCTTGCTTTCGTGAGCCTTTTGGTGAAGGGTCTCGTCGCACTCCTGCCAGTTTGACACCACTAGCCCGAGTCCTGGATGCTATTGTCAGGCGCACTCTTCTTCCCAGGCTTGGCTACAGAGAGGGATTGACCAGGATGCAGCTATGGGTTGTTCACCACCTTCTCTCACAGACACCTTTTGACATTTGGGATCTTATGCTTAGTGAGATGGAGGACACCCTGGCAGAGGGCTTCAAGGGACATCGTCAGCTGCCCTATGCTCACTGGATTTGCTTCATCATCAGATCTGCACTTGAGCTTCCTGCAGAGATTAGAGCTGAGATATCTGATACTACCACCGCTTTTCTTGAGTATGATATCCGTTAGCTATGGGCTTCAGTTACAGAGAGCAGGCCCCAGTGCCAGGACAGCGCGAGAGACCTGAGGTACCAGAGACAGCAGCTGAGCAGGACGCCACCGTTGAGGGGCTTGCTGAGGCAGAGCTTGCAGATCTTGATGCTCAGCCTGCTGATCTAGCTGAGGATGAGGCCTCTGACAGCACTGACGAGGATTATCAGCCCATCCCCAGGTATCGGTCTCCTCGGCCTCATGACCACGAGGCCGGTGGCTCTGGTTCAGCCTCCCGCTCAGATCCAGCCATGGTGGCTATTCTTGAGAGGCTGACCCAGGCACAGGAGCGACAGGAGCTTCAGATACAGAGGTAGGCTCAGGACACAGCTGCCGCGCTTGCACAGATACAGGCTCGACAGGATGAGTTCCAGAGACAGCAGCTAGAGATACAGCGTCAGCAAGTCGAGATGCAGCGTTAGCAGTATGAGATGCAGCGATAGAGTGCAGCTAGCCAGCAGCAGTACTTGGACCTTCTACGTCACCTAGTCACAGTTGGGGTTCCTCCAGCTACTTCTGTCCTGACTCCAGCTTTACAGTCCAGTGGTCCGTCGAGTCAGGGACAACCGAGCTTTCAGTTTACCTCTCCACAGCAGCAGGTTCCCCAGTCGTTCCAGTCCCCGAGCTACACACCTATTCAGACGGGGTTTACTCCTTCAGACCAGCCTCGCCCTCACCTACTGACGGGCACACCATTCGTTGATTTCAGTGTCACATACAGCGAGTTGACTGGTCAGCCGACGCCCTCGCACACTACTTTTGCTACTTCTTCAGGGTTGTCAGCTTCAGAGGCAGCTGTTCCTCCTGTGACAGGGACGGGCACTACAGAGACAGTTCCTTCGTCAGTTGCCTCGACCGATCCCCCAGCTATTGGCTCACTACAGGCTCAGGTCACAGAGACTGCTCCACTTGTTGCTACTACGACAGTACCTGTTCCTGTTGCTCAGACCCAGACCGCTTCACAGTCGCGTGCTTTTTCAGAGGGTCAGCCAGATAGCTCCGAGTCCGAGCAAGACACTCTGCACTTTGTGATTACTCCGCGCACCTCGGCACCCGACATGACTTCGTCTATTCCCCCGTTAGATCCCTAGACTAGTTTTTGGCGTTTGCTTCCAAAGGGGGAGAGAGAGTAGATTCAGGGGGAGTTTTGATAGAGGGTTTTCGTTTTATATTTGTGTGCTACATTCATGCATCATGTTTACTTTTCAGTATTGCATTCTTGTGACATGTGGTCATGTGAAATACTTTGAGTCTATATGGTTTATTTAGTCACAGTTTTAAATCATGTCACTTGTTTGTTTATAGCTCTAAGGTTGTGCTTCCGTGCCTTACTCCGATTTCTTGTGAGCTATATCTTTATGTGTACTAACGCTTTATGTCTTATCTTATGAGTACACACTTTTGGCTTGGGGCACATAAGCAATTTCTAACCCCTTGTGCTTATTGCTTTTTGCTTATGTGAACCAAGCATGCTCGAAAACCTCAACTCCTATCTTTTGAATCTTAAGTGTTGTCATCAATCACCAAAAAGGGGGAGATTGAAAGCATCTAGGCCCCGAGAGTTGGTTTCGGCAATTGATGACAATGCTTTATTACCATGACTAACGTGTGTTTTGCAGAAACTTTGGTAAGTTAGGTCATGGAGGTGATAACTGCTTTGGGTACCATGGTATTCATGCCCCTTAATGGAAATCGTTTCGGTTTTCAAAGGAGTGACGTCAAGATTAAGGACGGTTAGTTCCGGATGTCGAGGTGTTGAGTTACATTCGGAATAGTCGTTAGGATCTTCGTTTTCTCTTTTGGCCGTACTATAAAGGGGAGCATGAGCGGGTAGCTTGACCTAGGTGAGTCTTATGTTTAGGTGTGGTGCACACTTGTTAAACTTAGCACTAGGCAGCTCTAGAATAGCTCAAAGTTCAGTTGGAAGCAACTTGGTTCAAGTTGCGTCGCGTTTTGGAGAGTTTAGAGGGTTTTCCCCTTGACCGGACGCGGTTCTCGGCTTGACCGGACGTGTCCGGTCAGTTCAAAACCGTGACTGCGTTTCGGCGCTGACGACCGGACGCGGCCCTTGCGAGGACCGGACGCGGTGGTCAGGGCTGACATGTGTCACTTGAGGGAAAACATCCGATCGGACGCGACCTGGGTGTGATCGACGCGTCCGGTCACGTTCCAGTAAGGTCCTGCGACGACCGGACACGTCCGGTCATCACCGATCGGACACGGTCGTGTGTCCGGTCTCATTATAGTAAGCTCCCTGCACGATCGGACGCGTCCGGTCACCCCTGACCGGCGCGTCCGGTCACTCAGCCGAAATTTCAGAATTTCGACCGTTACGAGCGACCAGCGCGTCTGGTCACTTCGACCGGCGCGTCCGGTCACCCCGTATTTTGCTGAGTTGGCAGGTAACGGTTCGTTTCGACTGTGGGGTGTATAAATACATCCCCACCACCTCTTTTAGAGGTCTCTTGCTCATTTGTTCAGCTGAGAAACACCTTTGGAGTGCAAGGGAGTGCAAGAGCTCTAGTGAGGATTGTGTTTTGAGAATCAAAGCTTGAGAGTTCCTCACTAGTGATTAGAGAGTAGCAAGTGTGCATCCACCTTCTCATTAGGCTCGTTGTGGTCAAGTGAGAGTTCTAGATTGTTACTCTTGGTTGTCGCCATCACCTAGACGGCTTGGTGGTGATTGGGAGTTTGGTGATCATCCGGCGGAGCTTGTGGATGACCCAACTCATCTTGTGAGCGGTTTTGGGCGATTCACCGCGATGGAGTGTCGAAGAATCAGCCCGTAGAGAGCACTTGATCCTTGCGCGGATCAAGGGGGAGCTACACCCTTGCGCGGGTGCTCCAACGAGGACTAGTGGGGAGTGGCGACTCTCCGATACCTCGGAAAAACATCGCCGTGTTCCTTGCCCTTACTTTCAAGCATTTACATTCTCGTATTTACATTCATTGCTTGATTTACTTTCCTAGAATTGCCATGCTAGACTAGGATTGGAAACTAGGGTGCAAAACTTTTACCGGTAGAATCTCTAGGAACACAAGTAGGCACTAGGGGTGAATTCCGGCTTGTAGGATTTAATTCTTGCAATTAATTTTTAGAGAAGCCCAATTCACCCCCCCTCTTGGGCATCTTGATCCTTTCACCCTTCAAAATCACTGCAGCTACCAATGCGTAGGCCAGTTGTAGTCCTCCATAGGGATGAAAACGGAACAGAAATATTCCGAATTGACCGTTTTCGTTTTCTATATTATAAACCGTTTTTTAACATGAAAAATTGTCAGTTTCAATTGGTTTCACAACCATTTTCAATCATTTTTTGTACTCTTTAATTGCTAAATGTAGAAATATCCCGGATCGACCGTTTTCATTTTTCTATATCGTAAGTCCGTTTTCGACCGTTTCTGACCGTTTTCATCCTTAGTCCTCCAGAGATGGCGCCAGCGCCTAGCGAGAACACACGTCCGCACGGCCTCCTGCGTTGGGAGGAAGTCGAGGATGTGCCCGAGTACGCCGTCAGGCAAGACGTCGATGCAGCCTTCGCTGCCGAGCGCTGGAGGCACCGATCTCTTGCTACTTTCCCCTGGACGCATTGTGTCGAGCAGGTGTCGGGCGTCGAAGATACTGCAATGCGATGAGACGGCCGATGGCAGGGGCCGAGGCCGGGCCAGGCCAAGCAGCGAGCGTTCGTCGCTCGAGCAGGCAGCCGGCGGCGACACGATAAGAAGGGAGAAAATTCTAATTTACTACACGAGAGATTTTCCAAACTAGGGGCTCCTCTTACGGTAGTTTTGGTGTGCTTTGCCCAAGGGGTAGGTATGTATATATAGGGAGGAAAACTCTCCACCTCCATGTCAACTAGCGATATGGTGCTAATTGACGTTGCACCCTCCATCTTTACTAATAGGCCTAATTAATTATTAAAGCACATTAGTAAATAAATGAATGGGCATTTAGGATTATTGCACATAGGCTTTGGTGGAAAATGAGATATTTATTATTTTCAGAATTAATTAATTTCGTAGATAAAATAATTCTAGAAAAGTCTAGAATTATTATTTAAGCCGCGAAAAATACTCCGAAAGCTCCGAAAATTCGAGGGAATTTTCTAGAGACATTATGGAATATGAGGAACCAAATAAAGTATTTGGAGCTCATGATAATATAATTTGGAGCATCTAAAAAATATATTATTCTCCTAAAAAATAGGAAAAGGTTACCGACAAAGCCCGAATAATTCTCGGGAATATTTCAGAGATACCCTGATGGATGATGAAATGAAATGAGTGATTTCGAGTGGAAGAAAAGGATTTTGGGGAAACTCAGAATGAAAAGATTAGGACCGAGAAAGCGCAAATTTGATTGTAGAAAAAGACAGAGACAAGACAGATAACTAATAAAAGACATACTAAACACACTTTAAAACTTTTCACAATCATAACACATAGTCATGCAACAAGCAAACATTACATCAGGCAAGAGACCACTAAATTAATTTGGAAAAGTTTGAAATACCACAATTTTCTATACTAAATTTGCTAAAACTTAAATTAGTCTTGTCAAGTCTTAAACAAATATTTAAACCATTTGTTTTATTTAGTGTTTTCTATTCACAACCCAAAATCAGAAATTTTGGGGTGTGACAATTCTACCCCACTTAACAGGAATCTCGTCCTGAGATTCAAAGAGACTAGGGAGAAAAATAAAGTTGATCTGCAAGTCTTCACTCTTCTCTGATCAATTCTTATCCAATGATGATGCCACAAGCTCAAAACCAGCTTTGGAAAGGTGTATTTTAGACCCTTACGATCCTTGTCAATGGTTCCAACATGTTACCAACCCTAAGAAAAGATACCTGCGCTCGATAGTGACTTTACAACCATGTAGATAACTGATGCTTCCAGGTGACGAAATAGAACGTATAAATCCTTCATCTTGTATCGTCTTTAGTTTGACAACCCATCTTAAGAAGAGATCAATTGGAGAACACCAATGGATAGATTACATTTGTTTCTGAGTGATAACTACCATCATGTCCTTATATCATCGGCGGCTGGACGGGATACATTCAAGAATACCGAAGGACCGGGACAGTTAACCAGAGGGAACATGCCACATTCTTGAATATGTGGTTAGAAAAATTTATCTTCTGTGGTCGATCAGTAGGACCAACCAACGCCTTCCTCCCCGCGGCTGAACTCTTGGCTAATGGTGTAAGGTTCCCTCTTGGCTGATACCTTCTGAGCTCCACTTATCATCTTCTTCATCAAGTGTCTCAGAAACTTTTGTTTGGCGAACCCATCGGCAATTTAGGAGGCCCATGGTGGTTTATCAACATGTGGCTGAATGCCCATATGCACAAATGCCTGCAATGGGACTTCTTTGCCCAAGAGTTCCCACGAGAAATTGCCAAAGACCACGACCTTGGAGATGAGGAATCGGCAACACGCCCACCTCTCAATTTTAGTGAAGCTATAATTGTCCTCCCTGGAACAGAGGCCAATGAAGACCAGATCGGCAGATTCTTCCAAAGCTTCTACAATGGTCTTTCTCGTGATCATAGGGCCTGTGTACCCTATATTGATGAAGAAAACAATTTCCCCCTTCTTTTCAACTTTGCCGATGACACCCTGAACCAGGATAATGAACTCATGATGGCCATCATTACTCCCAGGGCAATCCCAGTGAACACATTTGGTAGCGGGAAAAATACCAATATCACTTATGAGTTTTACAATCCATCGGCAGTATCCCGCCAATTGGCTTTTGGGCAACTGCCAATTAAACTTTGCTTTGCCAATGTGATCAAACCTAGAGAAACAATCACCTGTGGAACAGAATGGAGCAGAGTAGTGAGACTTTCCCCCGATGCCGATATTACGGATGTCGATCTTTCCATCTGGATGCCAGCATCTTTCATCACTGAATCATATAAGCAATGGTGGCGAGAGTGGAGGGAACAACTATTTGCAACATCTACTCACGCATATCAGCACATGATCGACCCTGAATACGTCATTCCCGATGACGCAGTAAGTTTCTTTTAACTCCCTTCTGTTTTTTCCTTTCATATATCGGCAGCTAACTTTCTCGTGATAGGTCAACGACCCAGCACCATTTATGAGCAAGAGTGGGAAACCCTTCGACCTTCGGCCTGTTTCCCCAATATCACCGATCGGCTACAATGCCCCCACCCTAGCTGCTTTAACTCACCAGAGGACCCGTGCCAAGACCATCACCTCTAAGTCAAAACTGGCTACAGCTAGGGCCACTCCATTGGCTGCTGCTACAACCCTAATTATGGCATTTAAGGTAATAACCCTGTTTATTTCTACTCATGCCGATCACAAACTGTATTAACATTAATCATCAGGGTGTAAGAGCCGCTGCTGGATCGTCATCGGCAATTCCTTCGACATCAAGCACCACTACCTCCAGCCAACCTTCAGAGGTATTCCTTTAATTTTATATTTTATCTGTTAAATATCATACCTTACACTTGCTTTGCAGCAACAAATGGGTACATCGACAAGTATACCAGATGTTCAAGCTCCACAATCAACAAGTGCCGTTGCTGAGACCCAAGCAAAGCGCAAAGCCTTAACAGATGCCGAGGCTCAGCAAAAATGACATAAGTCCATGCTGGTCCCCACATCTGTCCCAACATCTGCAAGCCAGCCAGTCGACGTAGCTGAGCAAGTTAACCCTCCTGTACAAAATACACCATCAGCCATCATACCCCAAGGGCCAACCACCGATGAAGTTACAGAAGATATCCCATCGGCAAGCTCTGCCGATCCTCCACACGGCACACTCCAAGCCGCTCCTTCCAACCAAGCATAGGAAATTGCCTTGAAGCAGGTAAGCCGATTGACCTAGTCGATTTATAATATTCATACCTATCCTTAACTGACTTCTTTTCTTCTTCCTAGGAACAAGACTCTCCCAACAGCTTATTTTCCTTCGCTATTGATGTTTCCGATGATGATGGAGAAGAAGCAAGCTCTTCCTAGGCACTAGGAACAATATCGGCAGAAATCTACGCCAAGTTAGAAGCTCTCCTGGATTTGTTACAACAGGATACCGCTCAATTGGTAAATGATTCAGATCCTGCAAAGGCCATTTTCAAAACAATCCATGGCCAAGTTCCTGCCGATATTGAAGAAACCCTCTTCCCAGCAGTTCATCTAGAGAGCCGACAATTGCAATATCAATGGGCTACTCACCGTATTGCCGATAGAGCAGCTCAAGTCCAGCTCAAGGAAGAGATGCTGCAACTAAAACAGATTACCGATGAGAAGCACAAGAGTATCGGTAACTTGCAGACCTCGGGTGCCGATCTTAAGCATAAAATTTTAGATCTATCGGCAAAGAGGACAGCTTTACTAACTGAATTGAAGGAAGTTGAAGCAGCCCTAACTCATGCCAAACAAGAAGAAAGCCAGCTACCCGATGCCATCAAGGCCCTTCAACAAGAAAGAGACATCCAAACTCGTAAAGCCTTGGCCATGAAGGAAAAACTCAAGCCTGTGGAGGGTGCTACCGATGAAGACATCAAAGAAATGAAGGAAGCCGACCAGATTCGCCTGCGTGTGATATTGGCTATCCAATCCTTGTTAAACTTGTAAATATTGTCTATTGCATCGGCACTTTATGAGATATTGACACCCTTGTATTAATTCTAGCCGAAAGGACTGTTATCGGCACTTATACTTTTATGCATCCATCTAGATACTAGGGTAATATTTCTTTAAATATTTTCCATTCAATGCTCTGGGAAACACAACCCCTTCGAGGGTTTTGAGAATATATGTGTTACCAGGAACAGACTTATTTATCCGATATGGACCCTCCCAATTAGGAGACCACTTTCCAAACTTTGAACTTTTAGTTTCAATCGATAAAATCAACTTCCAGACCAGATCTCCATCGACAAACTCCTTTACCTTCACCTTCTTGTCATACCACCTGGCTACCCTTTTCTTATTTTCTTCGATGCTAACTAAAGCCCTTAACCGATGACCTGCCATATCCTCCAACTCATCCTTCATAAGAGTATCATAATCATCGGCTGTTAGTTGATCTTGAGAACGTATTCGCCTAGAGCTAGTCTTAATTTCCCAAGGCAATACTGCGTTGTGTCCATATACTAACTGATAAGGTGTTACTTTGGTTGCACCATGACATGACATCCGATATGACCACAAGGCTTCATTTAATACTGTATGCCACTGTTGATATTTGGTAACGCAATTAGGAAATGATCCGCAAGCGCACGGATATCGGTGAGCACTTCACCCGGGATGTTATCCAGAGTATTGTATTTATTTTTTTACCACTAGGAGAAAGCGTGCATCTGACTAACCAAATCTATTACTACTAACCTTTAGGCTACAACCACTGTGATTTGATGTGAGCGATGTATAGAGAAGACTACAACTGCACTCTCGTTCTAACCTTGGTAAGGATGATCTACTGCTCTATTGGGGAGGCTCACAGAATCTAGACACCTCAAAGGATGTTCGACCCGCACCTATAAACCCTATCGATCCTGCTAACGGGATATGGAATACAAAGGTAGCTACGGAAATGTCACGTTCCTCGCTACTACCACGGTCCGGCTAGACAGGGGATATCTATGAATATCCTAGCCCAAACACCTCGTTTACGCTAGAGATGATTACTCTAAACTCTACGCGAAGAGATTAAAGTAAACTCATAAACCAAAGAACAATAAAACAAAGAACTTACTAGAATTTAGAAGTCGAAATACTGAAGAATCCTAGGAGCAAGCCTCGGGTTAGGAGAACTTGATCCTGCAGGTACAACCTCGAAGTAGTCACCGACAGGCCGGGCTTCCTTCAATCTATACCTCCACTCTATCTCTCTCAATCTAGAAGAACTAAGTCTAATCTCACATTGGATGCTAAGCCCTAATGAGGTGGGAACCCTAAGGGAACCTCTCTCTCTGAATCCTCTCTGGAAAATATGAAAATAATGGACTTGGATTCCCCTCTCCAGGGGCCAAGGGTCCTGCTTATATAGTCCCTTCAAGTGAACCTGGGCCGTCGGATCAAACCGACATTAATCGCACGGTTTTCCTTGATCCTTTAGGTCGGTGGGGCATAATCCGCGAGACTCATCCTGATTGGTTGCAGACCTAGGGCGGGCGCCCCAGGGTCCAGGGCGGGCGCCCTGGTCCCGGGCCCGTTCGGCCTCCCGTTCGATCCCGTGGCTTCTGGAGTCTTCTAGATGATAGAAAATCGGTGAACACGTTAATATCTCTATGTAATTCCGACGTGTGGGCCTTTCCTTTGTATTTCCTGATAACCCCCTGAAGAAACAGATAAACAACAAAACTCATGGAATTCTATCAGATCAAACCCTAATTCTAGGTGTTGCTTGCATATAAGTCCTTTTCCTTATTTATTGGATAATTAAAATTGATACTTAAGAACCGTCAACAAACACTCCCATACTTAGGCTTTTACTCGTCCTCGAGAAAAGGATGGTTCAGAAAAATAACTGGGGTTGAAACATTGTAAAGTATTCTTTTTATACCTGCAGGGTGTTGTGAATGTCCACTGTGCACTGTAGTCAAGGAAATATATGGTTGAAGTAGAGATCCTTTCTTCTTCTCAACCCTGTCACTTGGAGTTTTTTATA
The DNA here is from genome assembly GCA_022457205.1 of Saccharum spontaneum. NCBI lineage: Eukaryota > Viridiplantae > Streptophyta > Magnoliopsida > Poales > Poaceae > Saccharum > Saccharum spontaneum. The sequence continues at coordinate 34,374,925 of CM039614.1, forward strand.
TATTTTTGAATAGAAAACTTAGCATACCTTTATCCTCATAGGGGCTCTCAGATCACTCATTTATCTTTTGTATATCTCACTGAGGCTGTTTTAATTTGTAGAAATTCTCAAGCATACTTACTTTGCATATATTGCCTGGGTCAAAACGGGATCCGAGGAGAGGAATGCCATACTCTTAGATCAAAGACTTTGAAAATTAAAACTTATCAACTCTTACTGGCATATTGCTTATTAGAGGGACCATGGGCTATCATTTTCTTTTTACCATATATATTTTTATCATCTCATTTTTTTTTCAGGTGGATACTGAGGTACCCCTAATTCTACTTCCGGACACTTGTCCATTTTTCTGCGAGGTTGTCGAGCACTTGCTCCTTTTTATTTCCTCGAAATATATTTTTTGCATAGCCCATGCCTCTAATGCAATAATACTCCGGAAGAGTGAATCTTTCTGAATAAAAATGTCTTGATCTTGGGAGCATGATAAATCTCTCAACAAGGGTCTAACTCGTTTTGCACAAACTCAATACAAAGCAAATTAATATTTTTAGGTTTATCAGGCATATAAAATATTGAGGATGGTAGCTATATTTTTGAAGTTTTTGAAAAGAAAATCTCCAAGCGACAAAGATTTCAAGAATAAGATACTCATATTCTACCATCTCACATTCCACAATGACTTGAGTAACACATGGTTTTTAAAATGATTTTCAATAAATGCAGATTTTCAGAAATATCACAGAGTGAGATTGATCATGATTAAAAATATTTTTGTCTTTTTAAATTATCATGTTAGGAACAATATTCTACACAGCCCAATATGTATTTGTATATATGTAAATAAAGCGTGCAGAGTATGTACCTGAATCGTGGAGTGGTGCAATCGAAGTGCATTTACCATGTCGGGGGGATTCCCCCATAATTGTTTCCTGCTTTCTTGCATAAAAATAAAGTGGAGATACACGAGGCATAATAATACTAATCTTTATTTGTCTTGAGGCATTTATTATACTGACTAATGAAGCGAACTAATCTAAACTGAATTGAATCTAATTGAATCTAATGATGAAGACTAAGACACACTACCTCAAGGTCTAATTTAGATAGCTCAGTGTTGCTCTAAATCCCTGATCCTAGCAAGGGCATCAGAAAGGTCACGTTTAAGCGCGAGCACAGTAGTGTTCAGGTTGGAGACCTGCCTACTAAGGGAGCTAACTGTGGACTAAAGTTCCATAATATGTCTATTTGCTGTCCTGATGTCCTCATCCACATCTGCTATGGTCCTACGGCGCTTCGGTGGTGTCTCAAACGAATTGAGAGCGTGCTTAGGAGCTTCCTTTGGTGGGATGAAGCGAACTTTTGCTGTCCTAACTCCTTCGAAGCGGGGCCTCTCCTTCTCCGTAGTGTAGTGGACGCTGCTAATTTCGCCGCTCCGGTTGGTCTTGACGCCTACAACCCGCTCAGTGGGTTTAGGTGGCAGGATTTTCGTGCCGGCTAGTACCTTGACGATGGCTTCTTGCTTGGACGACGGTCCCTTGAGAAGAAGGGGCTGCGGTGGTGCAGTAAGAACTAGTTGGGCGTAGTAGGATGAGATTGAGCTGCGCTGGTTTGATGGTGGGGCTGCTAGCTGTCGCTCTGTGTTGGCTGGGACGTAGGCGTCGGGGTCATCCTTGGGCTTGCGGTTGAGGTCGTAAGGGACAATCTCCCAGTTGCGGTGGGTCTTGTAGGCCATTGGAGAAGCAAGGAACTAGACAAGCTCTAATTGAGGAGGAGAGAAGGATTGAATGAATTGGTGTTAAAAAGGTCGGGCTTTAATTCTCCATCGGAAGGTAAAAATGGATCACGTCTATTTCTTCTAATTCTTTATTGGGTTCTAAAAATAATTTAAGACGTTGACCATTTACCTTGAATAACGTACCTTCGTCGTTTTGAAGTGTAATAGCTCCGTGGGATGATGAATTGACTACCTTGTATGGTCCTTCCCATTTACTCCGGAGTTTTCCATACCCGAAAAGCTTCACCCTGGAATTAAAAAGTAATACCTTATCTCCGGGTGAGAACTCCTTCTTCTTGTTCGCTCCTGGTGGTACATACCCTGAAACCATAAAATTAACAATATCTGCATACCAGGGGTCAGACCTATTGATTCCATAGAGCATGTCGTCCCGGAGTGAATCATTAATGGGTGTTTCCTGTGGATCCTTAAAGTGCATTCTAGACAAGTGATCAGCAACAGAATTTTCTACTCCCTTTTTATCTTTTATTTCTAAGTGAAATTCTTGGAGTAACAAGATCCATCTAATTAGGCGAGGTTTAGCATCTTTTTTAGTGAGCAAATATTTTAATGCAGCATGATCAGTGTAAACAATTATTTTAGCTCCTACTAAGTAAGATCTAAATTTATCAATGGCAAAGACAACAACCAGAAGCTCTTTTTCAGTGGTTGCATAATTAAGTTGAGCTCCTGTCAAAGTTTTACTGGCATAAGCAATTGCATGATGCTTCTTGTCTTTTGTTTGCCCCAAAACTGCCCCCACAGCATAATCACTAGCATCACACATAATTTCAAAAGGCAACGACCAATCAGGGGGTTGAATGATTGGTGCAGAGATGAGTGCATTCTTTAATAATTCAAAAGCTTTTAAACATGCATCATCAAATTCAAAAGGAGCATCCTTGGCTAGCAAAAGAGTGAGTGGTCTAGCAATAAATGAAAAATCTTTTATGAATCTGCGATAAAAACCAGCATGGCCAAGAAAGCTTCGAATTCCTTTTATATTCACAGGTGGAGGTAGTTGTTCTATTACTTCAATTTTAGCTTTATCTACCTCAATACCTCTTTCAGACACTAGGTGTCCTAGCACTATTCCTTCCCTAACCATAAAATGACATTTTTCCCAGTTAAGGACTAAGTGCTTTTCTTTGCATCTTTGCAAAACCTTGTCGAAGTTTTCAAGACAATTATCAAAAGTTTTTCCATAAACAGAAAAATCATCCATGAAAACTTCCATAATCTCTTCAATCATATCAGAAAATATAGACATCATGCATCTTTGAAAAGAAGCTGGTGCATTAGATAGCCCAAAAGACATTCTACGATAAGCTAAGTTCCGTATGGACAGGTAAAAGTGGTTTTGCTTTGATCATCAGGATGGATCGGGATCTGGTGGTACCCTGAATATCCATCTAAGAAACAGAAGAACGAATGGTTTCGCTAACCGCTCTAACATCTCATCTATAAAAGGTAAAGGAAAGTGATCCTTTTTCATGGCTTTATTCAGTTTTCTATAGTCAATGCACATCCGCCACCTTGTGACGGTGCGTTGCGGAATCAGCTCGTTCTTCTCATTTGTAACAACAGTCATGCCTCCCTTTTTAGGCACAACTTGAACAGGGCTCACCCACTCACTATGCGGTACAGGATATATAATCCTTGCATGCAGCAACTTTATAACTTCCTTTTTAACTACTTCTCTCATCGCGTTGTTGAGTCTACGTTGGGGTTCACGAGAAGGTGAAACAGAAGGATCTGTCGGAATGCGATGGGTGCAAATCATAGGACTGATTCCTGTAAGATCTTGGAGTGAGTAGCCAAAGACTGAGTGATGTTTTTCTAAAACGGTCATTAATCGCAGAGTTTGTTCCTGAGTGAGTTTATTACTAATGATCACAGGAAACTCTGGATTATTGTTTAGGAAAGCATAGATAAGACCGGGTGGTAAAGTTTTAAGCTCTATAGGAGGTCTGGGTGTTTCTGCAAACTCATCTAAAGGTTCAGGTTCAGAAGGTTTAGCTTCCTCTTCTATGAAGAAAGGGGCTTCTTCTTCTAAGTCTGATTCATTTAAAAGCTCTAGAGACGCAGCTTTTACCTCTTCCATAGGATCAGGCAAAAGAGATGGCTCGATCTTATTATTCAAGGAGTGAGAAATTGTCATAGGGAATTTAAAATCCTTTCCAAAAGAAATGTGTAGCTTTCCAGTTTGACCTTCATAAAGGAGTCTTCTAAATGGTTGTCCTATCAACAGGTCGAAGTCCCATGTATCAAAGATATAAAAGTTCAAATGAATCATGGAGCCTTCTACCATAAAGGGTAGGACATTCACAATTCCAAGACTGGGGACCAATCGTCCCGAAGATTCCTTCATGAACTTTGTTGTGGGGGTTAAAATTAATTTTCCAAATAATTTAAGTGCAAAAGCTTCAGACATGATATTGATCCCCACAACAGGATTATAGAGAGCATCAAATTGATCAGAATCATAAGCACAGCGTATAGTGATAGGAGGTGTATCCAAACGGATCACTTCAGAGGAAAGCTCTGACTCCTCCAACCATTCGCTACTCATGACTGAGATAAGCTCTCTCAATTGATATTCACTTGGTAAACAAATGCTATAATGGCCGCTTTGGGGTTTGTCTATAGAATGGTAGTTTGAAATATTTCCAAAATCGGCAAAAAGATCGGATTCTATATCCAGCATGAAATCAGGTGGTGGAATTTCTTCCTTTTGTGGCTCAAAACTTGGGATAGCTGAAGTAGGTGAAGAATTCGGTAGAGTGTCTACTTCGGCTTTGTAGGTTTCATCATGGAGGGTATTATCCATCTCAGCTTCTAGGATTCTATCTAGGATCGCTCTAGCTTCATCAGTAGGGATACGAAAGAAAGAACCTCTAGACATTGTATGTAGCATTTGTTTATGATCTTTCTGAAGACCTCGAAAGAAATGAAAAAAGAGAATAGGGTCTTCAATATTGAGTTTTGGACCAGATTCTAAAAGATCAGAAAAACATTTCTAGGATTTTCCTAAAGTTTCATTTTCTTTTTGTTTAAAAGATAGAACTTCGAGTCTAAGGTCGGCGATACGATCGAGGGAATAAAAATCTAAACAGAAGTTGGCTCGTAAGACTCCCCATTCACCTCGTTGTTGACTTACCTTCTGACTATACCATCGTCTAGCTTCTCCTCTTAAGGAAAAAGAAAAAAGCTTCCAACGTAAAGTCTTATCAGAAATGCCTTCAATGCGAAGACAATCGCATGTTTGCTCAAAATCTCTAATATGAAGGTAAGGATTTTCGCCTTCCTTTCCCGAAAAGGATAGGTTCTCAATCATGGCAATTAACCTTGAACTTAACCTATACTAGGATGTTTGGATAGGCTGTGATGACTCCCATGGTAAAAGGTCAGTTTCCGAAGGTGTTGCAAATTGATAGATTGATTTAGAATCTTAGTTCTCCATAAGGTAAGAATAAAGAAAAGATAAGGAATAAAAAGATAAAGAAAGATAAAAGTATAGGTACAAGCTAGTAGTAAGATTCAAGGTTATCTCAGCAAACCGTCTTTCTCCCCGGCAACGGCGCCAAAAATGCTTGTTGATATTTGGTAACGCAATTAGGAAATGATCCGCAAGAGCACGGATATCGGTGAGCACTTCACCCGGGATGTTATCCAGAGTATCGTATTTATTTTTTTACCACTAGGAGAAAGCGTGCATCTGACTAACCAAATCTATTACTACTAACCTTTAGGCTACAACCACTGTGATTTTATGTGAGCGATGTATAGAGAAGACTGCAACTGCACTCTCGTTCTAACCTTGGTAAGGATGATCTACTGCTCTATTGGGGAGGCTCACGGAATCTAGACACCTCAAAGGATGTTCGACCCGCACCTATAAACCCTATCGATCCTGCTAACGGGATATGGAATACAAAGGTAGCTACGGAAATGTCACGTTCCTCGCTACTACCACGGTCCGGCTAGACAGGGGATATCTATGAGTATCCTAGCCCAAACACCTCGTTTACGCTAGAGATGATTACTCTAAACTCTACGCGAAGAGATTAAAGTAAACTCATAAACCAAAGAACAATAAAACAAAGAACTTACTAGAATTTAGAAGTCAAAATACTGAAGAATCCTAGGAGCAAGCCTCGGGTTAGGAGAACTTGATCCTGCAGGTACAACCTCGAAGTAGTCACCGACAGGCCGGGCTTCCTTCGATCTATACCTCCACTCTATCTCTCTCAATCTAGAAGATCTAAGTCTAATCTCACATTGGATGCTAAGCCCTAATGAGGTGGGAACCCTAAGGGAACCTCTCTCTCTGAATCCTCTCTGGAAAATATGAAAATAATGGACTTGGATTCCCCTCTCCAGGGGCCAGGGGTCCTGCTTATATAGTCCCTTCAAGTGAACCTGGGCCGTCGGATCAAACCGACATTAATCGCACGGTTTTCCTTGATCCTTTAGGTCGGTGGGGCATAATCCGCGAGACTCATCCTGATTGGTGCAGACCTAGGGCGGGCGCCCCAGGGTCCAGGGCGGGCGCCAGGGTCCCGGGCCCGTTCGGCCTCCCGTTCGATCCCGTGGCTTCTGGAGTCTTCTAGATGATAGAAAATCAGTGAACACGTTAATATCTCTATGTAATTCCGATGTGTGGGCCTTTCCTTTGTATTTCCTGATAACCCCCTGCAGAAATAGATAAACAACAAAACTCATGGAATTCTATCAGATCAAACCCTAATTCTAGGTGTTGCTTGCATATAAGTCCTTTTCCTTATTTGTTAGATAATTAAAATTGATACTTAAGAACCGTCAACAGCCACCTCTTAGGATTTTCTTTAATTTTGCGCTTAATGAGTTTGATAATCCCTTTGTTAGAAGCCTCAGCCTGACCATTAGCTTGAGCATAATATGGAGAGGAATTTAAAACTTTAATTCCCATACCTACAGCAAACTCATCAAATTCTCCCGATGTAAACATAGTACCCTGATCGGTAGTGATAGTTTAAGGAATACCAAATCGGTAAATAATATGCTCTTTCACAAAATCGATCATATTAGCCGATGTCACCTTTTTCAAAGGAATTGCCTCAACCCATTTTGTGAAATAATCGGTAGCAACCAGAATAAATTTATGTCCTTTACTCGATGGCGGATAAATCTGACCGATGAGATCGATAGCCCATCCTCGGAACGGCCAAGGTTTAATTATAGGGTTCATTGCCGATGCAGGCGCTCTTTGAATATTACCAAACTTTTGACACCCCTGACATCCTTTAAAATATTTAAAACAATCTTCAAGAATAGTCGGCCAATAGTATCCATTCCTTCTAATCATCCACTTCATCTTGAAAGCCGATTGATGTGCTCTACACACTCCTTCATGAATTTCACCCATCAAGCTTTTTGATTCATCACTGCTAACACATCTGAGTAAAACTCCATCTATGGTTCGATAATATAATTCATCATCAAGGAGCACATACTTGGTAGCTTGGAATCTTATACGTCTTTCAACCTTTTTAGATGGATCCTTTAAATAATCGACAATCTCCCTTCTCCAGTCATCAGTATCGACTGCCGATGTTAGCACTTCCTAAATAGGCTGATACCCTGAAGCATGCTGAGCTAGTCAATTAGCCTCTTCATTATGCAGCCGAGAAATATGTTCAAGACGAAAATCTCTAAACTCTTTCAACAATTGCAAACATCTTTCATAATACAAAATTAAAACTTCACTTTGGCATTCATAAATCCCAGCCAATTTATTTATCACTAGCATAGAATCACCAAAAATTTCAACAGCATCGGCACGTATCTCCTTAAGCAATTCTAACCCTTTTATCAAGGCTTGGTATTCAGCCTGATTGTTTGTCGATGCAGCAACAATCGGCAAAGAAAACTCATACTTCCTCCCTTGAGGTGAAATCAACACAATGCTGATACCTGCTCCTTCACCACATGTGGACCCATCGAAGAAAAGTGTCCAAGGAGCAACCTCCAAAGAGTCCACTGTATCACAATACTGAGTGACAAAATCAGCCATAACCTGCCCCTTAACTGCCTTAGTCGATTCGTAACGTAGGTCAAATTCTGATAATGCTAAAATCTATTTGCCGATTCTACCACTTAATATCGGCATTGATAGCATATATTTGACCACGTCGTCTTTGCATATGACCGTACATTCGGCAGATAACAAATAATGTCTTAATTTGACACAAGAAAAGTATAAACACAGACATAATTTTTCGATGGCCGAATACCTTGTCTCAGCATCCACTAATCTTCTGCTCAAATAATAAATAACACGTTCTTTCCCTTCAAATTCTTGAATAAGAGCTGAACCGATAACGGTATCATCAGTTGACAAATACAACCTAAAAGGTTTCCCGTGTTGAGGTGGAACTAACACTGGAGGATTTGTTAAATATTTCTTAATTTCATCTAGGGCTAACTGCTGCTCAGCTCCCCATACAAATTCCTGATCGGCTTTCAATTTAAGTAATGGACTGAAAGCCTTGATCCTACCCGACAGATTAGATATGAATCTTCTAATGAAATTAATCTTGCCGATCAAAGATTGCAATTCAGTTTTATTGACAGGAGCAACCACCTTATTAATTACATCAATAGACTTCCTACTGATTTCAATGCCCCGCTGATGCACCATAAAACCCAAGAATTGACCTACCGATACACCAAATGCACATTTATTATGATTCATCTTCAATCCATGCTTCCTTGTGCACTCCAGTATTTTTTGTAGATCAGTTAGATGTTTTGTAATATCTCCAGACTCGATCACTATATCATGAAAAATAAAGTTCATAGCTCTTTGATAAGTAGCACCGGCATTTTTCAAATCAAACGTCATGACTATCCACTCAAACATTCCCACATGACCTGGACATCTGAAAGCAGTCTTGGGAATATCTTCTTCAGCCATGAATATTTGATTGTAACCTGCATTACCATCCATGAAGCTGATAATTTGATGTTCGGCTGCAGCATCAATCAATAAATCAGCTATCGGCATTGGATAACCATCCATCGGTGTGGCCTTGTTGAGATTCCTGAAATCAATATAAACACGAAGTTTCTCATTTTTCTTATAAACAGGAACGACATTAGAAATCCACTCCGCATATCAACACTGCCGAATAAATTTTGCTTCCATTAATTTAGTTATTTCGGCCTTAATGTCAGGAAGTATATTAGGATTGCATCGACGCGCTGGCTGCTGATGTGGCTGAAATCCAGACTTAATAGGTAACCGATGTTCAACTATCGATCGGTCTAATCCAGGCATCTCAGTATAATCCCAAGCAAAACAATCTTTATATTCTTTTAATAAATTGATTATTTGCTGTTTACACTTGGAATCTAACTTAGCACTAATAAAAGTAGGTCTTGGCCTATCATCATCACCAATATCTACTTCTACTAAATCATCAGCCGCTGTAAACCCTTGACCTAATTTTCCATCATCGGCAAACCTATCCATTAAAACTCTTCTTCAGTTTTGACTGTTTGGATCGGTGGAATTTCATAATCGGCAACTTTGAGGAACTCTTTTTCCCAAACTTCTCCTGATATGCATTTGGTTCGTTCATAAGTATCTGATTCTGCCGATGCGATGATATAAGAAGAATCACCAGGAACAACCTCAATCTTATCCCCAATCCACTGTACGAGGCATTGATGCATTGTAGAAGGAACACAACAATTAGCATGAATCCAATCCCTTCCTAGAAGCAGATTATATGCACCCTTGCCATTAATAACAAAGAACGTTGTCGGTAAGATTTTGCTGCCGATGGTCAACTCAACGCATACTGCCCCTTAGCCGGTGACACATTGCCTTCAAAATCCTTCAGCATCATATCGGTTTTGGTTAAATCTTGATCTCCCTTACCAAGTTTCTGATACATCACATAAGGCATAATATTAATTGCGGCCCCTCCGTCGATAAGTATCTTGGATACAGGCTGCCCATCAACTCTGCCTTTCACAAACAAAGCCTTAAGATGATGTCTCTCGTCATCGGTAGGTTTCTCAAAAACAGCCATCATTGGATCTAGTGTCAGTCGAGCTACTTGATCAGGGAGAATAACTCTTTCCTCATCATCAGAAAGTGTCAAAAACTCCATCGACAACATAAATACCATATTAACATCTGCCGATGGGCCCTTATTTTTGTGTTTCACCTGCCACTGCTGATTGCCATATCTCTCATTGGAGGAATTTTCCTCTCGGTATAGGTCCTCCTCACGCTCACGCTGCATCCTCCTTTTCTGTGTCCTTGTCAAACCCTCAGGGCACCATTGAGGGAGCTTAGTTTTCCAAACCGGCTGATAACAGGTCCCAGTTGATTCTACACTACGTATATTAGGATCCCTGTAAAATATTTCTTCATCGGGAACTCTTGCGTTTGCCATCTCTACAAGATTCTCTTGATTCCTTGGAAAATATCCAGTGCGTTTACCAAGCCTCTCATGTACACTAAGTCTGCCCCCAGCCGATCATGCACTGATGCTCTACCTCTGATTGGCTCATTGATAGATAAACCCTGATTGCCAGGTTGAAATCTCCTTTCTAACCAATTGACTCTATAATAACCATTGCACTCAGGGCAATTTTCAACAGTAGGTAATTTAATACCTTCTTCACAACAATGGATGAAAAACGGACACCTCCAATTATCCTTATGTCGATACCACTCTTCTCGGCGTCTCTCTTCTTGCTGCTGTCGATATCGGTCCCTTCGCAATGCCAGGTCGAGGGGGTTTTCTGGAACTACTACTTTCTCCCAGCAGTCCCTTACTTTTTGCATCATCGGTAGTTATCCGATGTTGGGGATCCACTGATGCGTTTTTCTCAGCAGCCTCTGATGTCAACACCTTGGTCTTACCTTTAGTATCCAACATATTCGCTGGAAAAGGGTGTTGATCAATTTTCATCGGCTTCTGGGTCTTGGAATTACCAAACTTAATTCTCCCATATTCAATAGCCAATTGTAATTGTTGCCTGAACACTTTGCACTCATTGGTACTGTGTGAAGTTGCATTGTGCCATTTGCAGTACAGGATTTTCTTCAACTCTTCTGCTGATGGGATCACATGATTAGGTGACAGCTTAATCTGACCCTCTTGAAGCAGAAGATCAAATATCTTGTCAGCCTTGGTGATATCAAAAGTAAACTTTTCTGGCTCTTTCTGACCAAAGGGACAAGATATCGACTTTTTATTCTTAACCCACTCAGCTAAGCCGATAACTGGTTCTTCATCTGAATCAGAATCTTCTACCTCCCCGACAAATGATACCTTCTTGCTCCAATTCTTTTTAGGTTCAAAAATCCTAGTATCTTGATCAGAGATCCTTTGCACGAGATGACTCAGGCTTTCAAACTCCTGAGAAGCATATATGTCCTTAAGATGTGGCAATAATCCTTGGAAAGCCAGATCGGCAAGCTGCCGATCATCCAGCACCAGGCTGTAGCACTTATTTTTTACATCTCGTAGTCTTTGCACAAAGCTTTCTACCGATTCATCATTACGCTGTCTCAATTTCACCAAATCGGTAAGCTTCTTTTCATGGATTCCAGCAAAGAAATATTTATGAAATTACTTTTCTAGATAAGCCCAAGTAATAATAGAATTTGGCGGCAATGAAACAAACCATGTGAATACCGATCTAGACAAAGATGATGAAAATAATCGAACTCTTAATTCATCTCTGCTAGCTGCCTCTCCACATTGAATAATGAAGCGATTAATATGTTCCATGGTTGATGTGTCATCTTACCCAGAGAATTTAGTGAAATCTGGTACCTTGTACCGATTTGGGAGAGGAATTAAATCATATGATGGAGGGTATGGAGTCTCGTAAGAATAAGTATTAACCTTGGGCTTTATCCCAAACTGATCCTTCATAATTTCTGCTATTTTATCGGTCCAAAAAGCATCAGCCTCCTGGTGACGAACTCACTGAATTTCTACAGGAGGTGCCTGCTGATATCCTTCCACATATCTTTGCGGTCCACGATCTCTAGCAATCGGCATATTTGCCGTTACTTGTGGTCCATGAACCTGCTGGAAAGGATTCATCGGCTGAGCTGCCGATGTTTGATTCTGGAAACCAGCTTGCATATGACCTTGCTGAATCCCTGTAACCTACTAATTTTGCTGAACTATACGTTGAACAGGCAATTGTCCTGACCAACCATTATTAGAACTCATCGATACAAAACTTGCCGATGGCTGGTAATTTGCTGACATTGTTGGATAATTATAACCAGCTTAGGGTAGGAACTGGACTCCAGGTTGACTTATAGCAGGGGCCTTCTGCTGCATCAGCAGTAAGCTTGCCGATGGACTTGATTTAGGTGTTTGAACCAAAGGCATCTGGAAATCTCCTGGAGTTGGTTGCACAGTACTTGCTGTGGCATATTGAGGCACTTGAGCCATCGGCGAAACAGCCGATGGTATAGAAGCTTTTCCTGCTGCATCAAACACTTGAGGTAACCCAGGATTGAAAGCAGATGACTCTGGAGGCATACCATATCCCCACCAATTAGCAGGAATCTAGCTATTCTGAGACACGGGGCCTGACATAGCTGATGCCGATAGATCTGTATTAAGCTGAACTCGTCCTCCTGATAATACTGGATCTGATCATATCGGTGTAGATTGCATATTAGGTAAGCCTGCTGATACTATAGGGGAAGTAACTTCTGTACCCACAACGGCCGAGGGAGCTGATGGAGTATTGACAGATGCCGGCTCTGGTTGGTGATAGGCAGGCCCAACGTAATGCGGTGACGCTTGCTCTTCTTTGAGAGTTCGAACCACAACATTATGAATAGTATTGGACAACACATTGGAGTGATTAATCAAAGCATGATTTACTGCAGAATTAACCATCTCTTGAAGTTTACCCGGATTGGAGTCAAAGGTAACTTGCCGAGGCAACGGCAAATCTTGCTTCTGGATGACTTGTCCGCTCTTGTTCAGGCTGAATGATTTTAGGCAAAGTTGTCTGTATTCTTCTATAGCCTTTTCCATAGTCTGCTTATGCTCTTCCTTAAGATCTTCTTCTGATACCGCAATGATGTTCCCCGCATCAATCTCAGGATTGAACATATTAATCAGATTGGTCCCACCAGGTTTGCCAAAAGATGTGTTGATGCAAAAGTGGATCTACAAACACAAAGGGCTAATACCCGAAATCGATATCCAAAGCGTGCCAGTCGATTTGATCTGTTAATCGACAAGGATGAAGATACGAGCACTTTGGTCCTGACCACAGTGATACGCCCGGAAGTCACGGCCAAGAGGTACTCACGTGGAACTCGAGGATCGCCGAAGGTTGCACTAAAGCGATGCAGCTCGCCGAATCGATGAGAACTCATAAAAAGAAAAATATGCAAATTGACAAAGTCGCTGAAAAGTAAGTAGATGCAAATAGGAGTAAAAATTGGTTTTGATATTGATTGATTCTCTCTATTACATTGCCTCTCAATCTATATTTATACCCTGATCTAATGAAACATAACCAAATATGACTAGGACACCAAGTCCACACCTAAGGAAACATATGACTCTTATATGAATCAGACTCTAACAAACATAGAAAAGGAAATCAACTCCTATCTATTTCCTTGTCCGCCCCAATTACGATGGAATTCCCATCGACCTCCTTTCCATCGGCATACTTCCTGTTTCATCGGCAGTAGCCTTCAGGCTTCCCTTCATCGGCATCGGCAATAACATCTTCAATCTCATCGGCAACGCCCTTGAGTCTAAATCAACCTTTCCATCGGTCACCACCATTCATCGGCACTCTTCTTTACAAGCTGATTTTCATCGACCGTTAACGTATACAATAACTTTTTCCTGCCGATTAGCCCTCTCTGACCATCTTGACACGTGCCAAAAAACAGTGTCAACACATATGATAAGATATATATATGATAAGTATTGATTAATGATAAATCACTCAGAGCACTCCTATCTATGGCATTAGCATGGTCAGGTAGAATATTAGAGGAATAATTCCTAAGTCATTCTTAATTACAAGCCAAAACATATATTGATTAGTGCAATTATACCTAGTAGTCATGGCTAAGATCATCTTCATATCTACACATAAGGGGTATTACATAGGGAAGATTAAGAACAGTGCTCGCTCTTCCTTCGTAACCGGACCCTACTTTTATGGCCTATATTCAGGAAGTGGACTACAAAGGACTCAACGAGTGTCACATCCACGATCTACCACATAACCCGAAATATAGAGTGTATTTGCAGGTAAACAATATATAAATACCACGCTTACATAACGTCGACCACCCACTCCGTGTACTTTGGAGTAAGCACTATATGAACTTATGCATAAACTGTAACAGAACCGACCAAATTATAAGAACGTAAGTATGAAAACAATCATCAAATTGATCAAATTCCCATACTTAGGCTCCCATAACCCCGGTAGTCTAGAAATCTCGAAGGATTTCAAACAACTTTCAACAAACAAGCCAAGATCATAGTGATTCAACACAACACATCATTCGTTACAATAGTTCACAAGTGGCATATGGATTACATCCATCGGAGTTCAAAATAAAATATTACAAACTGAGTTTGTTTCGCAGAAGCAACATAGTTCAATACATACTTCATAAGTTCAAATACGTTACCAGATAGTAGTCATATCCACAAAAGCAACTTAGATAAGGTAACTAGTAGAGACCGCACCCAACGATCTAGTCCTCATCTCCAGTCAGGAGGAGACAGTACTTGTAGCACCTAGAATAGAACAGGTCATCTGCAACAGGTGGAAAATAAACCCTGAGTATGAGAAGGTACTAAGCTAGACTTACCCGTCAAAAACCAGAAATAAAGGGACACCAAGGATCATGCAAGGCTGATATATAGTGGAGCTAGCTTAACACAATTTGCATAAAAGCTGGCCTAGCATAAGTAACCATTTAGTGCTTAGCTTCAAGTTAATAATCGTTAACCTGTCATCTAGATTAGCACCTATACTAGAGCACTCACTTTATTAGGAGCAAACATTATTAACCATAACAGGTATAATAAGGCCATCATCATATTATTATTCCTAAACCATCATAATAATTAGTGAGATCTATGTTGCCGCTGCTCTGTCAAGTTCTCACTAACCGGTGAGAGACGGTGACTCAAATCGAATTGCAACTCAACTGAGAGGATATTCCTAACTCTCACCCTAGCATACTTTGCAAGGGTAGCCGTGGGTCACCTTTGGTACAACTCAGGAACCAACTTTCGCGGTTCAGTCAGCGCCCGCACTCTCAGGGATTATCTTCTGCCAGGACGATCAGGACTTTTAAATCACCTACCCTTGGACTCACGCCTACGGCTCTCTTCCGAGACGCACTTTATACTTGCCGACTCCTGGCTTGAGTTGAGCTACTTGGATTCGCGGTCAAACACTCGAGTTTGGCTAGCTAAGAGAGAGGCATGCGTTCAAAATGACAAGAGGACAAATAGCGAATCAGTCCTTAACCGACATAGACGGAGTCACTGATAGCCTACCACTCTATGAGTCTCTGCCCGGTCTTCATTCATATTATACATGTTCTTTTCCACGATAGAAAATATAGCCAACCGTGCCACATGTATATTCCTATAGCTCGCAGGTGACAGGAAATCACCTGACTTCTACTGCTTAAAGCAGGGCTAAGCATGTACTCGAGCCTGAGATGCATATGATTCATGGTAATAATATTTGGACAAGGATTGGATATCAATGCAGCAAGTGTTTTCATCTAACACCTATAACTTAATGCAATAATATATATAACATAGTATTTAATTGCATTTCAGAATTTAGGAGACTTATAATGCTCCGTGGCTTGCCTTTCATGAAATTACACGGAACATGGTCTAGGTAGTCAACGACGACCTCGTCTGGCACTTCTCCTGTGGACTGCATGTCCTGAACTCCGGGTTCGGACTGCTGCACCTCTGGAGCTTTTTGGCTTGTCCCGTCGAATTCCAGCAAGGTCACGCCAACGGTACACCTATTGCATGTATATGGAGAAGATGAATACTATAAATGCATAAGAGTGACATGATGCTTATGATGGATGAATAACAGCAAGTAACAAAACATCACAAGACATTCGTTGACCGAGTAGGTGCAACACTCTATTCAAATTACTTTAAAAACATGTCTCGATCTTTCTTCTAAAGAGCAAGATTAAACTCACCTAACTTGCATAACCTAAGATAAAGATGCTCATATTAAGTTAAAGGCCTAACACCTGCACCTAAACTCACCTTAATCAAATTTAAGCACTTAATACATCACCAACATGCTTAAGTATAATGAAGGCACACCTAACATAAAATTTCAGGTTTAACAAGCAAAGGAGCAATTCAGTAAATAAATCACAACAGGAGTTATACAAATCCAATTGACTAGCAAGAGGACATCCTAGAAAGCTTATGAAATTCTCTACAAATAATTTATAAACATCAAAGCATGATTCCAAACTTCACCAGGTCGAAATAAAGCAAACACATAATCTATTCTGAGCAAACAGAGAGCAACCAAAACTGAGAGCCAAATTTGATCAGCTATAACTCCTAAATTATGTGGCCAAATGCCACCAAAATTTAATAGAAGGTAGATCATGAAACTCACAACAAATTTGTTATAAACCACAAGGCATGAAACCATCGTTTACATAGAGTAATTAACAATATCTCAAAATCTATCCAGGATTGACAGATTCACTAAATTAAATATTTAGTGATGTAGCAAAAGCACATTTGAGCTAAACCAAGTTTACCAACATATTACACATATCAGAAGAACACCAGAAAGTGTGGTGCCAACATCTGAATACCTTCTTTAATACCCTTTATTAATTTATTTAGATAATTAGGTGAATAAATGAACCTACATCAAAACTGTACAATAAATTCTATAAAAATTACATCAGCTACAACATGCTTCTAGGAGGCTACCATAAAATTTTTATAGCAATTGAACAAGTTTATTTTTTTATACTAAAAATAACAGAGAGAAAGGTTGATTTTGGCATAAATGAGAAAGCTTATTGAAATGTGTCAAACAACAGAATTTATATTTTTCTTAGGTCCTTACTAACATCAGAATAGTACTCAGAAAATTTCACCTTTACTAGATCTATAGATAAATTATGAAAATTCACACAAGATCTAACCATGCAAACTAGATAAATACATAACTCCATCATACAGTATCCAAAATTGATGAAATTTAAACTACATGCTACTCATGGCATAAAAAGCACCCCATAAAAATTTCAAATCATTTGGAGCTATCTACAGAGAGATATGATTTTCCTCTTTCCATGCATGTATAAAAGGCATAAATAATAACTCCATTTTTCATAACAAAATATAGCATGTTTCATATTTTTAATAAAAACTAGAGTCCTCAGGGAACCCAATAAAATTGGAACCAACTCATTTGGATCTACAAATCTTGAGATATGCATTTTTGAACATAGCATTCAAATCTGCATCTTTGAATAAAAGAAAATGAAACCTAAACCTAATTGGGCCGGCCCGCGTGAGCCGCTCGGCCCACGGCCACCTTCGGCCGATGGCACTAACAACGGGGCCCGCGGTCTAGAGGAACAGAGATAGGGGAGGGAGGAGTCGACGGTGAAGCTCGCCGCCGGTGAGTCGGCCAGTGGAACCGAGGTCACCGACGTGACCTACGCCTCAAGCCGCATCGATTGACCTAGCTAAATGAAAGGCAGAGCCATCGGGGATAGCTCGCTGGCATGCATGGTGGCTCGGTGGAACGCGCGGCGGCGCATCTCACCGGCGGTTGCCACTGGACCCAGGCTACCCTCTCGGTGAGCATCCATGCGCCTCACCGAACCTAATGCACCCACTAGAGAGAGAAGGAGATGGTCAGAGTGCTCTAGCCATGGTGAGCACCCGCGCGGAGGAACTCTGGCGAGGTCTCCGGGGTGGAGGAGTGATAATGCGGCCTCACCAGTGCTCGGACGGTTCAACAGAGGGGATGACGAGGTAGAGGAGCTCAGGGCAGAGTTTTGTGTGGAGTTAGGTGGGCTAGGGTGCTACGGTGCATGAGCACGACGGTGATGAAGCTCAGGCAGCGCTCGGTGTCGCCCTTCTCCGCCTCGGTGAGCACAGCAGAGGGAAGAGGAGGCGAATGGATGAGAGGGCATGCTGGAGGGTGTCGTGGTGGTCATGCATGCCTCCACGACCTGACCAGTGGGCCCATGCCGATGTACGGCTTGCCACAGTGCAGCCATGTGGCGTCGACGGCCTGTGGCTGGTCGGCCACCCCCCGTTCCCAAATTCAAACCGTGAGACATGTGAAACATGGCTTTGAAACATTTGCAACATTCCACAATCAAAACAACAACTCATTCTTGGCTCTATAGCTCCCATTATGGCCTGAATCTTGAGGTGAGCCAATTGACAAATTTGGAGCTTAACAAATTATCTACCACTTTGTTTTAAGGTGCCAAGTCCAGATCAGCATGGTTTGAGAGATACAAAGCAAAAAGCAGAAACTTTTTTTGTGTGACAATACAAATTCAGCAAGACAGAGATGCTGAGTTTTGAGTGGGTTAGAAGAATATTCATGAGATGACCCAAAAATAAAGTTTGTAGCTGATAAAATTTTACACAACTTTATTATAGATGACTTTAGCATATTTGGAGTCTAAGATGGACATTTTGAACAGTTCAGTAGATGTACTTCTCAAGTCAACTAAGGAAACAACACTCCAACCGACTGGTGCGCCCTATTTGAGCATGTTATGGTCATTTTGATGAGATGACCATATTACAACTTTTGTTTCTTAATAAATTTTCTACAACTTTGCTTAAGGTTGCAAAAATATGCATAAACATCTGGTAGCACTTTTTAAGCAAAGAAGCAAAAGAGGTCTCGAAGTCAACCTAAGTCAAACTATGGCTTAGGAGCTAAATTGGTCAACATGGTCAACATGAACAATGTTCCATAAGGTGTCCTAAGCATAGTTCAGGTACTAGGGAGCATGTTTGACTACCACTTGCATTATCTACACATGATCATAAGCAACACATAAAAGAAACATAGAATAACAAGCATTGTTTCACTAGTTTCAAGCAACACTCATAGAGATGATGCATGAATGAATGATGCTTATGCTCATGTAATGCAAGTGCAAAATGAGGCAAGATAACACCTGGGGTGTTACATAAAAATAATGATAAACTAGCTATACTAAGTATATAATCAAAGTAGATGATGAATATTGCAAGTAAGAACATGAATAAGATGAATACTGATATTGTCATAACAATTGTAGTAAACATATAAAAGTAATAGAGATACAAAAGAGAGAGGGTACAAAGATTATACCAAACCACACTCTTGACAATGTCGAGAATCGAAGCGAAGCATGCTTGCCTCCCTCTAGACCTAGCCTAACTTGCTATGCCCTAGAATATGGTGGAGCTCTGAGGAAGATTAGGGTTTCTGTCTTCTCAAATGACTTGATGCCTCAGGGGGGTCAGGGCCTGGTTATATAAACCTGAGCTTGCATTGTGAGCCTATGGATCAAACTGACTTAAGGAATGGCGAAGATGCATCTTAGGAGGTGGTGGGAAATCGACATAGCAACGAGGGGCTGACAGGTAGCCCCCAGGGGCCGGGTGGCCTGCAGGTGGGGCCGGGCGGCCCCACTTGGTAGCCTCTACCTCTTTGCCTCAACGTGGTGTCCTTTGCAGTCCTCTAGAACCTTCCCATGTTGGTTTCGTGGCAGAATTGCTTAATTAACTCTGACATATAGGTCCACCTTGATAGTTTTCTAAATAAACCCTGCAGAAATCATAGATTCACCAAAACTCGTGGAATTCGTTAGTTTAAACCCTAAACCTTTGTTGGCGATTGTTGGTATTTATTAACACAAATAGAATATGAAGGATTCCTCAAGCGCACAGAATATCATTGTAGCATTTTACCGGGAGTATTCTAGGTATCATTATTTATATTTTACCATGGGAAAACAATGGAGTAAGGATTTATTGAGTAATGGCAAAGGAGTAATCATCAACATACCAACATAGCTAGAGCCAGAGAGAAATGTGATGGTAGGAGTTAAGCATAATGACACTCAGGGGATAGGTCACTAAGGTAATGTAAACTAGTTAACTCGGGTGAGATGGATTCCTATGTCATTCTTATTATATGGTTAAAGTATATGTGTATCCAACTAAGCTAAGACTAACTCTACTCTTTTGTAGTTCGAGACGCCACTTAGATTGTAGATCACCCATAATGGATAACTCTACCGATGTGACTACGGTCCTACAATTTAAGAATCTGCTTAATTCAGAGTGGAATACAAAGGATAGACGGTGCTATCACCTCCCGCTGCTACCACCCAACTAGAGAACATGATGCACTCATAGGCAGAGCATCGTATAAGCACCATGCTTACACGAGGCTCGGCTACTTAGCCCAATCGATAAACTATAGCAAGCTAAGCGCTCTATGAACCCGCACACAGAAGTATTGATAAACTTAACTAAGCAAGATATATATATTCAAAGTAAGCATAGCCATATAGATAAGAATATGATAAATTGAGAACAAGTCTTACAAGATGAAGAAGTGAAGATACAAGGCTTTGCCAAGCTTCCAAAACTAGATCCGAAACTTGATCCTCGCTCCCGAATTACTAATCTACTACTTTAGAGAGTCTAGACCTAATCCTCCTAGTGTACCTTGATCTCTAAGTGAGAGATATGAATTAGGGTTTCAGGGATGCCTCTGCCTCAGGAGGTACAAGGCTGCTTATATAGGCCGGTGGGATGAACCAGAGCCCTTGGATCAAACCGACTTCAATCAAGGGTGGCGATGCAAACCCTAAGGCGGTGGAGAACTGACGTGCGAAGGTGGTGGCTGACAGGGGGACCCATAGGTCGGTTGACCTGGGATGGGGTCGACCGACCTGCCCCTATGGCAGCTGAGCCCCACCTTCGGTGGCATGCCTTCTCATGTCTTCTAGATTCTTCTCAACTTGGTTTCGATGCGGAATCAATATCTCTTGATTCTGGGCTCCAAATATGGCAAATAATATATCTGTTTTGATCATCTTGGTGAGCTCTTCACAATGGTGCACTCCAATTCATCATTTGAGATACTTTTATTCGATGAAAAATTAAGTGTCCTGCAAAACGAGAGCATCAAAACTCATAGAATTAATTAGTTTAAACTCCTATACCTATGTTTGGTGATGTAATTAAGCATATATGCAGGTAGTGTTGACGGTTTATAATTAACTTCAGTGATCGTCAATAGCGATCTCATTTATGCCCTTATACATGTTTTATTGATGGTTTATAATGGTTGTTAACTACTATCAATAAACTCCACCAAGCTTAACCTTTGCTAGTCCCTTAGCAAAGCTAAACTCAACAAATTTAGATCAGGAGTTGCTGCAATGCTTTCACTCCTCAAAAGTGCATATGCGTTCAAACAAGAATTCTCCTCTAGATTAGAATAAACCGATATATCTTTCAAATTCACTCATATTACCTTCAATCATGGTGCTTTAGCCTTTACTTGGGTCTTGAGCAATTAAAAGACAGAACGATCAAGTCAAGCACTATGTCTTAATGTTCTTCGCTCAACCATTATTTCGGAGTTTTTGTAAGTTTTTAAAATAAAACTCAGAGCTTCCATTGTATGACACTCTCAAGTCTCTCAATGTGTGGTATTTATGGGTCCTCACCAAGGCAATAGTGATGTTGTTATGCCTTTCTCTCCCTACAACTAAAGCTTATAGTTGAGTTCATAGGTAGGGAGATAGCATGAAAGAGTATACTTTCAATACATATATTGTAAAGTCAAACCTCAGATCCAAAGAGAGTTAAGTCATACAATCAAATCAAGATGTGCATGTGTATGGATGTATGGGATAGATATATATGGTGGCTAACCTAATTCTACTATGCTCCTTAAAAACTAATCTCTCTTTTGAAACTTGAAAACAACTTTGTAAGAAAATAGGGGCTATCTTATTCATCTCTTTTTTTCAGGCAGCCATCGGAGTACCCATTGTTTTAGATATCTCAGACACTTGTCCATTTTTTCAATACTCTTTCTTTTCTCTCTCTTTTTTGAATAACTTTTGCATAGCCACATGCATCTTTTCTATAACTAAACTTTTGAGAGATAACAACAAGAACTTGGAGCATTTATTCGAAAGATATCCTATAGAGAATATTTTTGGTGTTCACTCCTCGTGTAGGAGTGAAATATTTTTGGGTGGATCTAGATGGAATGACATATTTTTTTTGCGCTTAACCTCAATGTAGGAGTATTGTATATGTAGGTGGTGTGTACGTGATCTTGATTTTAAGAGCATGACAAACCTCTCATACGTGATCTTGACAGCAGCATATATGAGTAGAAGTTTTTCTAGTCTAAATATCATATATAGCTCTGGTAGGAATTTAAACTTTGTCAAACAAGGAGATCATCATGAAAGACTTTTATGTTTTTTGAACGATAAATCTCTGGAACTCTAGTATCACTAGGAACAAGATAGACATAGCTCAGACCTTCTCATATCATATCCGTCAATTACCCAGACTTAGATGAAGCATATGCTATCCACGAGTTTCAAGTTCAGAGGAAATTCTTATATCAAAACAGTCTTATCTAAAACTCGAGAGAATTCAAAGGTAAAAACTAGGTATTTGAAAGAAATTACGATAGAGCAACTATTCATTATTTCCATTGCAAGAGGTTATCTTTAAAATTCATTACTTATTCAGCTCTTAAAAATCAAGCTTAAGAAATCTAGACACACACTTCTTATTTTATTTTCAAGATTTAAGATCACACCTACTAATATAGGGAGAGTATACTCTATAGCTAGCTACAAAATAAGTTATTTTGTAGCCACCTCTATTTACAATAATTTTATATACTAATTTACTACAATGTCAGTATATATTTACGATAGTTGAATTACTATAACAAATGGGGATATTTACCATAATGTTATAGTAAATTACATAGTAATGAGTTACTATAATCTCGTAAATTAGCATAGCAATTATTGTAACTCAAAGTGGCTACAGAATAAGTTATTTTGTAGCCAGCTGTAGGGTAGTAGTTCTATATATATAGCTAAGAGAAAATTTTATTTTGTTTTTGGTTATTATGCATCTTTTTATTTCTTTAACTAACATAAAGCAAATTCAAAAATAGTAAAAAAGGAAAGAAATACTTAGCTAGATACTTGGGGGATGCTCCTCCCCCAAGCCAGATGTTATCATGGTTAATTGTTGAATGTTGAGTGATCCTTCAGAATGAGTTTGTCAGCTTATGCCCTTCTCATCCATCCGGAGATTAGTTCATGAAGATACACTACAGATGGAGTGAGACGACTACAGCCAAATGAACTTGCTCTTGATCATATGTATCGTCCTGAATAAATATTCCAACAAGAACATAACACTCATGGCTCAGATGGGGTTAGCGATCAGCCATTCGAGGATTTGTTCTTGTGGGGTTAGACAGATTTTCTATTGGCAGAGTTTTAGCAGGATGTCTATCTAATATTTTTGGATTTTCTTATTTTTCATATGCAAAAGGGGAAATATGTATGCATGATATTTTTTATGTCACCACCGTGAATATTCTCATGGATGCTTTACACACCGTAGATTTACTCGCAAGGGGCTTATGATTTTTATAATACAATAATAAAATTTTTATTTTCTTTTCTTATGCACTGATAATATAGAAAAGTAAATATGCTAAAATGGAAAATTAATGTATGCAATGCTAGAAAGTAAATATGGATAACTACTGATGTAACCTCACAGTGAGGGTTCGGATTTTCAAGTCCTCCGGACAGGACTTAGTTAGAGATAGTCCTTCACTCTTCAGTTGTATCATCCGATCTCGATGATAGAGACCCAGATGACTGTACTTCTTGTGATGGTGATGGTTTCACCTTTTCTTTCCATACCTGCTTGGTCTGTGGACTTGACTTTGGCGAAGTAGGTTCTTCCATCATAGGTTCTTCAGTCTCTTTAAGTTGTTCTTTCTCCCATTCATTCCATTAGGGTTGGCTCTCTTGATGGCAGGATGATCGATGTCTCCTCCTAGACCGGTTCTTCTTCGGCTGCTCATAAGTAGTATAACTATTAAAATAAGAGCGTACCTTTTCTCTAGGTAATTGGAAGTTGACTTATACAGATCCTATGTAGATGATCGCGTTGGTGGTATTGAGGAACAGTCTCCCTTGGATGATGGGTGTATCGTCTTCTTCTCTCATATCTAGAGCCATGAAGTCAGCGGGGGCTATAGTGATCTTGTATCTTCACCATGACGTCTCTTGCTATGCCTTCTAGAAATCAGATTGACGGGTCCACCATCTGCAACTGCATATATGTAGGGTACAAAGGTTCGTTACCAAATAAATATTCATACGTTACCTTGGACATTATGTTGACACCCGATCCAATGTTGTAGAAGGTCTTGTGGAAGATTCTTTTCCAATAGTACACTTGATCATTGGTATGCCAGGACCATCCTTCTTAGCAAGGAATGGTGGAGCGAGGAGATGGTCTTACTCAGATCAAAGTGTGTTGATCATATTAACTGTCTCTTCTGATGACTGGCTGGCCTTGTTCTTCCTCCTTCTCCGGTTGTTCTTCTTCTTGGTCACTGTTGTCTCTTCAGGCAGGTATGCCTTTTGTGGATGCGCAGGAGATTGCAAGATGCGGTTCTTGAAATAGAACTTCTCCTTTTTAGCCTTGATTGTAAAACAGATTTTGGCACTATTCGCGTAGATGATGGATTTTGCGGTGCTCAGGAAAGGTCGGCCTAAAATGATGGGTGCCCTTTCATCTCCACCTGTTTCTAAAATCACAAAGTCTACGAGAATATATGATTGTCCCACTCGAATGATAGCATCTTCAAGAACTCCCTTGGGGTAGAAAAGTGACTGATCTGCAAGTTGCAAATGTATATTTGTGTACAATAAGGGATCTCCTAAAATATTTTCATAGATTACCTTAGGCATGATGTTGACACTTGCTTCGAAGTCATAGACAACTTCCTAAAAAATATGAGGTCCAATGGCACTAGGGATGACAGGTCTCCCTAGATCGCTCTTCTTTTCTGGCAAGGTATAATCTTTCCATCTTCCCCTTGATGGCTCCGTGTAGTAGTAAACTGCATTATGAATATTGACAGATTTGTAGTTTCTAGATCTTCCGGCTGCCCTAGAATCCTACCTTTGTCAGATGGAGGAACAACAACCGATAGCTTAGCTATTTGTGATTCTATCATTTTATTAAAGCTATGCTGGTTCTTAATAGCAGAAGAAAAGCTATCCATTCTATCATTTATATTTTCCAGAATCTTATCATTGGTAGCTACCTTTCTAGATAATTGATCCATAAGTTTGGATTGGCCAAAAATTAATTATCTCAAGGGTAGTTGATTGAAATTATAAGGGTTACCTTGGTAGTTCGGCCTATGTTGCTGATTCCATCCTTGATTCTTGTCAGGTTCCAATATTAGGGTACCCAAAGAAGGGGGATTGATGGCCATCGATAACCAGTTCGCCTAAACGATTAAGGGGCGTGACCGCGGCTCCATCCAACCCTCAGAGCACGGGCCTCGGCTCGCCCGACCCTGGGGACGCAGGGCCCTGACTCGCCCGACCACGGGGATGAGGGCTCTAGCTCGGCCGACCCCAGAGATGTGGGCCCCACCTCGTCCCATCTCGCTCGACCCTAGGGGCACAGGCTCCGCCTCACCCAAGTACACATGTCCCACAAGGCCCCGCGACTAGCTCAAGTATGAGGTCAAACTTCGGACACCGGATGGGGGTGGGCATGCCTCGACATGACCCGTAGCCACGACAGGCCATGCCTAGGGGGCCCACATCACCCACAGTGCTAGGCACAATGGAATGAGCCACCACGACCAGCTAACAACGCCCACGCATGGTGCCAGTCGTAAACAGAGCCAGACATGGAGTCGTCCCTATCGCCATCAGCGTTGCAACATGAAGATGTCTCTGTCATCATCTATGAGACCATCAGGGCCCACCTACAGGAGAAGAAATGTGGCGCAACCCTAGGTCTCCCTTCCTCTCAGTTCTTCTCTTTCTTCTGTTTGTCTTCTCTCTCTCTCTCTCGTGTACCCTAGATCCTTCTCTTAGTCTACAAAAGGGAAGGCTGGGCGCCCCACCTAGGCAAGCTCTGAGGCTTTGGAGATTTCAAACACTCTGAAGCACTTTAACTGCACTTCACCTTCACTAGAGACTTGGGATCTTATCCCCTCTCCCACTAGTTCATAACCCCTACTATAAACTTCAGAGCCGGTGGGATCTTATCCCCTCTCCCGCTAGTTCATAACCCCTACTATAAACTTCAGAGCCGGTAACAAGAGTAGCCTCGAACTGTATGTAGGGATGTTTTCCCCGAACCAGTATACATCCTTGTGTCCTCCATGCTCACCATTCGGGCCAAACATGCAATACAAATTAACTTGTCAGTGGTTTGAAACATCGATAGTTGGTGCGCCAGGTAGGGGCCTTTGCGCGTTTCGTCGCTTTCATCAGGTCACGGATGGCTAGCCACGGCATGAGCTGGACCCTAGGTGCACACGTGCATCTTGGGAGTCTAGACTTCCTCGTCACCATGGATGAAAGGTTGGCGCGGGCTCCGACCCCCGTTCGACCTCCGCGCTCTGATTGCATCGACGCCGTCATCGAGGCCCTCAAGAAGTTGTAGCTGCATGCCCTAGAGGCCCATGCTCCTAGGGGCGACTAGCTTCTTGACTTCAACTACGTGCATCTGGAACGCCAGCTCTCCATCTTCCTAGGACTCTAGTCATCCTAGGAGGACTTACGCCACCTTTCGCCTTTCTACCAACGTCACGACGCAACTCGCCGGGGAAGAACCGCTCTCCCCGACTAATCTCACCTGAAATGCCCTGATAGCATTTCTGTTTGGATTGAGTGATGCTGTTGTGACCATCGGTCACCTCATGGCACAGCACATGCATCCGCCTCCCATGATCTCTGCCAGGGGAAGACCATACGTCGTCGCGGATGCGCTTTGATCGGGCACCCTCAAGCTCAAGGCCGTCGATGGCCAAATCTTCACTAACGCGTGGAATATTGAGTAGATATGTCGCTTCCACTCCTAGTTCTTTTTAAGTTGTTAATGTGCTTGTGAAAAATCATGTTTATAAAATAAAAGTACTTTACCATGTCAGTCTTGTTATCTTTCCCTCGATTCTTGGCGTCAACCGACCCCAACAATGGACGTGGGTCGGGCCTCACTCGAGGGCTGGTAAGGGTATTTACATTTTTAGGAATGCTCTTTGCATCCGACCCTTTCTTACGCTAAGGGCTCAAAGCAATAGGTTGCGAAAAATGGACACTGAGTAAAACTAGGTGGACTGCAGAAAACCCACGCCCCAGTGGCTACGGTGTTCTTGCTCTCCAGCGTGATCAAAGTCTTTTTTACCTGCACCTCAAACTTTGTAACCTTAGCGTTAGAACGGATCAGACTGCGTCAATTGACCCCAGCGATGGCCAAGGGTCAGGCCTCACACATGAAGGTTGGTATGAGTATCTAACACTCATAAACACTTTTTTCAGCCGACCCCTTCTTATGTTAAGCCTCAGAAGTAAGAATCACGGGAACTAACTCTAAGTAAGGCCGGTCGGACCGCGAAAGGCCTACGCCTCGGTGGCTACGGTACCTTTGCTCACTAGTGTGATCAGAGTTTGTCACCTGTGCCTCAAACTTTCTAAGCACGGTGTCAGGAGGGATCGGATCACGTCAACCTTTTTACATTAAAAAGGACAAGTGTTTAAACAACAAAAGCTAAAAGTTTGCTCGGTCAAACTTAGAATGAGATACTTGTTCATTACAAGTTTTTTGGCACTGTGGCCCACTTTATCTAACTAAACTAATCCCTCCGAGGGACAACTTCGCCCACTATCTTATTGGCTAATTCTCGCGTAGGATCTGTCGCCGTCTTCTCGATCTCATCTAGCTCGTGGTCTTCATAGCTAGGCGCAAAGCGCTAGACCATTGCCTCTAGATTGATGTTCTCATAGTGAGAGTGGGCGATTGTGAATGCCTATTGAACACCAAAGTGGACCGCGCACCTCGTGATCTCCTGTGCTCGGTCCGTGATCCAAAGGGAGTGAACCACAAGCGAGCTCATTTCCTCCGATGGGGTCACCTCGAGGTCATCACATACCAGCCCAACTGCAACTCATAGGTCGCCATGCTCATCGCTCTCCTTCTAGAGAGAGCCCTTCACCTTGGATGGCTCCTTCTCTAGGTCACGGCTCTTCACCACCTCCACCGCAAGCTTGTCATCGAGACCTGCACAAACCGCACACCAACTGCGTCAAAATGCCAAGCGGTGGATCCTAGGAAGAGGACCAACGAGGCAAACCAGGGTCTCACCGTTCACTTGCTCCTAGACTTTGCACACCTCTGCACGCTGCTGGACCGCCTCGGCCTCCAGGGTTCGAATCCTTGCCCGATGCTGACTGACCTGCACGGGGAGTCCGACAGACACATTCTTGGCTTCGGCCTTCGACCCCCTCTCGTTCTCTACCTTACCCAGGAGATCGTTGACCTGCTGAAAGGCATCATCACACTCCTGTCGGAGCCTTGCTGTGGTTTGGAGCAGCTCGTCTCGCTCCTTCCGTAGCCACTCAGTCTTCATAGCATCTAGGCGCGCCCGCTCGGCTAAGGCCACAAGCTTCTCCTTGGCCTCGTCGGTGTCCCGATGAGTGTCTGCCTCCCAAACCCGAAGGCTGCCCACCTCCTCAGTGATGGGGGTCAGCTCGGCCACCTTCTGACAAGCTGCGTCAAGCTGCTCGATCAGCCATCCACGCAACTGTTTCCCCTTGGCAAGGCGGTCCCAGGCGTCCTTTTGCTGATGAAGAAACTAGGACTTCTGATGACTGTGATACATGAGAGACTACAGACAACACAAGTTAGAAGTGCAAAGAAGGGGAAATCCAGGCTTAAAGCATGGACACATCGTACCTGGCCAATCGGGTTGACAATGTCATGCTGCGCCCCTAGTGCCATGTTCACGGTGCAGGCCATGAGCTCGACCCCGGTCACGACTCTCTCCCAATCCTTCCCCATCGTGACATCATCGAGGGTGAAGAGCGTCACCCCTAGATTTCATCGGTCGGCCCACCAGAGAGCAGGCCCCTTCCACTGTGCAGATTTCCCCGCACAGACTAGAGCCTGGGACGACCCCACATTGGCCCCAAGCGGCGCTAACCCCTCCATCGATGCCACCTCTTCGGGGACAGCCCCTCCGGTAGTAGGAGGGACAGATGGTGTAGACGTGGAGGTTTGCCCTTTCACCACAGTCACTGAGGACACCTCGGTTGTGTCCTTCCTCGACTGTCCCAACCCCGTTGGTAACGACGTGGTCACATCCGGCTGCGTTGCGTCGCCTCTGCTTGTAGTGCCACGATCACACCTGGCTATGACTCACCCATATGAGTGAAAGCTCTATGTTTGGTGTTGGTAATTAGTGACAATGTGCAAGTGCTAATCATGTGCTTAAGTTTGTATGTAGCAAAGGATGATTAGCACATAGCATGGTGAAGCATGATGATCAAGTGTGGATGATGAAGTGCTTACCATGGTGATGAAGGAGGAACAAGGTTCAACCCTATGATGATCAAGGCAAAGGTATATGCTAGGGGTTGTACTTTGGTAACCAAGACACCTAGTGGGTATGGTTACATTATAGGTTAGATAGCCCTACTATAAAGAGGGGAATTGTTGTATCAATTCTAGTCCTACATGTGCCTCTAGGTGACATTTCATTGAGCATATGCATTTGGATAGAGCTAATAATGCCTCAAAAATGATTGTGAAAATGCTAACACACTTGCACATGACGATGATCACTTGGTGGTGTTAGCACATTTGCGATGGCGATGGTGTTTGAGTGGTAGAGAGGCATTTTCGAGGAGTTAAAATGCCTATTTTCCTTTACGCCAATGTCAAGATTTGGAGGTGATGTCACATGGTGTTTCTCAAGATAAAACATGTGCTAAAGTGATACACATACTTAGAATAGCTCATATGTGAAAGGGTGAAACAAGTGGAGAAATAAAAGATGGAAATTTGCTTGAGTTAGAGGCAACAGACGCCAGCTCCGGGAGCGACAGACATCGTGGGCGCATCTGTCGGGCAACCCTAGCCGCGGCTCTCAGTGTGTGCATGACAGACGTGTGGACGCCTAAGCGACAGATGCGCTACGTCAGCGTTTGTTGCCTAGGGTTTCGCGGTCGTGCGAACGCGCGAGCGACAGACACTTGGGCACGTCTGTCAGGCGGGCAAGAGATGCATCTGTCGATCGTTTTCATGAAATGGAGCTTATTGGACTGTGTCCGTCATGATGACAGACGCTGGGACTCGGCAGCGACGGACGCATCTGTTAGTTGGAATCGACCGTTGAGAATTCAAAGCTCGTGGACACGTGGCACGATCGTGTGCGACAGACATGTCTATCGCCACGCAGAGTGCCCAACAGCTCTTTTCGAAGGGGTATAAATACTTGGTGGCCGGCTCTTGGCTCCTACTCTTGCACTTTTTACATTCTTCTAAGCACATTGAGCTAAGCCAAAGCATCCCCTCTCATCCCAACTCATCTTCTTTGCATTCGATAGCGATTCTTGAGTGAGATTGAGTGATTCAAGTGCATTGATCATTGATTTGCATCTAGAGGCACTTGGGGGATTGATTTGCTACAATGTTTCTTGTTACTCTTGGTGGTTGTCTTAGAGCAGCTTGGAGGTGTGGCAAGTGTTGGTGATTGTTCTTGGCCACCTCTCGTGATCTTGTGAGGGGTTTGCACCTTTCCGGCGGAGAGCCACAAGGTAGTAATAGTATATTGCTCATGTCATTGCAACTCCTAGCCATTTGGTAGGTTCTTGTGGCGCCTTTTGAGAGGCTCAGTGTGTGACCGATTAGCCACTGAACCACGTGGTTGAGGGGGACACAATGGGGACTAGCGTGCCGGCAAGCACGTGAACCTCGGGATAAATCATCGTGTCTTCACTTCATTGATTGTGATTGATTTGTCTCGGTGGATTGGTTATCTTGTATATCATTACTTGGAATTATTGATTGGTTGGCTCAATTCATCGCCCCTTGGTGAAATATATCTTACCCTACTCTTGCACTACATTTCAAGTACTTAGTTGTTTTCTCTAGTGCTTAGTAGCTAGAGTAGAGTCGCTTATTTAGTTTACCTCTTGCGGTTTAACTTGTGTGGTTGTGTGACATTCATTAGAATTGTGTATTAGATAGGTGGCTTGCAAACCCCCTATAGGCTAAGCAAAACTTGCATCATGCTATTTGTTATATTGATAAACTTGTTTAGCATACTTTGTAGGAATTTTTAATAGGCTATTCACCCCCCCTCTAGCCATCAAGACCTTTCAACGAGGCGCCGCCGCCTCTGCCTGCGGTGTCGTGGCCACGCCCGGCCATGCCGCCTCTCCTGTGGGCACCCCGTGAGCGCCCTCCACCGTCTGCCCCTCCATGGACGTCGTTGTCGCCGTTGATAGAACTCCCCCAGTGGGTGCCATGCCATCCCAATGTCGCCCCCGCTTAGCGTGGCACCGGCCAACCCCTGTTGTCTCAACTGAAGAGCGAGGTCTTCCTCAGTGCAAGCTACAGGGGGATTTCGCGTTCGCCAGTGCTACAAAGGGCAAGACGGTTAGCTTACAATAAAATCCAAATGAAGCGAAGGAGCGGAGAAGCTCCTGACTCACCTCGGTGCCATCGGACGATGACATTTTGAGGCTGGCTCACCTGACCTGGTTGTGCCTCATCGATTGTTGGGCATTCTTAACGTCACTACCAAAAGTAGACTTAGTTTTCTAATTCTGATAACGGCGCCAAAAATGCCAAACCTATCCCTCATGCCACTTAAGCCAAGTTGTCATCCCCAGCATGACACGAGAGACGCGGTATTGAAATATGCAATTGCTCATCAAGATAAATAATAAAAGGGATCTGCAAGCGCACAGATTAATACCGATGTAGCATTTTAACCGGGAAGTATTCCAGGTATCGTTATTTATATTTTTACCACTGGGAAGGGATTTCTAAGTATCATGGTTGATAATGGAATGAGAATATGGAACTGAGTACACATCATTGCATGTATAACCGAGAGTATTTATCAATCTCTTTATACAGGTATAAATGTCACATTAAGTAAAGGTAAAGTGATAATGGTGACAAAGATAATTAATCTAGCCACATATAATAATGATAAGCACCTCAACAGATATTCTAGCAAGTCATTAGCATGGAATTAGGATGAACTACAAAGATATTCCCTAAGTTATTATTAACTATAAAGTCTAGCATATCATAGTTAGTGCAATTATACTTGGCAATCATGGTGAGAAAAGACTATATCCATGCATAGTGAATATTAGCAAGGAAGATGAAGAACATAGCAATCACTCCCCTGTAATAGTGTTGCTCTGCCTGCCCTATACACGAGAGGGGGACTATATAAGAATCAACGAAGCTGTCACTATCGCGAACTACCCCACAATCCGGCATATAGGGTGCAATCGCAGATAAATACGGTATAGACACCACGTCTACACAATAATTATCATTCACCCACTGTACACATGGATAAACGCTATATGATCCTAGGCATGTATATAATTCCAATCTAACTAAGCCAAGCATATAACTATGATAAACTAAGAACAATATAATTGCAAATATAATCAAGTAGAGCAAAGTCATAACCAATATATTGAAATAGAACAAAGTCATATTCATAATATTGAAGAACAATGATGAACAATTGAAGAACAATAGAGGAATTACCAAGAATCCTCTTGACAGATCCGGGAACCAATCGAAGATTGACTCCTTCTAGTTCTAATCCTATGTAGCTATGCTAACTAGAGATCTAGTTGATATGGTGGCTCTAGGGCTTGATCAGAGGCTCTCCTCCTGAATTAGGGTTTGAAGTATGAGACGAGGGGGCCTCTCCTCCAGGGGCAGGGGCCTTGCTTATATAGCCCTTTCGGATGAATCTGGGCCGTTGGATCAAACCGACATTGATCGTGCGGTTTTCCTTGATCCTCTAGGTCGGTGGAGCATAATCCTCGAGGCGGAGCCTGATTGGCTGAGCCAGCAGGGCGGGCGCCCTAGGGACTAGGGCGGGCGCCCTGTCCCTGGCTCTGTTACGCCTCCTGTTCGTTCTCGTGGCTTCTGGACTCTTCTAGATGTAAGATAATTACGTGTTCGGTTAATATCCCGTCATTAATCCGACATGTGGTCCTTTCTTCCGTATTTCCTGATAACCCCCTGCAGAAATAGATAAACAGCAAAACTCGTGGAATTCTGTCAGATAAAACCCTAAGTCTAGGTGTTGGTTTCATTTGGATCCTTTTCTCTATTTATTTGATAGTTATAATTGATACTTAAGGATCGTCAACAAACTCCCCCAAGCTTACCTCTTGCTCGTCCCTGAGCAAGGAGAGACTCAGTAGTTGCTGAAATGCCTTTGAATTTTGACGGTACACATGCTTTCAAATAGAGTCTCATCTCTGAGTTAAAGTAAACTGTCAAGACTTAAAACTTACTCATTATACCTTTCACCATGGGGCTTGCAACCGTCACCTTTGTCTTGAGCGGTTAAAAGATAGAACAGTCTAGTCAAGCGCCATGTCTCTTATTCTTGATTAGCTATAGCTCTTGGAGTTTTTTGCAGATTTTCAAATAAAACTCAGAGATTCCTTGTATGACTCTCTCAGGTCTCTCTTTTGTGGTATTTCTGGATCCTCACCAAGGCAGTAATGATGTCTGCCTTCTCTCAAAGCAAAGTATGTAGTATTTGTGGTATAAGGCAGAGTGACATTGCCTTCTCTCTCATCCTATTCTAATAAGGCTTTTGATATCTGGAGCTCATCGGTGGGAGATAAAGTATACATACTTACAAGACATTTATTGCATAGTCAAACCATGGATCCAGAGAAACAAACCAATAAGTCAAATCAAGATGTGCATGTGTGGCGAATAAATGGTGTATGGTGGTAGTGATGATAACAATGATGAAAGTCTAATTCTACTTTTGCTCTTTTTGAGGGGATACGTACCTTTCTTGCTTTTAAAGCTCTTGAGGAGAATGAGGTGCTCTATATTTTCTTTTTTTCTTTTTTTTTCCTCTCAGGTGGGTATCTTGTACCCCTAATTCTACTGTCGGACACTTGTCCATTTTTACCTCTCTTCTCACACTTTTTCTTTTTTTTCATCGAGGTTCCGAGCACTTGCTCCTTTTTATTTCCTCGTATCTTTTTCTTTTCGAGGTTCCGGGCACTTGCCCCTTTTTATTTCCTCGTATAGAGCACTCATCTCCTTAGAACAATATAGCAAGTGGTAGTAACCAAAATAGCTTGAGCATTTATTTCACAGGGGATAACAAGAATGGGAAAATATTTTTGGCTATTCTCTCCCAGATTAGGAGTAGAATAATTTTATGTGGATCTGGAGATGAGAATGAGTGGATATATGTGGATGCGTACTTCCGGAGTAGAAGCAGCATGTATGAGTGATCGTGCAAGTGAATCTTGATTTTAACCGCATGACAAGCTCCTAAGGGTCTACACAGCTTGACTACACTCAATGCTCATAAGCAGTAAAAAGTAAAGGTATGGCTTAAAGTCTAGCAAGCATGTATGTATGGCTGTGGTAGGAACTTAAACTCTCATCATACAGGAACTCATCATGTAGCATTTTAAGATTTTCAAAGATAAAATTCTCCAGAATTCTAGCATCTCTAGGAATAGATAAACAGCAGCTCAACCTTCCCATATCATATCCGTTAACAACTTAGACTTTAGATCAAGTTCTCTTCCCACAAGTTCAGGTTTAGAGCAAGCTTTAAATGATAACAGTTATGTAAACTTAGAGAGAGAACTTCAAATTTGAAAATTAGGCAAAGCAACTATTCATCATATCCATGCTAGAGTTTTATTATTATTTAGATTTAGTTTAGCATAGCCACTTTATTTATTTATTAAAACACACTAAGCAAAAGATATAGGTATATATATATAAGCACAAAATCTTTATTTGGTTTTTTTTCATAGTTATGTATATTTTTATTTTTATAAGGTAGAAGTATATATAAATATAAAGATAAAGATAGAAATACTTAGCAAGATAATGGAGGTGCTCTCCCCCAAGCTGGATCTTGACATAATCTCTTCTGATGTAGCTAGCAGATGGCGGAGATGTATTTGAAAGTCGGCAGCACCCTGACAGCGATTAGAATGTCCTCCGTCTGCTAGTCTCCTTGAATTCTGTGAAGCTCAAATAGACAACAAAGCTTTGTGGAACTCTTGGCAAGGCGTTCGGTGTTTTTAAGTCCTCCGAACGGGACTCTTATTCGTTCAGTCGTCCTGGGACTTGGTGGATGGCGTAGTCGGTGGTTCCGGCGGCGCCTCCTCTTCATGTACAACTGTCTTTTCTTTCCATACCTGTCTCGGTGCTTTGGTCTCCTCAGGAAAGTGTTGGTTGAGTGGTATGTCTTCAGATCTTACCACTTCTCCTTCATAATCTGCCCATCCGTCCTTGATGACCTGTTGCTTCTGATTGTGGTTACGCCGCCTTCTTCTTATCCTGACCTGCTTGGATTCTTCAAATACATAGTTAGGGTCAGTAAAGTAAAGACGTACCTTCTCAGAGGGGAAGTGCATGTGGACTTCTCCAGTTCCAATGTAAATGATTGTTTTGACAGTACTAAGGAATGGTCTTCCAAGGATGATGGGTGGATCGTATTCATCTTCTCCCATGTCAATAACCTGAAAGTCTGTATGGACAAAGTGATCGTCTATCTTGACAGGGACGTCAGTTACTGTACCTTCGACCTGTCGAAATGTCTGATCTGCCATCTGGAGCTGAATATATGTTGGGTTTAAGGGCATGGTTCCAAACAGAAGTTCATAGGTGACCTTGGCCATTATGTTGACGCCCGACCCAGTGTCGCAAAGTGTCTTGTAGAAGTGGAACCCATTAATGGAGCAATAAATGCTTGGCATACCTGGGTCGTCCTTCTTAGGCAAGAACGGTGACTTGAGTTGGCGATCTTGACCTTTGTGCACGGCAGTGACCATCTTAGCTGTCTCGGTCCATACTTGCTTCTTGCTCTTGTTCCTCCTGTTGGTCCTCTTCCTTGGTTCATATTGGGGTTGCTCTGGGATTTGTGCGGTCTTGTTCTTGAAGGAAAACGTTTCCTTCCTCCCCTTGATGTAGAAACTGATCTTGGCAGCACTAGCATAGATGATAGCTCCCGCGGTGTTCAGGAATGGTCTCCCTAGGATGACGGGAGCCCTCTCATCAGAACCGGTCTCTATCACTACGAAGTCTGCTGGAGCGTACGAGGAACCCACTCGGACACAGATGTTCTTCAATATTCCTCTCGGGAAACTCAGTGTCCTATCTGCAAGCTGCAAACACATGGTTGTTTCTAATAATGGTTGTGAAAAGAGTTTTTCATAGAGTACCCTGGGCATGATGTTGACGCTGGAGCCAAAGTCACAGCGTGCTTCTGGGAAGTCTCGCATGCCGATGGAGATCGGGATGACGGGGCGTCCTGGATCGCCTCTCTTGACCGGCAGACGGTCAGTACTTACTTCCACGATAGGGTTACTCCAGTAATCTCCTGCATCAAACATGTCTACAAGATTTGCAGATTCTAGTCCTTCCGGTTGTGATGGTATACCGGGGTTAGTAGCAGGAACAGCAGCAGCTATTTGATTCAACTGAGATTCAATCATTTTATTAAAGCTAATCTGGTTCTTGATGGCAGTAGAGAAAT
Organism: Saccharum spontaneum; assembly: GCA_022457205.1. NCBI lineage: Eukaryota > Viridiplantae > Streptophyta > Magnoliopsida > Poales > Poaceae > Saccharum > Saccharum spontaneum. Next base: position 34,411,682 of record CM039614.1, read on the forward strand.
TATTCATTCTATTATTTATATTTTCTAGTATTTTATCATTAGATGCCAATTTCTTAGACAGGTTATCCATTAGCTTTCCTTGGTTGGATACTAACTCTCTCAAAGGTGGATAATAATTATTATTATTGAAAGAATTGTTACCTTGGTAATTACCTAAGTAGTTAGGCCTCTGTTGATTCCAACCTTGATTCTGCTAAGGACGGTTGTAGTAGTTGTTGTTGTTATTGTTGATGTAGTTCACGTCCTCCAGCAACTCAGGACAGTGATTGCCCGAGTGTCCAATACCTCCACACTCCTCACAAGTCATGTGGGAGTCGTAGACGTGCATGACTTCTTTCTTTTCTCCAGCTCGATCATCGAGCTTCTTCATGAGTAGGTCTAGCTTGGCAGACAGCATGTCTACCTCCTTGAGCTGGTGCATACCTCCACCTCTCTTGCGTGTCTGAGTTCTTTCTTCATTCCAACCTTGGTTGGATGCCATCTTCTCCACAAGAGCTGTGGCTTGAGGTATGGTGAGTGATAGGAATGCTCCTCCAGCTGCAGCATCCATGGTTTCACGGGCACTGTTAATGAGCCCATGATAAAATGTCTGCATCAACAGCCAGCTTTCCATTCCATGATGGGGACATTCTAGGATGTAGTCTTGGAAGCGCTCCCATGCTTCTGGAACGGATTCATCATGTTGTTGCTGAAAACTTGTAATCTTCCCACGGAGAGCATTGGTCTTGCCCATGGGAAAGAATTTTGCCAGAAAGTTCGTGGAGCAGAGTGCCCACGTAGCGTTCTTCTCCTTTGTAGCGTAGAACCACTGCTTCGCTCTCCCCAACAGTGAGAATGGGAAAAGACGAAGTAGTATGGCGTCTCTGGGGACATCAGCCATGGTGAAAGTGCTGCAGATCTCCAAGAAGTGTTGAAGATGAGCACTAGCGTCTTCATGTGGCTTCCCACAGAACTGGTTAGCTTGCACCATGTTGATGAGCCCAGGCTTGAGCTCGAAGTTGCGGTCGATCTCCCCAGCAGGTCCAGTGCGGATGTTGTCCGTAGTGGGAGCTGAGAACTCGCGGATCGACTTGTTCGCCATGGCTTCGAATTCAGTCGACAAATTCCGGATGAAACTTCGGCGGTCTTCGGATTTGGATGAAGCTTTGTGCTGAAGTGTTGACGATGTCTTCTTGAGCATGGCTCTTGTTCTTCTGAATAAAGCTTCGGGATCGTCAACAAAGTTGTCTGGAAGATGTCTTCTATTCATGCATCACCCTACAATAAATAATCAAAATGGAAAATACAGGGGTAAAACTGTATAAGAGAATTGATAAGCTCGATCAGATTAGTGATGCAAATGATGACTCAAAGTTCTGTATTCATTCCTATTTAGTAATCAACCTTCCCCGGCAACGGCGCCAAAAATGCTTGTTGGGCATTCTTAACGTCACTACCAAAAGTAGACTTAGTTTTCTAATTCTGATAACGGCGCCAAAAATGCCAAACCTATCCCTCATGCGACTTAAGCCAAGTTGTCATCCCCAGCATGACACGAGAGACGCGGTATTGAAATATGCAATTGCTCATCAAGATAAATAATAAAAGGGATCTGCAAGCGCACAGATTAATACCGATGTAGCATTTTAACCGGGAAGTATTCCAGGTATCGTTATTTATATTTTTACCACTGGGAAGGGATTTCTAAGTATCATGGTTGATAATGGAATGAGAATATGGAACTGAGTACACATCATTGCATGTATAACCGAGAGTATTTATCAATCTCTTTATACAGGTATAAATGTCACATTAAGTAAAGGTAAAGTGATAATGGTGACAAAGATAATTAATCTAGCCACATATAATAATGATAAGCACCTCAACAGATATTCTAGCAAGTCATTAGCATGGAATTAGGATGAACTATAAAGATATTCCCTAAGTTATTATTAACTATAAAGTCTAGCATATCATAGTTAGTGCAATTATACTTGGCAATCATGGTGAGAAAAGACTATATCCATGCATAGTGAATATTAGCAAGGAAGATGAAGAACATAGCAATCACTCCCCTGTAATAGTGTTGCTCTGCCTGCCCTATACACGAGAGGGGGACTATGTAAGAATCAACGAAGCTGTCACTATCGCGAACTACCCCATAATCCGGCATATAGGGTGCAATCGCAGATAAATACGGTATAGACACCACGTCTACACAATAATTATCATTCACCCACTGTACACATGGATAAACGCTATACGATCCTAGGCATGTATATAATTCCAATCTAACTAAGCCAAGCATATAACTATGATAAACTAAGAACAATATAATTGCAAATATAATCAAGTAGAGCAAAGTCATAACCAATATATTGAAATAGAACAAAGTCATATTCATAATATTGAAGAACAATGATGAACAATTGAAGAACAATAGAGGAATTACCAAGAATCCTCTTGACAGATCCGGGAACCAATCGAAGATTGACTCCTTCTAGTTCTAATCCTATGTAGCTATGCTAACTAGAGATCTAGTTGATGTGGTGGCTCTAGGGCTTGATCAGAGGCTCTCCTCCTGAATTAGGGTTTGAAGTATGAGACGAGGGGGCCTCTCCTCCAGGGGCAGGGGCCTTGCTTATATAGCCCTTTCGGATGAATCTGGGCCGTTGGATCAAACCGACATTGATCGTGCGGTTTTCCTTGATCCTCTAGGTCGGTGGAGCATAATCCTCGAGGCGGAGCCTGATTGGCTGAGCCAGCAGGGCGGGCGCCCTAGGGACTAGGGCGGGCGCCCTGCCCCCGGCTCTGTTACGCCTCCCGTTCGTTCTCGTGGCTTCTGGACTCTTCTAGATGTAAGATAATTACGTGTTCGGTTAATATCCCGTCATTAATCCGACATGTGGGCCTTTCTTCCATATTTCCTAATAACCCCCTGCAGAAATAGGTAAACAGCAAAACTCGTGGAATTCTGTCAGATAAAACCCTAAGTCTAGGTGTTGGTTTCATTTGGATCCTTTTCTCTATTTATTTGATAGTTATAATTGATACTTAAGGATCGTCAACATCGATGCATGGCCGCTTCAAGCCTTCCTTCTGCTCGGAAGGCCCGGACGATGCGAGGTGGTCCGTCTCGGTCGGCTCTCAGGGCGCATGTTCCCCCACGTGAAAAGGGAAAGGTCCTCCCCAGGACGCGTCACCGCCTGCCGGCTCCCCCTCATCTGCCAGATCCTCCCATGGGATGGGCGATGCGAAGCTGTTGGCTCCCTCCTTCTCCTTCTCATCTTTCTCTTTCTCATCCTCTTCCTCATCCGACCCTTGGCGTCACTTTCCTCGGTCCAGCTGCACCCTCTACATCCTCTGTGCTTTCTTCTTCTTGTTGTCCTTCTCCTTCCTATGCCTCTCGCTCGCGACGTGGTTCGCCTCCCTAATGGTTGCGTCCTCTGGCAATAGCACGTGGGAGGTCTGGGTGTAGAAGTTAGGCTGCATACTCTAGTTCTCAAGATCAAATAGCAAAAGAAGCAATGACTAGGAGAGAAAACCAGGAAGGGACTTACCAACTCGGTGAAACCCATGTCCGGGCGCATCGCGGGGTGCCCCAAAATCGGGAACTCAAATGTGTCATTGAGCATGTCCATCGCCTTTCGGATGCGCTGCTCAATCTCGCTATTGTGGTGCGGTCCCCGAGTGAGCACCGTCCCCTCGCACGGTGTGTCGTCATCTTGTAGAGCGAGAGGGTCTGTGCCATCAGCGGCGCAACTCCCCTTGTGTGGTACACCCTGATGATGCCAGCCCCACAGACGCTGCCACTCCTCAGCAGTGCAACGGCGTTGAGGAGGTCACACAACCTCCTCTTCTCCTTCTTGATGGGGCCATACCCCCACTCTAGGGGCACTTCCTCGATCAAACGGCCGGGGAAGAATGGCAGGGGACGGCGTCATCGTTCTTCAAATAGGACCACAGCTTGTGCCACCCCTTGTTGGATTTCGTCAGCGCAATGGGGATGTACCTACCTACCCGACCGCCACGGAGATGGATGCACGCGCACCCCGTTAGCACAAACAGCTCTACCTTGTTCTTCTCCCTCTTCTTTTGTAGGGAAACAACGTAGAAATACTTCCATAGCTCAAAGTGGGGCTTGATCCCCAAATACCCCTCGCACAGCATGACGAAGGCTGTGATTTGCTAAATCCCGTTGGGATTCAAATGTTGTAGCTCAATCTTGTAATGGTGCAGTAGCCCTCGGAGGAATCGATGGGGGGAGCCATGAGCCCGTGCTCATGGAAGGGGATGAAGGAGATGACATAGCTGTCGGGCGGCGCCAGAGCATCCTCGTCGCCGGGAATGACCCACTCCGACGCCTCGGTCCTCGTAGGAAGAAGGCTATGCTTGACAAGACTATCCATGCGGGCATGAATAACGTCCGAGTAGCACCATGGCTCCATGAGGCCATGGAGGTAGAGGGGCGAGAGCTCTACCAACGGTGGGGAAGCGAGGGTAAGGGACCCTAGGCGCTAGCGATGACAGGGCAGAAGGTGCAAGATTGCAATCAGGCGTACCGAAGATGGGAGGTAAGATCTCTATTTATAGGGAAAGGTGGAATGAGAGGTGAACCGTCCGCTTGATCCACATGCCTGCCGCATCCCATCATCACGCCCCTCCGAGAATCATGTACATGCCACCCCTGGCCTCTCCCTCAAAGGATGCGTCGGATGGTAGTTCACCCGCCCCGATGGGCCACGAACTGCTGCAGGTGTTGACATTTCTTACATCACTATGCACTAAGTTGTCATCCCTAGCATGATGCTCAAAATGCTAGTAATTGTAACTACACTTGAAAACTCTAAATAATATTAAAACATTAGTATCTGCAAGTGCATAGATAAATCACCTATCGTAGCATTCTACCCAAAGTATTCCGAGTATCATTTATATATTTTAATCCCAATGGAAGGACCATGAGGCAAATGTTTATATAACTAAGTAAATGTGCACACCTATGACAAATCAACCACTCTTATACTTTAGCAAGGGCAAGTCAAGTAAAAGATAAATAAATGATAAATGAGTTCAACATGATAATGGTATTCCAGAGATAGAAAGCAAAGACTCATTAAAAGTAGTATGACTAATCCAGAGATTCGGTCAGAGTAAGAATTCCTAAGTTATTCCTAAACACTAAGTCTTGTTGCTCACTCTAGCATATATATCCTCATCTACTAGTAAAACTAAACCAAGCAAAATTATAAGGAATATCAACTAGGGAGAATCCGAAACATAGTCTTCATCTCCTTTAAGACCGGGCTCTACCAATTAATCTATATACGGGGGATAGACTGCAAATGATTCAACGCAACTGTCACCTACGCGATCTACCACCTCCCGGCACATAGTGGGCACTCATAGGGGAATTTCATATCTAAGCACCACGCTTACATAATCAAAGCTACTTAACTCTCGCACGAACTGAATTAAGTACTCTACGAACATATGCAAATGCAGATCATCAAATAATACTATATCCAATATATAACTAGAGCAAACTAAGAACATAATAAAGAGAAACATAATATTGAAATAGAATAAAGTCATAAATGAGATACAAAGGCAAATTACCAAATCTCCAGACGAACAGATCTGGAATCCTGAGCAAATCGCCCAACTCTACTCCAAACTCTCTAGAGAGCCTATACTAAGAAATTGAAGAACTAGAGCTCTCTCTATATAACCTCTAGAAACCCTAATATCTAGACTACTCTTGACTTATGATCAGGTGATGATATCCTTTAGGAGGGGGTCTGGGTCTTTATTTATAGCTCTGAGGAAGAACCGTCAGCCCTTGGATCAAAACGACTTCACGAACGGTGGAGATGCATCCTAGGAGCGATGGAGGAAGTCTCTAGAAGGGCATAGAGGAATCCCTCTATGAGGGGCCGAGTGGCACTAGGGTGGGGCCAGCCGGCCCCACCTGGCAGCTGCCGGTCCTCTGGTTCGGTCTCGTGCCTTTTAGTGTCTTCTAGAGTCTTCTGGTGCATATTTCGTCATGGTTAAGTTTCGTGGCCTTTTTGATAATTTAATCCTCTTTTCATTCTCTCTAGAATATCCCTGCTGAAAATAATAATTCACCAAAACTCATGGAAATTATCAGTAATAACCCCTAAGTTTCTATTAGTGACCATTTCTATACATAAAGTTGATGGTTTGTGATGGATGATAACTACCGTCAATAGCAGGTAAGAGGAATACGGGGCTAAAAATGCTCCTACGACCCATCAAAGCCTAGGAGTTCAAAGGCTGGCCCATTAACAGGTTCGATAGCCACTTGTAACACCCGAACTTTTCAAATTTTGCAAGTTTCTAAAATTTAATAGAATTCAATTATAGTAAAGACCAAATTTGTAGTAGGAGGAAAAATGATTTATAATTTAAACTCAATTCAACATAGGCTTTAATTGTTCTGTTGCATTCATGTCGTTTGCACTTTGTTTTATGTTGTGATATCTTTCAAAACACGTTTAGAAGTCGTTTCGAGCCTCCCGAAAAAATTTTCTCGCTTTTCCGAGAATTAAATTCCTTTTTCCTTCAGCTTAATCTTTTTCTAGCAACCTTTTGATCATCATTTCATGAACCCCAAACACCTTCTATTAATCCATCATATTCATATCTACCTCTAGAAATTTTCTCAGGCTTTTCTCCAATTCCTGTGATTTTTCGTGGCTTAAATACGATTTCAGCAATTTTCTGTAATTTTTTTAACTAGGAAATAAATCCCAAAATTAATAATTTTGGTAACTTTTCCAAACCCTACATATAAATACATGCTGGTGTTCTCCTCGACAAGAGGTTTCCAGAAGTACAATCCTTTTCCACAGCCGCCACTCGTAGCGATCTAGATCGGACGCCGAAGTTTGGAAAACTTAGGTTTCCGACGAACTCTTCGGTGAGCTTTTCCGGTGAAATCGTTGCATCTCGGCGTCAACCATCACTGCCAAGAGGTAGCCCTCGTCCTTCTCTATGCCATGGTATATCCGGTTGAGCGAATCCATCACCGATTCATCGATTCCCCATCTCATCTTCTTCTCCGGCGAAAAGCTTCCATGGATGGCCATGTTTTTCCTTCTCTAGCCATGGGCGTGTGCCCCCTCCACTTGGCCAGCCGCCATTCCGCGCGGGTGCCCTCGCCCTGCACCCTGTGGCCTCGCCCACGCTGCTTCTCCTCTCCGCCTGCGCCCTGCTGCCGCGAACAGCAGCGCCACCGGCGCCCTTGCTGTGGTCGACGGCCACTTCTCGGTTTCTGGCTGAGCGGACTCCTGCCGTGGCTCTCCGTGGGCCCCACATCGCGTCGCCGCTGCCACGCTGTCGGCTGGCCGGTAGGCCAAGGCCGAGGCCGAGCTTCTCTCCCGTGCGCGAGCAGCACAGCAGCCCCACAATCGGCCATGGTTGATGCCATGTCGTTCATCTGAGGAAGAAGAAGAAGGACTGTTTCACGGATAAAATATTTTCGAAATCGCAGATTAGTCCTCAGTTTTTCAAAGGCCATAACTTATTCATTTTAACTCTGTTTTTCACGTTCTTTATATCCACGCGATCGTAGAGATGAGTACTACTGTTTAGTACATGTTTTATAAATTTTTGATGTGCTGTGTTGTACTATTTTTTTAATTATTTTTGTAGGCCATTTTGATGTTTGTGCGCAGACGGTGCCGACACTGTGAACTTCCAAGACCAAGAGTTCGACACCTCCGATCTGAACCACTTTGAAGGCAAGTGTCCTTGACCATACTTGCTCCTACATTTATTTTATTTTGAGTTGATTTTAGTTAGACCATTAGTTGCATGCATTGTCTTAAATTGAATCCTATGATTAGGGTTTACTAGCTTTTGTCACATTATCCTTGTAACCTGGTGGGAATTGATAGAAGTCATGCTTAGCCTTGCTGTCATGGATGGGTTGGGAATGTTATAATTTAACGTTGATTAATGATCTATGCAACATGTGGGATGGTAACCTGTTTAGCAACTTGGTGACTAGGAATCTGGCAGGAGGGAAGGTTTGGTTGAGGTTGGTGTATGCCATGAAATGGCGGCTGATGTTGGTGGTTGGTTTTGTGCTTGTTCCTGTTGGATTCTAAGGACCGGTTCATGGACAAGTAACCTGGCTTAATAGCGCATCCACGAGGTCTATATGGTACGACCTGGCTAATTAATTAGCTGCCCATTCATGTGCATTGTGGAGAGTTAGGTGGCACAAGAGGGGGCCTAAATCGGCGAATCCTTAGTGAATGCACAGGGATGGGAACAACAGCTTTGTAAAGGCCTTGTAGTGTGACCCCGCTGAGCACCTAGATAGTGTGAGGCGTGATGGGGGAAACATGACTCGTGGTGAAAGTGTGCAACCTCTGCAGAGTGTAAAACTGATATATCAGTCGTGCTCACGGACAAGAGCGGCCTGGACTTCTTCTTGATTAGATGGTTTTGGTTTGGTTGGGTGGTTCCCTTGGTAAGGGAATGGGTGGTTCAGATGAGATCTTGGATGGAATCCAAGTGTGGTGCTCAGATGGGATCTGAGTGTTGGTTCAAGTGGTTCTCTAAGGGGAAAGCAGAATCTCACTTAGTTAAATAGGTACTTAAGGATTTAAGGTAATAGGTGTGTTGCTTTAGGTGCTAGTGTCAAACCAAGTTAGCCTATCCTTGCTTTAAGCCTCATGTCATATTTTTCCTACACTTGCGGAGTATATTTCGATGTACTCACCCTTCCTCTTTGTCCCCTTGCTACCCCACCCAGATGCTAGAGATGATGTGGAGGAGTATGCTGAGGACGATGCCTTCCACCCTGATGACATGTACTAGGCTGGTGCTACCCCCGGTCAGCCTTCCTGTGAAGATGGAGCCTTTTCCGCTAGAGTTTCAATAAATTTTATGTAATTTTCTTTCAGACCCATGGGTCATTTTGTAATGAAATTTAACGTTTAAGTCTTGAACAATGCAATGATACTATTATGACGTAGTCATATGTATGAATAATTGATCCTGGCATACATATGATGTGCACTCAATTTTATACTTAAAATTGGGTGTGGCAGAGTGGTATCAAAGCTATTGTTGACCATAGGACGCTAGCCTTGTTAGACATGTCGGTTTTATAAAACTATTTTAATAAAAATTGCTTGCTCTCAATTTCTCTAAATTCCTTGATGCTCAATTTGAAATTTTTGGTGCAAAATAGGTTCCTCCGTCCATAAGGTGCATCCCTAATGTGTGTAACGAATAGATTGTTGTGTGATTTGGTGCTTGTGCTAATGAATGATTTGGACCTTTGTAATGACTGTTGGTGTGTTGTTAGCCATGAGGCTACAATGACATCATTTGTTTTCTAGTTTTATTTTTATAGTTGGGGTTTTCTTTCTATCCTATCTCACTCTTGTCCATGATCATACCAGATGATGAACACTAGGAGTGGCAAAGGAGGTGCAGGCAATGATTAGAACAATAGCAACCAGAACCCTCCACCACCGCCTCCACTCTATGATCCGGTGCAGATGGCCACCATGCAGAACCAGATGATGCTGACCATGCAACAGATGATGGCCAACATGCAGCAGATGGCTCAAGCTAACCAGGCACCATCACATCCACCGCCACCTCGTCCAAAAGATGCTCTCAGAGGGTTCATGATGACTCAACCTCCCATCTTCAATCTTGCCGTGGAGCCAATGGATGCAGATGATTGGCTCCAAACAATTGAAAGCAAGCTAGAGATTGCCCATTGTGAAGGACATGACAAAGTCCTTTATGCTTCCCATCAGTTGCAAGGTGTTGACGGTCCTTAAGTACCAAACATAGTTATCAAATAAATAAAGAAAAGGATCCAAATGCAACCAACACCTAGACTTAGGGTTTTATCTGACAGAATTCCACGAGTTTTGGTGTTTGTCTGTTTCTGCAGGGGGTTATCAGAAAATACGGAGGAAAGGCCCACACGTCGGGTTTACATAGAGATAATAACGTGTTCACTGATTTTCTATCATCTAGAAGACTCCAGAAGCCACGAGATCGAACGGGAGGCCGAACGGGCCCGGAGGCAGGGCGCCCGCCCTGCTCCCTAGGGCGCCCGCCCTCACCTGGGAGCCAATCAGGCTCCGTCTCGCGGATTATGCTCCACCGACCTAAGGGATCAAGGAAAACCGTGCGATTAATGTCGGTTTGATCCGACGGCCCACGTTCACTTGAGGGGGCTATATAAGCAGGACCCCTGGCCCCTGGAGGAGGCACTCCCTCATTCTCAATTCCTCAAACCATAATCTCAGGAGGAGAGTCTCTGATCAAGCTCTAGAGCCACCACATCAACTAGATCTCTAGTATAGCATAGCTACATAGGATTAGAACTAGAAGAGTCAATCTTCGATTGGTTTCCAGATCTGTCAAGAGGATTCTTGGTAATTCCTTTACTGTTCTTCATTGTTCATCTTTGTTCTTCAATATTATGAATACAACTTTGTTCTATTTCAATATATTGATTATGACTATGCTCTACTTGTTTACGTTTGCGATTATATTGTTCTTAGTTTATCGTAGTTATACGCTTGGCTTAGTTAGATTGGAATTATATACATGTTTAGGATCGTATAGCGTTTATCCATCGGATCCATGGGTAAATGATAAATATTGTGTAGGCGTGGTGCTTAGACCATATTTATCTGCGATTGCACCTTATATGCCGGATCGTGGGGTGGTCCGCGATGGTGACAGCTTCGTTGGTTCTTATATAGTCCCCCTCCCGTGTGTAAGGCAGGCAGAGCAACATTATTACGGGGGAGTGATTGCTATGTTTCTCATCTTCCTTGATAATATCACTATGCATGGGCGTAGTCCTTTCTCGCAATGATTGCCAAGTGTACTTGCACTAACTATGATATGCTAGACTTTATAGTTAAGAATAACTTAGGAAATATCCTTGTAGTTCGTCCTAATACCATGCTAATGACTTGCTAGAATATCTGTTGAGGTGCTTATCATTATTATATGTGGCTAGCTGAGCAGATTAATTATCTTTGTCACCATTCATACTTTATCTATATTTTATGTGACACTTACCCCTGTATGCAAGAGATAGATGAATGCTCTCACTTATACATGCAATGATTGATACTCATTCCTATATTCCATTCCATAATCAACATTGATGTTAGTAATCCCTTCCCAGTGGTAAAAATATAAATAACGATACCTGGAATACTTCCTGGTTAAAATGCTACATCGGTATTAATCTGTGCGCTTGCAGATCTTATTTATTATTTATTTAGAAGAGCAGTTGCATATTTCAATACCGCATCTCTCATGTCATGCTGGGGATGACAACTTGGCTTAAGTGGCATGAGGGATAGGTTCGGCATTTTTGGCGCCGTTATCAGAATTAGAAAACTAAGTCTACTTTTGGTAATGACGTTAAGAATGCCCAACAAGCATTTTTGGCGCCGTTGCCGGGGAAGGTTGATTTACTAACAAGGAATGAATACGGAATTTGAGTCATCATTCGCATCATTAAGTGATTGAGATCATCAATTCTCCCATACAGATTTACCCCTGTATTTTTTCCATTCTTATTGTTTTGCAGGGTGATGTATGAATAGAGGACATCTTCCAGAAAGTTATGTTGACAACCCCGAAGCATTAATCAGAGGGGCAAGAGCCAAGCTCAAGAAGTTAACACTTCGACGCAACACTTCATCCAATCCAGAACACCGCCGAAGTTTCATCCGGAATTTGTCAACAGAGTTCGCAGCCATGGCGAACAAGACGATCCGCGAGTTCTCAGCTCCCACTACGGACAACATCCGCACTGGACCTGCCGCGGCCATCGACAAGAACTTTGAGCTCAAGCCAGGGCTCATCAACATGGTACAAGCCAACCAATTTTGTGGGAAGCCGCACGAAGATGCAAGTGCTCATCTCCAACACTTCCTAGAGATTTGCAGCACATTCACTATATTAGATGTTCCCAGAGACGCCATACTACTTCGCCTTTTCCCATTCTCACTATTGGGTAGAGCGAAGCAGTGGTTCTACGCGACGAAGGATAAGAACACTACGTGGGCACTCTGCTCTACGAACTTTCTGGCTAAGTTCTTTCCCATGGGCAAGACCAATGCTCTCCGTGGGAAGATTACAAGTTTTCAGCAACAACATGATGAATCCGTTCCAGAAGCATGGGAGCGCTTTCAAGATTACATCCTAGAATGTCCCCATCATGGAATGGAAAGCTGGCTACTTATGCAGACTTTCTATCATGGGCTCATCACTAGTGCTCGTGAGACCATGGATGCTGCAGCTGAAGGCGCATTTCTATCACTCACCATACCACAAGCTACAGCCCTTGTGGAGAAGATGGCGTCCAACCAAGGTTGGAACGAAGAGAGGACTCAAACACGCAAGAAGGGTGGAGGTATGCACCAGCTCAAGGAGGTAGACATGCTGTCTGCAAAGTTAGACCTACTCATGAAAAAGCTCGATGACAAAGCTGGAGACAAAAGAGAAGTCATGAACGTCTACGACTCTCACATGACTTGTGAGGAATGTGGAGATACTGGACACTCAGGCAATCACTGCCCTGAGATGCTTGAGGATGCAAGGTACATCAACAACAACAACAACTACAACCGTCCTCAACAAAATCAAGGTTGGAATCAACAGAGGCCTAACTACTCAGGTAACTACTCAGGTAATTATCAAGGTAATAACTCTTACAACAACAATAATAATTTTCCACCCCTGAGAGAGTTAGTGTCTAATCAAGGAAAGCTAATGGATAACTTGTCTAAGAAATTGGCATCCAATGATAAAATACTAGAAAACATAAATAATAGAATGGGTAATTTCTCTACTACCATCAAAAACCAAATTAGCTTTAATAAAATGATTGAATCTCAGTTAAATCAAATAGCTGCTGCTGCTACTAACCCCGGTATACCATCACAACCAGAAGGATTAGAATCTGCAAATCTTGTAGACATGTTTGATGCAGGTAACTATTGGAGTAATCCCGCTGTCGGAGTACATAATGACCTTTTGCCAGTCAAGAGAGGCGATCTAGGACGCCCCGTCATCCCGATCTCCATCGGCATGGTGGACTTCCCAGAAGCACTCTGTGACTTTGGCTCCAGCGTCAACATTATGCCCAGGGTACTCTATGAAAAATTCATTACATATCCTTTATCAGAAACAACTATGTGTTTGCAGCTTGCAGATCGGACACTAAGCTTTCCTAAAGGAATATTAAAGAACATGTGTGTCCAAGTTGGTACCTCGTATGCTCCAGCTGACTTCGTGGTGATAGAGACCGGGTCCGATGAGAGGTCACCAGTTATTCTGGGAAGGCCATTCCTGAACACCTCGGGAGCTGTCATCTACGCCAGCGCTGCGAAGATCAACTTCAACATCAAGGGGAGGAAGGAGACGTTTTCCTTCAAGAACAAGATTACACAAATCCCAGAGCAACCCCAACATGAACCAAGGAAGAGGACCAACAGGAGGAACAAGCAGAACAAGAACAACCAAGGATGGACCGAATCAGCTAAGATGGTCACTGCAGTTCAAGGAGGTCAAGATGGTCGACTCAAGTCGCCGTTCCTAATCAAGAAGGACGACCCAGGCATGCCAAGCATTGAGTGCTCAATCAATGGATACTCCTTTCAGAAGGCGCTCTGCGACACTGGATCAGGCGTCAACATAATGGCCACAGTCACCTATCATCTCTTGTACGGGACCATGCCCTTAAAACCAACATACACTCAGCTCCAGATGGCAGATCAGACATCCCGAAAGGTCAAAGGTATAGTAACCGATGTCCCTGTTAAAATTAACGATCATTTTGTCCATACAGACTTTCAGGTCATTGACATGGGAGACGATGAGTACAAGCCATCCATCATCCTAGGAAGACCGTTCCTAGGCACCGTCAAAGCAATCATCTACATTGGAACCAGAGAAGTCCATATGCATTTCCCCTCTGAGAAGATACGCCGCTACTTTAATGACCCTAACTATATAGTTGAAGATTCTAAGCAGGTCAGGACAAGAAGAAGGCGACGTAACCGTAACCAAAGGAGGCAAATCATCAAGGACGTATGGGCAGACTATGAAGGAGAGGTCATAAGGCCCGAGGATACACAACAGGAGATCGAAGCACCAAGTCGGGTATGGAAAGTGAAGACAGTTACACAAGAAGAGGAGGCGCTGCCGGAACCACCGTCTACGCCACCCAAATCCCAGGAAAACTAAGAAGAAAAGAAGTCCTGTTCGGAGGACTTAAAAACACCGAACGCCGTGCCAAGAGGTAAACTTGGTAGTTATCATTTTCCCTTTAATTATTGCTCAGTTAATCATGTTCATTCTGTCTAAAAAAATGTTGAAAATAGTAAGCCCCATGTGAGTATGCGAGTGGCATAAAACCCATAAGTACATTCACTGTGGTGGCATAAAAAATATAATAATATATTTTTTCTGTTCTATAAAAATGAAAATAAAAATAGAGAGTGACATTTATCAAGGAAGCTCAAACATGATAAAGGCTAGATATTTATGCTAACGCTTAATCAAGTTCCACGAAGCTTTGTTGTCTATTTGAGCTCCACAGAATTCAGGAAGACTAGCAGACGGAGGATATCCTAATCATTGTCAGGGTGCTGCCAACATTCAAATACACCTCTGCACCTGCTAGCTACATCAGAAGAAATTACGTCAAGATCCAGCTTGGGGGAGAGCACCCCCATTTATCCCGATAAGTATTTTTATCTACATTTATACCTATGCTTTATTAAAATAAAAAGATGCATAATCATAAAAACCCAAATAAATATTTTGTGTTTATATATATTTGCTTAGTTTAATAAATAAATAAAGTAGCTATGCTAAACTGAATCTTGAAAATAAAACTCTAGCATGGATATGATGAATAGTTACTCTGCCTAATTTTCAAATTTGTTCTCTCTCTAGTTTAGACATAACTGTTATAATTTAAAACTGGCTCTAAACCTGAACTAGTGGGAAGAGAACTTGATCTGAAGTCTAAGTTGTTAGCGGATATGATATGGGAAGGTTGAGCTGCTATTTATCTGTTCCTAGAGATGCTAGAATTCTGGAGAATTTTATCTTTGAAAATGTTTAAAATGTTGCATGATGAGTTCCTGTATGATGAGAGTTTAAATTCCTACCACAGCCATATATACATGCTTGTTAGATTAAGAGCCGCACTTTTACTACTTACTGCTTATGGGCATTGAGTGTGGTCAAGCTGTGTAGACCCTTAGGAACTTGTCATGTGGTTAAAATCAAGATTCACTTGCACGTTCACTCATAAATGCTGCTTCTACTCTAGAAGTACGCATCCACATATATCCACTCATTTCCATCTCCAGATTCACCCAAAATTATTCTACTCCTGACCCGGGAGAGAATAGCCAAAAACATTATCACATTCCTGTTATTCCCTGTGAAGTTAATGCTCAAGTCATTTCTACTACCACTTGCTATATTTTCAAAAGAGGGAGATTGCTCTAAAAAATATATATATAAATACGAGAAAATAAAAAGGAGCAAGTGCTCGGAACCTCGAAGAAAGAAAAAGTGAGACGAGAGGTAAAAATGGACAAGTGTCCGACAGTAGAATTAGGGGTACAAGATACCCACCTGAGAGAAAAAAAAATAGAGCATCTCATTCCCCTCAATAGTTTTAAAAAGCAAGAAAGGTATGTATTCCCTCAAAAAGAGCATTAGACTTTTGTTATCACCATCATCACCACTCATTCACCACACATGCACATCTTGATTTGACTTATTGACTTGTTTCTCTGGATCCATGGTTTGACTATGCAATAAATGTTCTATGAGTATGTATACTGTATCTCCCACCTATGAGCTCCAGATATCAAAGCCTTATTAGAGTAGGGTGAGAGAGAAGGCAATGTCACTACGCCTTATACCATAAATACCACATACTTTGAGAGAGAAGGCATATACCATTACTGCCTTGGTAAGGATCCAGAAATACCACAAAAGAGAGACCTGAGAAAGTCATACAAGGAATCTCTGAGTTTTATTTAAAAAATTTGCAAAAACTCCAGAGCTATAGCTGATCAAGAATAAGAGACATGGCGTTTGACTAGACCGTTCTATCTTTTAACCACTCAAGATGCAGGTGACGGTTGCAAGCCCCATGGTGAAAGGTAAAATGAGTAAGTTTTAAGTCTTGACAGTTTACTCTAACTCAGGGATGAGACCTTATTTGAAAGCATATGTACCATCAATGTTCAAAGGTGTTGCAGCAACTTCTGATCCATAATGAGTCTATCCTTGCTCAGGGACGAGCAAGAGGTAAGCTTGGGGGAGTTTGTTGACGGTCCTTAAGTACCAAACATAGTTATCAAATAAATAAAGAAAAGGATCCAAATGCAACCAACACCTAGACTTAGGGTTTTATCTGACAGAATTCCACGAGTTTTGGTGTTTGTCTGTTTCTGCAGGGGGTTATCAGAAAATACGGAGGAAAGGCCCACACGTCGGGTTTACATAGAGATAATAACGTGTTCACCGATTTTCTATCATCTAGAAGACTCCAGAAGCCACGAGATCGAACGGGAGGCCGAACGGGCCCGGAGGCAGGGCGCCCGCCCTGCTCCCTAGGGCGCCCGCCCTCACCTGGGAGCCAATCAGGCTCCGTCTCGCGGATTATGCTCCACCGACCTAAGGGATCAAGGAAAACCGTGCGATTAATGTTGGTTTGATCCGACGGCCCACGTTCACTTGAGGGGGCTATATAAGTAGGACCCCTAGCCCCTGGAGGAGGCACTCCCTCATTCTCAATTCCTCAAACCCTAATCTCAGGAGGAGAGTCTCTGATCAAGCTCTAGAGCCACCACATCAACTAGATCTCTAGTATAGCATAGCTACATAGGATTAGAACTAGAAGGAGTCAATCTTCGATTGGTTTCCAGATCTGTCAAGAGGATTCTTGGTAATTCCTTTACTGTTCTTCATTGTTCATCTTTGTTCTTCAATATTATGAATACAACTTTGTTCTATTTCAATATATTGATTATGACTATGCTCTACTTGTTTACGTTTGCGATTATATTGTTCTTAGTTTATCGTAGTTATACGCTTGGCTTAGTTAGATTGGAATTATATACATGTTTAGGATCGTATAGCATTTATCCATCGGATCCATGGGTAAATGATAAATATTGTGTAGGCGTGGTGCTTAGACCATATTTATCTGCGATTGCACCTTATATGCCAGATCGTGGGGTGGTCCGCGATGGTGACAGCTTCGTTGGTTCTTATATAGTCCCCCTCCCATGTGTAAGGCAGGCAGAGCAACATTATTACGGGGGAGTGATTGCTATGTTTCTCATCTTCCTTGATAATATCACTATGCATGGGCGTAGTCCTTTCTCGCAATGATTGCCAAGTGTACTTGCACTAACTATGATATGCTAGACTTTATAGTTAAGAATAACTTAGGAAATATCCTTGTAGTTCGTCCTAATACCATGCTAATGACTTGCTAGAATATCTGTTGAGGTGCTTATCATTATTATATGTGGCTAGCTGATCAGATTAATTATCTTTGTCACCATTCATACTTTATCTATATTTTATGTGACACTTACCCCTGTATGCAAGAGATAGATGAATGCTCTCACTTATACATGCAATGATTGATACTCATTCCTATATTCCATTCCATAATCAACATTGATGTTAGTAATCCCTTCCCAGTGGTAAAAATATAAATAACGATACCTGGAATACTTCCTGGTTAAAATGCTACATCGGTATTAATCTGTGCGCTTGCAGATCTTATTTATTATTTATTTAGAAGAGCAGTTGGATATTTCAATACCGCGTCTCTCATGTCATGCTGGGGATGACAACTTGGCTTAAGTGGCATGAGGGATAGGTTCGGCATTTTTGGCGCCGTTATCAGAATTAGAAAACTAAGTCTACTTTTGGTAATGACGTTAAGAATGCCCAACACCAGGCCAGGCAAAGAACTGGTGGACTGCTTACACCGCTGCTCATGAGGACCCCCAGATGATCACATGGCAGGAGTTTCACCGCAGCTTCCGTGCCCATTATGTTCCAAAAGGTGAAATCAAGGTGAAGCGCAAGGAGTTTCAAGAACTCAAACAAGGCTCAATGACAGTTCATGAATACCTCACTAAGTTCACACAGCTGTCCCGCTATGCTCCTGGTGATGTTGATGATGATGAGAAGAAACAAGACTGCTTCAAGGATGGTCTTCACCCGGGGATTCGCTATGCCCTGTCATCTAATGACTATCCCACCTTCTAGAAGCTAAAGCTTTCGTAGTGGAGAAAGAAAGAAAGATTCTAGAAGCTGATCGCAAGAGAAAGATGTCCTTTCAGGGCCAGTCTTCTAGCAACAACACTCGCCCCCACTTCAACCAGCAGGGCCAAGTCATCCATCAAGGAGCTCAGTACTAGCAGCAGAGGAATTCTAATCAAGGGACTGGTCAGTACTAGCAGCAGGTGCAACCTCAACAGTCATAGCAACAGCAACGTCAGAATAGTCAGGCGTTTCGTCAGGTGGTTCAAGCTCAGCAGCAGAATCAGAACCCTCCAAGCCAGGGGCTACCAGGATTGGTCCTTGTTTCAAATGCAACCAAATGGGACATCTCGCCAATAGGTGCCCAAACAAGGAAGCAAAACCAACCTCAGCAGCAAGCTCGTCATGGAAAGGTCAATCATGTTGTTGTTGAGGAAGCTCAGAACACTTCAGGTGTGGTGCTTGGTATGTTCCCCATCAATTCCAATCCTGCTATAGTTTTATTTGATTCCGGTGCATCAAATTCTTTTATATCCAGCAAGTTTGTAGCACAATATAGCATACCAAAAATTGTTATGAAGTGGAAAATGATAGTTCAATCTCCTAGAGGAGAGTTGTTGTCCAGGCATGTATGCCCAAATATAAGTATTTCCATAAGGGGGTAGATTTCCTTGCTCACCTTATTGTCCTGGAGTCCAATCATTCTTGGAATGGATTGGCTTACTAAACATGATGGGATAATCAGATGCGCTAGGAAGGTAATTTAGTTGAGGCATCCAGATGGTACGAAGGTGGAGTATCAAGCAGAAGCAGAAGCAACTGAGAGAATCCAGCTAAACCAGGCAAATGCTGTTGAAGAGCTCAAAGTAGTCAGTGATTTTCCAGATGTATTTCCAGAAGAGTTACCAGGTATGCCACCAGACCGAGAAATTGAGTTTTCTATTGAGTTAGTACCTGGCACTGCACCTATTTATAAGAGGCCATATAGAATGGATGCAAATCAACTAGCTGAATTAAAGAATCAAATCCAAGATCTCTTAGATAAAGGGTACATACGTCCTACTTCATCACCTTGGGGAGCCCCTGTTATTTTTGTTCCAAAGAAAGATGGGAGTACACGGATGTGTGTTGATTATCGTGCATTAAATGAAGTAACAATCAAGAACAAGTATCCTCTCCTTCGAATTGAAGATTTGTTTGACCAATTGAAGGGTGCATGTGTGTTCTCTAAAATTGATTTGAGATTAGGATATCACTAGTTAAAGATTCGAGCCTCAGATATTCCTAAAACTGCCTTTGTTTCTCGTTATGGGTTATATGAGTATACGGTAATGTCCTTTGGATTGACTAATGCTCCAGCATACTTCATGTATCTTATGAACAAGGTCTTCATGGACTATTTGGATAAGTTTGTAGTGGTGTTCATAGATGATATTTTAGTCTTTTCGAAGAATGAGGAAGAGCATGAAGAATACTTGAGATTAGTATTGCAGAGGCTCAGGGAAAATCAACTATATGCAAAGCTTAGTAAATGTGAGTTTTGGTTGAAGGAAGTCTCCTTTTTGGGTCATGTCATCTCTAAAGGAGGAGTGTCCGTTGATCCAGGTAAAGTGAAAGATGTTCTAGAATGGGAAGTGCCTCAGAACGTTAGTGAGATTAGGAGTTTCTTAGGAATGGCTGGGTATTATCGACATTTCATTGAAGGATTCTCAAGGATAGCAAGACCTATGACCAAGTTGTTGGAGAAAGGTTCAAAGTTTGCGTGGACAACAGAATGTCAGGGTAGTTTTGGTGAACTCAAGAAGAGATTAACTTCTGCTCCAGTTTTAGTCATGCCATATGTCCAGAAAAGTTTCTCTGTTTATTGTGATGCTTCACGACAAGGTCTGGGATGTGTTCTTATGCAAGAAGGGCATGTAGTAGCCTATGCCTCAAGACAGCTCAGAAAGCATGAAGTGAATTATCCAACTCATGATTTAGAGTTAGCAGCAGTGGTGCATGCTCTGAAGATCTGGAGGCACTATTTGATTAGGAAGAAGACTGAGATCTACACTGATCATAAGAGCTTAAAGTATATTTTTACTCAGCAGGACTTGAATCTTCGTCAGCGTAGGTGGTTAGAACTAATAAAGGATTATGACTTGAATATCAACTATCATCCAAGCAAAGCCAATGTGGTTGCAGATGCACTGAGTCGGAAGAGCTATTGCAATGTGTTGGAATTACAAGAATAACGACCTGAGTTATATGAGGAGTTCGCCAAACTCAACTTGGGTTTTGTATCCAACACTGAAGTTGTTGCTATGGAAGTAGAGTCTACATTGGAACAAGATATCCGCAAGGGTCAGTTAACTGATGAGAAAATTATAGAGATCAAAGGATTGACCAAGGAGGACAAAGCCCCAGGATTTGTAGTAGATGAACAAGGAGTGTTATGGTTTAAAGGGAGAATTTGTGTTCCTGACATAAAGACAATTAAGGAGTTAATTCTTAGAGAGGCACATGAATCAGCTTACTCTTTACACCCTAGAGCACAAAGATGTATAATGATCTCAAGCAACATTTTTGGTGGTATGGCAGGAAACGTGAAGTAGCTGAGTATGTGGCATTGTGTGATACGTGTCAACGAATCATGGCCAAACACCAAAGACCAGCAGGGTTACTACAACCACTAAAAATTCCAGAGTGGAAATGGGAAGAAATAAGCATGGATTTTATAGTTGGCTTACCTCGAACACAGTCGGGTTATGATTCTATATGGGTAATAGTGGATAGGTTGACGAAGGTGGCTCATTTCATCCTGGTTAAGGAGTCATATCGAGGAGCACAGCTTGTAGAGTTGTATATGTCTCGGATTGTGTGTTTGCATGGTGTGCCCAAGATCATAGTATCAGATAGAGATACACAATTCACATCACGATTTTGGAAACGACTGCATGAATCAATGGATACTCGATTGAATTTTAGTTTGGCATATCATCCACAAACAGATGGTCAGACAGAGAGATTCAATCAAATTCTAGAGGATATGTTGAGAGCTTGTGCCCTTCAGAATAGCAAAAGTTGGGATAAGCATCTACCATATGCAGAGTTTTCCTACAATAATAGTTATCAAGCAAGTCTTAAGATGGCACCATTCGAAGCCTTATATGGGAAAAAGTGTAGGACTCCTTTCTTTTGGAACCAAGTCAGGGAAAGAAGGGTATTTGGTCCAGATGTTATAAAAAGGGCCAAGGAACAAGTAAAAGAAATTCGTAACAACCTAAAGACAGCTCAGTCCAGACAGAAAAGCTATGCAGATAAAAGACGACGAGAATTGACATTTGAAGTTGGAGATTTTGTATATCTCAAGGTATCACCCTTAAGAGGTCTCAAGTGATTCAATGTTAGAGGAAAGCTTGCACCAAGGTACATTGGCCCTTTCATGGTGATTGATAGGAAAGGAGTGGTAGCCTATCAGCTAGAATTGCCTCCACAACTTTCAGGGATACATGATGTGTTTCATGTTTCGCAATTGAAGAAGTGTTTAAGAGTCCCAGAAGAACAGTTGCCTCTTGAAGAACTTAATGTGAGGGAAGACTTGTCTTTCTCAGAGCCTATTAAAATTTTGGAAAACTCAGAAAGAGTTACCCGAAACAAAAAGGTTAAAATGTGCAAAGTTCAATGGAAACATTATTCAAAAGAGAAAGCGACTTGGGAAAGAGAGGATGATATGAAGGCAGAGTTCCCTCATCTTTTTGACGATCTTTTTGAATCTCGAGGATGAGATTCATCTTAAGGGGGGTAGGTTTGTAACACCCAAACTTTTCAAATTTTGCAAGTTTCTAAAATTTAATAGAATTCAATTATAGTAAAGACCAAATTTGTTGTAGGAGGAAAAATGATTTATAATTTAAACTCAATTCAACATAGGCTTTAATTGTTCTGTTGCATTCATGTCATTTGCATCTTTGTTTTATGTTGTGATATCTTTCAAAACGCGTTTAGAAGTCGTTTCGAGTCTCCCGGAAAATTTTTCTCGCTTTTCCGAGAATTAAATTCCTTTTTCCTTCAGCTTAATCTTTTTCTAGCAACCTTTTGATCATCATTTCATGAACCCCAAACACCTTCTCTTGATCCATCATATTCATATCTACCTCTGGAAATTTTCTTAGGATTTTCTCCAATTCCTGTGATTTTTCGTGGCTTAAATATGATTTCAGCAATTTTCTATAATTTTTTTAACTAGGAAATAAATCCCGAAATTAATAATTTTCGTAACTTTTCCAAACCGGAAAAATGATTTATAATTTAAACTCAATTCAACATAGGCTTTAATTGTTCTGTTGCATTCATGTCGTTTGCATCTTTGTTTTATGTTGTGATATCTTTCAAAACGCGTTTAGAAGTCGTTTCGAGTCTCCCGGAAAATTTTTCTCGCTTTTCCGAGAATTAAATTCCTTTTTCCTTCAGCTTAATCTTTTTCTAGCAACCTTTTGATCATCATTTCATGAACCCCAAACACCTTCTCTTGATCCATCATATTCATATCTACCTCTGGAAATTTTCTTAGGATTTTCTCCAATTCCTGTGATTTTTCGTGGCTTAAATATGATTTCAGCAATTTTCTATAATTTTTTTAACTAGGAAATAAATCCCGAAATTAATAATTTTTGTAACTTTTCCAAACCCTATATATAAATACATGTCGGTGTTCTCCTCGACGAGAGGTTTCCAGAAGTACAACCCTTTTCCGTAGCCGCCACTCGTAGCGATCTAGGTCGGACGCCGAAGTTTGGAAAACTTAGGTTTCAGATGAACTCTTCGGTGAGTTTTTCCAGCAAAACCGTCGCGTCTCGGCGTCAACCACCACCTCTAAGAGGTAGCCCTCATCGTTCTCTTCGCCGTAGTATACTCGTTTGCGTGAATCCATCGCCGTTTGACCCGTTTCTCATCTCATCTTTCCTATCTCCGGCGAGGAGCTTCCATGGCCGGTCACCTTCATCACCCGGTCAGCCCTGCCCCTCCAATCCTCGCCCAGCCATGGAGCCGCACCCCCTTAGACCCGCAGTGCCTTGCCACCCCTCCACGCGAGCCCTGCCGCGCGTGCGAGCAGCACAACAGCCCCACAGTCGGCCATGGCTACTGCCATGTATGTGCTGTACAGAGGAGGAAGAAGGATTGTTTCGTGAATAAAATATTTTCGAAATCGCAGATTAGTCCTTAGTTTTCCAAAGGCCATAACTTATTCATTTTAACTCCGTTTTTCATGTTCTTTATATCCATGCGATCGTAGAGACGAGTACTACTGTTTAGTACATGTTTTATAAATTTTTGATGTGCTGTGGTGTACTGTTTTTAATTATTTTGTGGGCCATGTTTGATGTTTGTGTGCAGACGGTGCCGACATCGTGAACTTCCAAGATCAGGAGTTCGACACCTCTGACCCGAACCACTTTGAAGGCAAGTGTCCTTGACCATACTTGCTCCTACATTTATTTTATTTTGAGTTAGTTTTAGTTAGACCATTAGTTGCATGCATTGTCTTAAATTGAATCCTATGATTAGGGTTTACTAGCTTTTGTCACATTATCCTTGTAACCTGGTGGGAATTGATAGAAGTCATGCTTAGCCTTGCTGTCATGGATGGGTTGGGAATGTTATAATTTAATATTGATTAATGATCTATGCAAAATGTGGGATGGTAACCTGTTTAGCAACTTGGTGACTAGGAATCTGGAAGGAGGGAAGGTTTGGTTGAGGTTGGTTTATGCCATGAAATGGCGGCTGATGTTGGTGGTTGGGTTTGTGCTTGTTCCTGTTGGATTCTAAGGACCGGTTCATGGACAAGTAACCTGGCTTAATAGCGCATCCACGAGGTCTATATGGTACGACCTGGCTAATTAATTAGCTGCCCATTCATGTGCATTGTGGAGAGTTAGGTGGCACAAGAGGGGGCCTAAATCGGCGAATCCTTAGTGAATGCACAGGGGTGGGAACAACAGCTTTGTAAAGGCCTTGTAGTGTGACCCCGCTGAGCACCTAGGTAGTGTGAGGCGTGATGGGGGAAACACGACTCATGGTGAAAGTGTGCAACCTCTGTAGAGTGTAAAACTGATATATCAGCTGTGCTCACGGACAAGAGCGGCCTAGACTTCTTCTTGATTAGATGGTTTTGGTTTGGTTGGGTGGTTCCCTTGGTAAGGGAATGGGTGGTTCAGATGAGAGCTTGGATGGAATCCAAGTGTGGTGCTCAGATGGGATCTGAGTGTTGGTTCAAGTGGTTCTCTAAGGGGAAGGCAGAATCTCACTTAGTTAAATAGGTACTTAAGGATTTAAGGTAATAGGTGTGTTGCTTTAGGTGCTAGTGTCAAACCAAGTTAGCCTATCCTTGCTTTAAGCCTCATGTCATATTTTTTCTACACTTGCGGAGTACATTTCGATGTACTCACCCTTCCTCTTTGTCCCCTTGCTACCCCACCCAGATGCTAGAGATGATGTGGAGGAGTATGCTGAGGACGATGCCTTCGACCTTGATGACGTGTACTAGGCTGGTGCTACCCCCGGTCAGCCTTCCTGTGAAGATGGAGCCTTTTCCGCTGGAGTTTCAATAAATTTTATGTAATTTTCTTTCAGACCAACGGGTCATTTTGTAATGAAATTTAACGTTTAAGTCTAGAACAATGCAATGATACTATTATGACGTAGTCATATGTATGAATAATTGATCCTGGCATACATATGATGTGCACTCGATTTTATCCTTAAAATTGGGTGTGATAGTGGTATCAAAGCTATTATTGACTGTAGGACGCTAGCCTTGTTAGACATGTCGGTTTTATAAAACTATTTTAATAAAAAAATGCTTGCTCTCAATTTCTCTAAATTCCTTGATGCTCAATTTGAAATTTTGTATGTCACACCTGGCCCAATTTAGAATTTGGCCTATAGTGACCCATGTGAATGTTATGAGATATTGTGGAGAGTTTAGTCTCACCTTCGTTGTTTAGAGTGGGATAGACCAACATATAAGGCTTCTAGAGTCCATCTCACCATCCCCAGGTTAATCCTTTTACGCGAACCGAAGACGAAAGCGTAAGTGGGATGTTGGTAGGTGTGGTTCATTTAGCGTGTAGAGTGGATCTGAGCCGTTTAGACTCTGAGGCGTTACAAATGGTATCAGAGCCAACCTTCGCATCCACGGGCGCATGCGGGCTAGGGGCTGGACATGGGGTTCATTGCACGTGTAGGCTCTGCGGAGTGCACGGCGTGGCACATGTGCCGGCACTGGACGCACGGTCGCGTGTGCTAAGAGGGAACGTTCTTGGTTATCGTTTGCCTGATTGTGGGTATGTTGGGCCCGACGAGAGCGTCAGGTTCTTTGAGGGGGGGTGTATGTCACACCCGGCCCAATTTGGAATTTGGCCCATGTTATGAGATATTGTGGAGAGTTTAGTCCCACCTTAGTTGTTTAGAGTGGGATAGACCAACATATAAGGCTTCTAGAGTCCATCTCACCATCCCCGGGTTAATCCTTTTACGCGAAGCGTGGACGAAAGCGTAAGTGGGATGGTGGTAGGTGTGGTTCATTCAGCGTGCAGAGTGGATCTGAGCCGTTTGGACTCTGGGGCATTACAAATATGTCACACCCGGCCCAATTTGGAATTTGGCCTATAGTGGCCCATGTGAATGTTATGAGATATTGTGGAGAGTTTAGTCCCGCCTTGGTTGTTTAGAGTGGGATAGACCAACATATAAGGCTTCTAGAGTCCATCTCACCATCCTCGGGTTAATCCTTTTATGCGAAGCGAGGACGAAAGCGTAAGTGGGATGGTGGTAGGTGTGGTTCATTCAGCGTGCAGAGTGGATCTGAGCCGTTTGGACTCTGGGGCGTTACAAATGGTATCAGAGCCGACCTTTGCAGCCAAGGACACATGTGGGCCAGGGGCTGGACATGGGGTTCATTGCGCGTGTAGGCTCTGCGAGTGCACGGCATGGCACATGTGCCGGCACTGGGCGCACGGTCACGTGTGCTAAGAGGGAACGTTCCTGGTTATCGTTTGCCTGATTGTGGGTATGTTGGGCTCGATGAGGACGTCGAGTTCTTTGAGGGGGGTGTATGTCACACCCGGCCCAATTAGGAATTTGGCCCATGTTATGAGATATTGTGGAGAGTTTAGTCCCACCTTGGTTGTTTAGAGTGGGATAGACTAACATATAAGGCTTCTAGGGTCCATCTCACCATCCCCGGATTAATCCTTTTACGTGAAGCGAGGACGAAAGCGTAAGTGGGATGGTGGTAGGTGTGGTTCATTCAGCGTGCAGAGTGGATCTAAGTCGTTTGGACTCTGGGGCGTTACACCACTCCAAGGCATCTTTCAGAGTGAGGGGTGGAAAGGATGGGCCCGCTAGCGGACACTACCCGGGCACGCGAGCGCCATGGGCATCCTGACCCACGTTCGAGTCTTGATGGCACATGGTCCATGGTTTTTCCTTGAAGAAAGGCGATGAGCCCTCAAGACTAGTCGAACGGACCCAAGAACTATATGGATTGGTAGTAAAAAATCTAGAGTCTATCGTCAGCCAATCCATGTCGGATCCCCGTGAATGGGAACTAGGGCCCCACTTGAACTGGCCCGTTAGCAACTCACCGAGCACCATGATTCGTCCAATGAGGAAAACATGGCACGGCTCGACCCCTCTATTTTTTTGATAAAACACTTGAGGGTGAACGATTAAAAGATGAGATGACCCCTTGACCAGACCCCTGTTGCGCACGGAGGCTTAATTACTCGGACTCGCAGAGAGACCCAATGCGCGGTCACATACAAATGAAAAATTGACCATCACCATCGAACTAAAAAGGCCCTACGAGCTGTAATAGGCAGGCTAGCACTCCAGAGTCTCCTCATACGGAAAAGCCCGTGGAGGAGTATCCTACTCCTACGCAGGCTCGAGGGCAACTGTTGGGTACCTATATTAGGGTACCGAAAGGAGGATTGATGGCCATCGATAACCAGTTCAACTAGATGATTAAGGGGCGTGACCGTGACTCCATCTGACCCTCAGAGCATGGGCCCTAGCTTGCCCGCCCTGGGGACATGGGGTCCGGCTCGCCCGACCCTGGGGACACGGGGCCCCAACTCACCGACCCCAGGGATGCGGGCTCTGACTTGGCCGACCCTAGGGACGCAGGCCCCACCTCATCCCTTCTCTCTCAACCATAGGGGCACAGGCTCTGCCTCACCTGAGTACGCAGGTCCCACAGGGGATCGCGACTGCCTCCAACTACTGCAGACATAAAAGCTCGAGTCCAGGGTCAAACTTTCAACATCGGATGGGGGTGGGCATCCCTCGACACGACCCGTAGCTGTAACACCCCAGGTGTTTATCACCAATTAAGCAAGGGTTTTTGAGTTCAAACATGACCTGTGAAGTGGTAATGAAGATGTCGAAGCCAAGTCTATGGAATAGAGTCCCAACTTAAACTTGAATATTGCACCATCGCTTACATATAGGCCCTTTTCAAAAATGTATGCTTGGGTGGTGTTATTGCAATATCTTCATGTGTCTCACCTTAGTACCTATCTATATTGGTCACTAGAAAAGTTTCATGAAGTTTGGAGTCAAAAAGTCACATGAAATGATAAGTTATATCCTTGTTGGAATGGTTTTACTAAGTGCTTGAATTGCACTATTAAGTGAATGGAAATATAGGTCATCAACCAAACCTTGCAACCTTGCCCAAAAGACTCTAGATGGATTCTACAACAAAAGTTGCGAAAGGTTCGTGTTGAGCAAATGCCCAGAAAATGCTCTAATGAATCAAAAAGGATAACTTATGCTTTATCGTGATCCTACATTGGTCAGAGTATAACAGTAGCTTCTATATCAGTTTTGGGGTTGGACCTTAAATAAAAGTTGTAGTCCATATTATGAGGAACAAACTTTGTTTAATGGTCAAGAGCTAGTTTGGTTCCTAACCTAGTCAAATAAAGCTCACAAGAATCAACTCAGTGCTGTTTTGAAGCCCCAAAATTTGGCTAAGTGTTGATGACTGAAATTCCATTTTCAGTTTCCATGTAACTACATTGGGGAATTAATATCTTACAAACCGAGCTGATCCAGCCAAAGGTTCCTTAAGAAATATTGTTGTCCTCATGTAGCTCTACCATGTTGATCATAGTGCCTCAGGTTAATATGTGACGCTTAAAGAGTTAGAAGGGGGAGAAAAATGCCGTTTCAGTCAGTGTGGAACCGAAGTTCAGATTTCAGTTTTGATGTACCCTCCTTTAGGACAGTATATCTCTCAAACCGAGTCGAACCAAAACTAGATCCTTTAAGAAAAGTTGTAGTCCTCATATAGGTCTACAATAATGTGGAATTGGTTTAGCATTTACTTGCTCGGTTTGGGAGATGGAGAGGGGAGAAGAAGGTAGGTTCAGTCGGCCTTCAATTGGACAGCAGATTTTGTTTTGAGGTACCCTCCTTTGGAGCTCTATATCTTCTAATCTACGAAGATTTAGCTCTTGATTATTAAAGCAATATTGTTCATCTCGCAAAGCTCTACAACTTTGCCTCTTGCACCAAAATCAATGGACGACTGGATTAGGAGATAATGGAGGATAAAAATGGTGTTTTCTGTCAAATTTTCGCGGTGGTATTGTCAGCTCCATTGTAATTTTGAACTGCAGCGATGCAGCGAGTCATGGCCGACCACGCACAGACGCGCTACGCCGCGTGGTCCTCGTGCTCGCTTGCATGACCGCCACCTCGTGTCCACGCGTTGCCACACTCGTTGATGTGGATAACCCGAGCCCCTCCCTCGGTCTCCCTCATCTCTCTCGCTCCGTCTCGCTCTCGTCGTCATGGAAGTCGAGCACGAGCAGAGTCGCGACCGTCGTTGCTCCTCCTCCACACGGCGCCGCTGCCCAGCGCTCCGATCCATCCCGCCACGCCCCTCGCTGCCCTGCTCACCCTCCTTGTTCTCCCTTGCCAGAGCGCGGAAGCTGAGCACCACCACGGCCACCACAGAGATTATTGCTGGCACTGCCGCCGCCTCCATGGCCGAACAGAGCTGCTGCTGCCGCTCCTCGGCATCGCGTGCTTGCAGGCCACGCCAAGCTTGCCTCCGGCTCTGCGGCCACTCCTTTAGCCCGGCGAAGCTCTAGCACCATCACGCCGACCTTTAGTCCAC
Organism: Saccharum spontaneum; assembly: GCA_022457205.1. Classification (NCBI taxonomy): domain Eukaryota; kingdom Viridiplantae; phylum Streptophyta; class Magnoliopsida; order Poales; family Poaceae; genus Saccharum; species Saccharum spontaneum. The sequence goes on from CM039614.1 coordinate 34,441,185, forward strand.
CGTCACTGCTCGTCGTCGCGAAGCTTTTCCACCGCCGATGCCTGTGCGCGTGGCCGGCTCGCCTCAGATTGCCGTGGAGCGAGCCAAGGCCACCATCGGGTGCGCGTGGATGCCTGGATGCTTCCCCACCCCTTCCCCGCAGCCGACGTGCCTCCTCCGGCGAGCTCCCTCGCCTCACCTGCTCTGATTTTCGACCAAGGGCTTCGCACAGGAATTCAACTAAAGGGAGGGACCTAACTGTAATGTCATAGACTCATATGACTGCCAATGTAGGGCTCCAAATGAAGTGAAATTTTTGTGGCATGCTACTCATGTGATGTTTGATGTGTGGTAAAAATGTCATGAATTTTAGTTGTAGTATGAGTGAGTTATTGATTCATCTTGCTATCACATGAATTTTTGCATTATCCTTTTGTCTTTTTCATAGAGGTTGATATATATCTCAAAATGGTTTGAAAATTGTATAGTGAACTATTGAGAGCATATTTAGGCCGCTGTAATTTTGGTAGAATTTATTATGCATTTTTGGTAGGTGTTCATAATTCCACCTAATTATCTAAGATAAATTAAGAAATGTATTAAAATAATTTATCTAGCATTGGACACTATGTTTTCTGGTGTTCATTAGTCATGGGTGACATGTTGGTAAAGTTGGTGTTGTCCAATTATATGTTTGCAACATAAGTTAATAATTATTTCTTGCAAATGAGGTTTCTGGACAGATCTGGGAACTTAGCAAAGTTCTTCATGATAATGTGCTTTGTTGTAAAACTTGTTTATATAAAAGTTGTAGATAATTTATGTATCTAGCTTCTGTTAAAATTTGGTGGCATTTGGCCATATAGTTTAGGAGTTATAGCTGTTTAAAGTTGGGGTACAGAATTGCTTGCTCTCTGTCTTGTTAGATCAGTTGCTGTGTTTATGTAAATTTGACATGTTAAACTTTGGAATCATGCTGTGATGATTATAAATGAAATATAGATAATTTCATAAGCTTTCCATAATGTCTTCTTGCAAGTCATTTAGAGTTGTAGATCTCTAGTTATGATTAAATTACTCAGCTGTTGGTCTGATGTCCAGAAGGTAGCAATTTCTAGTTCTAGTACTTTGATTAACTTTGTCATGCTTGGGTATTGAAGTGTGACTCATATCTTTGATGATACTTGGGTGGTACCCTGTGATCTTGTGAGACTTGTTTCTTGATTGATGTGCTTGCCCTCTTCTATGTTATGTCTTAATGAGGATTAAGTTAATTAGCTCTAGGGTTTATGTGAACTTTGGTATGCTTGCATGATTACTTTGTTTATTGCACTTCTATGCATTCATACATATGCATTATTGCACCTCATTTAGGTACGCTAGCTGAAGCACGTGAAGGACCTGATGTGGAGCCAAACCCGAAGATGGAGTTGGTGGATCTATCCCAAAGATAGAAGGACCGAACAAGTGATAATTGGGAGATGCTCGCCCAGTGAATTCATCTGACATACTCTAACTTGAGTCGGATCCCAGGCAAGCCCCGGAGCATTATAAGTCTCCTATCTTCAAAGCAATTAATTCTATATATGTTATAAGTATTGTTGCATTAGGTGATAGGAGTTGGTTGGAAACTCTTGCTGCATTATATCATTCCTTGTCCAGATATATGAATCCCTGAATCCTACATAGACTAGGATCGAGTAGATGCTTAGCCCTGCTTTAAGCGGTAGAAGTTAGGTGATTTCCTGTCACCTGCGAGATGTAGGGATATTCATATATGGCACGGTTGGCTATATTTGCTATCGTGGAATGGAACCATGTGTTAATAAAATGAAATGAGACCGGGCGGGATGACGATAGTGAAGCAACAAGGCATGGAGGTCTTGGGTGTGGATCTATCCCCGTCTGAGCCGTTTAAGGACCGATTCGATGTACGTCCTTGAGTCATGTTGAACGCAGTCTAACACTTAGTTGGCCGGATAAGTCGTTCCGACCGCGAAGTCGAGTAGTATGGTTCAGGCTGGGAATCGAATGGTAGGTTGCATCTTGGAGGAGAGAAAGGATGTGCTTGGGGACATTGGCGTGAGACCAAGGGGGGTTAGAGTCCCTATCACCTGGCAGAGTGTCGCCCTTGGGGACGCGACATCATTCGGACCCGCGATTTCTGAACTGTACGAAAGGTGACCTAGCAGCCCTCGCCAGGCGTGACTCGGTGAGTGTTAGAAATACCCCTCCAGCTGGATAGGAATTCGATTCGAATCGCCGTCGCTCCCGGTTAGTGAGCACTTGACTTGAGCAGCGGCAACGTAGATTCCATTAAATTGAATGGATGGTTAATTGGATAACGATGGAAAGGTTGCCTCAATTTATACCTGCTATGGTTAGTATTGTTTGCTCCTAATAAAGTGAGTGCTCTAGTACAGGTTCTAATATAGATGACAGGTTAATGATAATTAACTTGATGCTTAAGCATTAATGATTACTTATTCATAATAAGCTTTTATGCAAAATGTTATCAAGCTAGCCCACTTTATATCAGCCTTGCATGATCCTTGGTGTCACCTTATTTCTGGTTTATGACGGGTAAGTCTAGCTGAGTACATTGTTGTACTCAGGGTTTTATCCCCACTTGTTGTAGGTTGTGATGTATCATGGCGACTGCAAGAGTTGGTTGACTCCTGCCGTAGAGGCGGAGTGTGATCATGGGCATGATCCTTCTGAGTTACCTTGTCTCTAATGCTTTTGTTGGAAGTCGACCTTGGTACTGGCATGTATTTGAAATAAGATAAATGTTAGTTTCAAATTACTTTGCTTCCGCTACTTTTTAACTTAAGTTGTAATAACTATGTTGAACTCTGATGTATATTGAATTACTTGTGAAATGGTTGTAACATGTGACTTGTTATGTTGAATCACTACGATCTTGGCTTGTATGTTGGTTGGTTTGAAATCCCTCGTGATTTCATTGGACTACCGGAGTTATATGGGCTCAAGTGCGAGAATTTGATCACTTCGGTGATTGTTTTTGTACTTGTGCTCTTATAATTTGGACAGTTCTGTTACAGCTGGTATCGGAGCAAGATTCAACATTAAACTTGTCGTATGTGTAGTTAAAACAAAGGTTTTGTTTTATAAAATCAGTTTTATCAACTTATAGCTATATATAGGTTTATGAAAACTGAATTCTAAATCTAAGTATGCCAGTGGTCAATTTCCTTATGCCCATATAAGGATTATTAGGTGGCTTATATAAGTACTAACTTGGGGGTTTTTTAATTTTGCATCTACGCCCAGGCCAAGGTATGTATGTGTGATAACTCTCCGACACTATGCTACCCGGTGTGTTAGATTAGAGGTAGCCTTCATATATGAAATAGCCATATATGTCGTTAGTTTACTTTTATGCAACGTCGCACCTACGCTCAGGTAAGTGTGAGTTGTGAGAGCATGACCGTACAAACCGCGGTCTAGGGGAGAGCTAGTTTTGGTTACTGGATTATTTACATGTTACACACATGTATATATGAAGGTACTTAATTGTGGGTGATCTGATCGAATGATTCGGGTAGTTTTGGTGCTACATGTACGTATACAGGGGTATATGTATATGGGAGTGCTTAGAATTTTACCTTCTTGTTTCCTTGTGTGCTATATTTGGGGAAATGTTGGGCTGCAATGAAACTTTTCTGTAGGTACGCTAACCACGAATATGTAAGTCGAATGTAGCTGTCGACTAGCTATATATCGGGAGAGTGCGTGTTATGCCACCGACATAGAACGTGATCGCCACCTTAGATTGGCAATCTTGTGAGGACGAATAGGACGAAACATGCATCTTCATGATTGTTGCTTTATGCATAGCTATGCTCCTCTCACCCTTGTCCTTTACAAAGTAACTTATGATTGATGTGGTACACTATCTTTCTTGTGTGGAGTAAAACAAGAATGCCTTGTTCCATGTTGCGTAAATAGAAGGTGCTTGAGAAATGTGTGTTTAGCTTTGCTAGAAATAATTGTGGGTACATGCTTGAACCTATAGAGGCCCTCTAGTTAGCTAAGTAGTGGATATGTTGTTCATACAAGCATTTGCAAATGCTTTAGACCTCACTTAAGTAATTGGGTTCTCAAGAATGAATTAAATTGGTGTTGGTCTAAGGTAACAATGTTTAGAGCTACTAGGATATGTTTGTGTGCTCTCTTGTTAAGTAGAACAAAGGCAAGCTTAGTTTTGCTTGTCGAATGTTGGCTGCTATAATGTTTTATGTTGTAGTGATGCTTTTGTGGTCACAATGGTGTTTTCTGTAGTTATGGAGAATACCAAAGTTGTAGCTAACTTACTCATCTAGCTTGTCCTAAAATTTCATGACCCTAGGTCTTATGGGTTGAGAGTTATGAATTTTAAAAGTTTACGGTCAAGATTTGCTAATGTTCTGAATAGATCTGAATGTTTGGTTTGTTTGACCTGTGTGCATATGGAATCGTGTCTTGGAGATAATAGAAGAAGTGTAGTACTTTTTCTAAGCTTTCCAAAATGTCCTATAGCACTAATTGGGGTGATAAAAATCTCAAGTTATGAGCTTGCAAAATGGAATGACAGAATCTGTCCAAATCAGGGCAGAAATGTCTTCTTTATCTTGTTTGGCCTTGTTGGCTATAGAATCATCTTAATATGATAATAAGAAAGTTATAGACAACTTAATAACCTTTACATAAAGTTAAGGCTCAGCCTTGTTGTGTCTCTAGGACTCCAGTTATGCGTTTTTGAAGTTCTTATCAGTTTTCTGTCCATATTGGTACAGATCTGAAACATTAGCATTGTTGGCCATGTTAACCTATGATTTAGCTTTTGGTATGAATAACTAAAGTGTAGTCATATTCCTAAGCTTTCTAGAAAGTCTAGGATCACCTTTGTGGGATGTCTATAACCTCAGTTATGGTTGAAACAAGTAACTACTGTGCTGCTATCCAGATTCTGTGCACATGCTAAGTTAGCCACCTTAGCTAGCGTTTGTTTTAGAGCTAAACTTGTAGTTAGTTCATGCTTGAGGTAAATGCTTATTTTGGGTAAGCCTTGTGCTTTGTATTGGTTGCTTAAGCCCATTCATTTGAATTTTCTCAAACGACTGTTTGATTGTGATGTGTATGTGTGCTTGTTATCTAGGTAGTGCCCCAGTTGTCACCTCGTTTGTCCTCGGTAAGCATACGAGTGTCGAATAGCTTTATCCTAGAACAACATTTACGTTAAATAATTATATGGTTGTTGTCTTCAATTAGGTTTTCTCTCTTAAGAGCCTGAGCCTGTAGACTTGGTGGTTAGTCCTTGAATGTTTGTATCCATGCCTTTGTTTGACCGAAAGCCCAAAGTTTAGTTCTTCTATATGTTTGCATAAGCCGTGGGTGTTTTGCAACCCTTTTTGTGAAGACCCTTATCGACTGACCAAGTTAACTTTTATCAACGCTAGCCTTTGATCATGGTTCGTACGTTGCCAGTTGTGGAGACTGTACCCAAATCCATGTTGGACCTTCCGGTTACCTCTCCCAAAGGTTAGCTAGTGTGACGCAACGTCTCTCTGCTGATGTTTACCAGTCTTGATCTCATGTTGTGGTCCAACATGACCAAATCTCATGGTAATCTTTCATTTTGTCCTCATAGTGGTGAATGCTAGGCGTACGTGGAATTAAGCAAAAATCTCGCGCTTAATCGCATTCGACAATTTAGCTATGTTCTCTTGTGAGGTGTTTTGATCTGCGAATAGTTTCCCTGTTGGTTCTAAGCCTTGTGACTACCTTTGCTTGCTATCCCTCCTTGTATGGTACTTGTTCGGACCACCAATCTGTGTCATTTGAAATTCCTCATCGGGCGTCTGTTCGGTAATGGTGTTACGATTAGTATTCTGCGGTGCCACGATGAAACCTAGGGCCTCCCTGTGACCGGCCGACACATGATAGTGCTGCCAGGCATGCGCTGGTATCGAGGTTGCTAGTCATAGCCCATTATGGAACTACATCGACGTGGGCTTTCTTGTGAGATGTTCCTTGGTTATCTTCCCATATCGTATCGTAAGATCCATATCTTAGACTGAAGGTAGTGGAGTTTCCTTCTGAAGTTGCCAAGAGGATAACCTTTGAAGAATATGTCACCGACATAAACATTAACAGACTGCAATAGGTGGTAGACAAGTGACTCTACTTAGTTGTCCCAGTATTGACGAACGTCATCTAGTGAGCAAAGTATCTCATCTCTGTTGGATAAACAGGACACACAACACTTACTATTGGACAAGTCATACGTTGGATAAGACTCGATCGTCACATTATGCAAGTTTTAACCTTTGTATGCATAATGGCCATACAATCGAAATCAACCATCTCTGGTGTGATTCCTTATCTGTAGACTTCAATGTCCGTCAACTATCCACATCAGCCACTGTTGTTGTGGTCAAAAGTGAAGATTTGGAACTTTTAGTGTTGAGAGACAACTGATTAGTTACCAGTAGGAAGGTTAATCTCCAGCTAGGTAACGACTCTTCGGTAGCTATGAAGGTTATGTCTTACAGAGCAATAACCAACAAGAAGTTAATCAACTAGCCAACAACTTGAGAGATATTCTATCTTCTAGAGCCATTGTGATCAAGTCAATTCCATCTTGGACAATCACACAGATAGTGCAAGGTGTTCAATCAGCTGCGGTGAAGAATTAGAGAAATGCATGCCCTAGTTTCGATCAACATCCTTGTGCCCTTAGGTGCCACAAACGGTTTGTTCATAACTTTATTGGACAAAGTGTTGAGGAATATTCGAAAGCAATTTGAGAAGTGCCAAACAACAGATTTCCTATCTTAGAGCTGCTATTTGATCCCAAAGAGGAAGCCTCGGGTGAAAGTTGGCCTGACAAAGTTGCTACGCTGCAAGTCAACTCAACTTACAGTGCAACTAAGTCACGAAGGAAAAATTTTTACTCAATCGCTTGGTGGAAGACTACCCCTGCGGTTTAGTGAATATTTACAACTTTTGTTGTCCTTCAGGCCTCGCTACATCTTTCTGTGAGAATTAATTTCCAATGATGACATACTTTGGTACCTTATAAATGTTTTTACCCAAGAGGTTGCATCTGATTCAACCCAGATAACTATTTTCTTTGGATAAAAGAATCTTCTTAGGTAACATTTGGCAGAAATACGAAGCCAACAGAGTCAGCTATCACATTCACTAATCCCTCAATAAACTCAGATAATACAGTGTTGTCATCAGAGAAAGAAAACTACACACATGGAACCACAAGTAGTTTTTCATTAGTTGGTGTCTAAATGAATGAACATTTACGACCAACATAGACCCTGTCTATTGGTTAGTCAGTATCCTATAGCCTCAGAGTATATTTGTCGTCTATGATCTCACCCTTTTGGAAGGTTGTACTCAAGCCATTTTGGTAGAGAACTGCTTTTCAAAACCGTGTGAACATAGAGCCATTTCAACGAGTATACTTCTAAATATTTCGGTCTAGTGTCAAGTTCATATGGCCTATGTTGTGCTCTTTAGAGAGTCAAATACTTGTGAGTGGTTCACTCATGGACCAAATGATCTCTGTACACTGAGAATGCAGTACGTGCTACCTTCGATTCCTCCCAAAGTAACAATGCTTCATGGAAGTCAATGAAGGAAATTCTTCAGACAAATTTTACCATGAAGAGTAAGTATCAGAAAGTGCCTTTGGTCAAATTGCTCACCGATGTTGAAGCTTTTAGCTGAATGCTATAACAGATATTGGGAACTAGATAACGTGTCTCTCTTCCTTAAAAGATCTTCCATTCTGAATCTCGGGACGCGATTCTTTTAAGGGGGGAGGGCTGTAACACCACAGGTGTTTATCACCAATTAAGCAAGGGTTTTTGAGTTCAAACATGACCTGTGAAGTGGTAATGAAGATGTCGAAGCCAAGTCTATGGAATAGAGTCCCAACTTAAACTTGAATATTGCACCATCGCTTACATATAGGCCCTTTTCAAAAAAGTATGCTTGGGTGGTGTTATTGCAATATCTTTATGTGTCTCACCTTAGTACCTATCTATATTGGTCACTAGAAAAGTTTCATGAAGTTTGGAGTCAAAAAGTCACATGAAATGATAAGTTATATCCTTGTTGGAATGGTTTTACTAAGTGCTTGAATTGCACTATTAAGTGAATGGAAATATAGGTCATCAACCAAACCTTGCAACCTTGCCCAAAAGACTCTAGATGGATTCTACAACAAAAGTTGCGAAAGGTTCGTGTTGAGCAAATGCCCAGAAAATGCTCTAATGAATCAAAAAGGATAATTTAAGCTTTATCGTGATCCTACATTGGTCAGAGTATAACAGTAGCTTCTATATCAGTTTTGGGGTTGGACCTTAAATAAAAGTTGTAGTCCATATTATGAGGAACAAACTTGGTTTAATGGTCAAGAGCTAGTTTGGTTCCTAACCTAGTCAAATAAAGCTCACAAGAATCAACTCAGTGCTGTTTTGAAGCCCCAAAATTTGGCTAAGTGTTGATGACTGAAATTCCATTTTCAGTTTCCATGTAACTACATTGGGGAATTAATATCTTACAAACCGAGCTGATCTAGCCAAAGGTTCCTTAAGAAATATTGTTGTCCCAATGTAGCTCTACCATGTTGATCATAGTGCCTCAGGTTAATATGTGACGCTTAAAGAGTTAGAAGGGGGAGAAAAATGTCGTTTCAGTCAGTGTGGAACCGAAGTTCAGATTTCAGTTTTGATGTACCCTCCTTTAGGACAGTATATCTCTCAAACCGAGTCGAACCAAAACTAGATCCTTTAAGAAAAGTTGTAGTCCTCATATAGGTCTACAATAATGTGGAATTGGTTTAGCTTTTACTTGCTCGGTTTGGGAGATGGAGAGGGGAGAAGAAGGTAGGTTCAGTCGGCCTTCAATTGGACAGCAGATTTTGTTTTGAGGTACCCTCCTTTGGAGCTCTATATCTTCTAATCTACGAAGATTTAGCTCTTGATTATTAAAGCAATATTGTTCATCTCGCAAAGCTCTACAACTTTGCCTCTTGCACCAAAATCAATGGACGACTGGATTAGGAGATAATGGAGGATAAAAATGGTGTTTTCAGTCAAATTTTCACGGTGGTATTGTCAGCTCCATTGTAATTTTGAACTGCAGCGATGCAGCGAGTCATGGCCGACCACGCACAGACGCGCTACGCCGCGTGGTCCTCGTGCTCGCTTGCATGACCGCCACCTCGTGTCCACGCGTTGCCACACTCGTTGATGTGCTTGCATGACCGCCACCTCGTGTCCACGCGTTGCCACACTCGTTGATGTGGATAACCCGAGCCCCTCCCTCGGTCTCCCTCATCTCTCTCGCTCCGTCTCGCTCTCGTCGTCATGGAAGTCGAGCACGAGCAGAGTCGCGACCGTCGTTGCTCCTCCTCCACACGGCGCCGCTGCCCAGCGCTCCGATCCATCCCGCCACGCCCCTCGCTGCCCTGCTCACCCTCCTTGTTCTCCCTTGCCAGAGCGCGGAAGCTGAGCACCACCACGGCCACCACCGAGATTGTTGCTGGCACTGCCGCCGCCTCCATGGCCGAACAGAGCTGCTGCTGCCGCTCCTCGGCATCGCGTGCTTGCAGGCCACGCCAAGCTTGCCTCCGGCTCTGCGGCCACTCCTTTAGCCCGGCGAAGCTCTAGCACCATCACGCCGACCTTTAGTCCGCCATCACTGCTCGTCGTCGCGAAGCTGTTCCACCGCCGATGCCTGTGCGCGTGGCCGGCTCGCCTCAGATTGCCGTGGAGCGAGCCAAGGCCACCATCGGGTGCGCGTGGATGCCTGGATGCTTCCCCGCCCCTTCCCCGCTGCCAACGCGCCTCCTCCGGCGAGCTCCCTCGCCTCACCTGCTCTGATTTCCGACCAAGGGCTTCGCACATGAATTCAACTAAAGGGAGGGACCTAACTGCAATGTCATAGACTCATATGAATAGAACCTAAAGGACCTAGTTGTGGTAGTTTTTGCTGATTTTTGGAAATTCATAGTAAATCATAGGAAATTCCTAAAATAAAAAATGAGGACTTTTTGGAATCCTTGTGAAATTATCTATGCATTGGATCTATAATATATCATGTTTTACTTTAGATTTTTAGCTGTAAAAATAGATCTATGCTTCTAGGTTTTCAATGCTAGTTCTATTTGTCATTTTCATAACTGCCAATGTAGGGCTCCAAATGAAGTGAAATTTTTGTGGCTTGCTACTCATGTGATGTTTGATGTGTGGTAAAAATGTCATGAAGTTTAGTTGTAGTATGAGTGAGTTATTGATTCATCTTGCTATCACATGAATTTTTGCATTATCCTTTTGTCTTTTTCATAGAGGTTGATATATATCTCAAAATGGTTTGAAAATTGTATAGTGAACTATTGAGAGCATATTTAGGCCGCTGTAATTTTGGTAGAATTTATTATGCATTTTTGGTAGGTGTTCATAATTCCACCTAATTATCTAAGATAAATTAAGAAATGTATTAAAATAATTTATCTAGCATTGGACACTATGTTTTCTGGTGTTCATTAGTCATGGGTGACATGTTGGTAAAGTTGGTGTTGTCCAATTATATGTTTGCAACATAAGTTAATAATTATTTCTTGCAAATGAGGTTTCTGGACAGATCTGGGAACTTAGCAAAGTTCTTCATGATTATTTGCCTTGTTGTAAAACTTGTTTATACAAAAGTTGTAGATAATTTATGTATCTAGCTTCTGTTAAAATTTGGTGGCATTTGGCCATGTGGTTTAGGAGTTATAGCTGTTTAAAGTTGGGGTACAGAATTGCTTGCTCTCTGTCTTGTTAGATCAGTTGCTGTGTTTATGTAAATTTGACATGTTAAACTTTGGAATCATGCTGTGATGATTATAAATGAAATATAGATAATTTCATAAGCTTTCCATAATGTCTTCTTGCAAGTCATTTAGAGTTGTAGATCTCCAGTTATGATTAAATTACTCAGCTGTTGGTCTGATGTCCAGAAGGTAGCAATTTCTAGTTCTAGTACTTTGATTAACTTTGTCATGCTTGGGTATTGAAGTGTGACTCATATCTTTGATGATACTTGGGTGGTACCCTGTGATCTTGTGAGACTTGTTTCTTGATTGATGTGCTTGCCCTCTTCTATGTTATGTCTTAATGAGGATTAAGTTAATTAGCTCTAGGGTTTATGTGAACTTTGGTATGCTTGCATGATTACTTTGTTTATTGCACTTCTATGTATTCATACATATGCATTATTGCACCTCATTTAGGTACGCTAGCTGAAGCACGTGAAGGACCTGATGTGGAGCCAAACCCGAAGATGGAGTTGGTGGATCTATCCCAAAGATAGAAGGACCGAACAAGTGATAATTGGGAGATGCTCGCCCAGTGAATTCATTTGACATACTCTAACTTGAGTCGGATCCCAGGCAAGCCCCGGAGCATTATAAGTCTCCTATCTTCAAAGCAATTAATTCTATATATGTTATAAGTATTGTTGCATTAGGTGATAGGAGTTGGTTGGAAACTCTTGCTGCATTATATCATTCCTTGTCCAGATATATGAATCCCTGAATCCTACATAGACTAGGATCGAGTAGATGCTTAGCCCTGCTTTAAGCGGTAGAAGTCAGGTGATTTCCTGTCACCTGCGAGATGTAGGGATATTCATATATGGCACGGTTGGCTATATTTGCTATCGTGGAATGGAACCATGTGTTAATAAAATGAAATGAGACCGAGAGGGATGACGATAGTGAAGCAACAAGGCATGGAGGTCTTGGGTGTGGATCTATCCCCGTCTGAGCCATTTAAGGACCGATTCGCTGTACGTCCTTGAGTCATGTTGAACGCAGTCTAACACTTAGTTGGCCGGATAAGTCGTTCCGACCGCGAAGTCGAGTAGTATGGTTCAGGCCGGGAATCGAATGGTAGGTTGCATCTTGGAGGAGAGAAAGGATGTGCTTGGGGACATTGGCGTGAGACCAAGGGGGGGTTAGAGTCCCTATCACCTGGCAGAGTGTCGCCCTTGGGGACGCGACATCATTCGGACCCGCGATTTCTGAACTGTACGAAAGGTGACCTGAGCAGCCCTCGCCAGGCGTGACTCGGTGAGTGTTAGAAATACCCCTCCAGCTGGATAGGAATTCGATTCGAATCGCCGTCGCTCCCGGTTAGTGAGCACTTGACTTGAGCAGCGGCAACGTAGATTCCATTAAATTGAATGGATGGTTAATTGGATAACGATGGAAAGGTTGCCTCAATTTATACCTGCTATGGTTAGTATTGTTTGCTCCTAATAAAGTGAGTGCTCTAGTACAGGTTCTAATATAGATGACAGGTTAATGATAATTAACTTGATGCTTAAGCATTAATGATTACTTATTCATAATAAGCTTTTTATGCAAAATGTTATCAAGCTAGCCCACTTTATATCAGCCTTGCATGATCCTTGGTGTCACCTTATTTCTGGTTTATGACGGGTAAGTCTAGCTGAGTACATTGTCGTACTCAGGGTTTTATCCCCACTTGTTGCAGGTTGTGATGTATCATGGCGACTGCAAGAGTTGGTTGACTCCTGCCGTAGAGGCGGAGTGTGATCATGGGCATGATCCTTCTGAGTTACCTTGTCTCTAATGCTTTTGTTGGAAGTCGACCTTGGTACTGGCATGTATTTGAAATAAGATAAATGTTAGTTTCAAATTACTTTGCTTCCGCTACTTTTTAACTTAAGTTGTAATAACTATGTTGAACTTCGATGTATATTGAATTACTTGTGAAATGGTTGTAACATGTGACTTGTTATGTTGAATCACTACGATCTTGGCTTGTATGTTGGTTGGTTTGAAATCCCTCGTGATTTCATTGGACTACCGGAGTTATATGGGCTCAAGTGCGAGAATTTGATCACTTCGGTGATTGTTTTTGTACTTGTGCTCTTATAATTTGGACGGTTCTGTTACAGTAGCCACGCCAGGCCATGCTTAGGGGCCCACGTCACCCACAGCACTAGGCACAACGGAACGAGGTGCCATGACCGGCTGACAACGCCCACGCATGGCGCCAGTGGCAAACAGAGCCACGACGTGGAGCCATCCCCATCACCATCAGTGTCGTGACATGGAGATGTCTCTGTCATCATCTACGAGATCATCAGGGCCCACTTATAGGAGAAGAAATGTGGTGCAGCCCCAAGGCTCCCTTCCTCTCAATTCTTCTCTTTCTTCTATTCCTCTTTTCTCTCTTTCTCTCTCGTGTACCCCAGATCCTTCCCTTGGTCTATAAAAGGGAAGGCTAGGTGCCCCACCTGGGTAAGCTCTGAGGCTTTGGAGATTTCGAGCACTCTGAAGCACTTCAACTCCACTTCACCTTCACCAGAGACTTGGGATCTCATCCCTCTCTCTCCCATTTGTAACCCCTACTGCAAACTTCAGTGCTAGTAACACGAGCAGCCTTGAGCTAGACATAGGGACGTTCCGTCCGAATTAGTATACATCCTTGTGTCCTCTAGCACACCATCTGGGCCAAACACGCATTACAAATTTACTCATCGGTGGTTTGAAACACTGATAATTCTGTTGAGGACAATAGTAGTTGTTATTGTTGACAAAGTTCATATCCTCATGAATTTCAGGGCAGTTGTTCCCTGAGTGCCCAGTTTCTCCACACTCCTCGCATGTCATGCAGGAATCATAAATGTACATAACTTCTTTCTTCTCATTAGCTCGGTCTTTGAGCTTCTTCATCAGCAGGTCCATCTTGGCAGACAGCATGTCTACCTCCTTGAGTTGATGCATACCTCCTCCTCTTTTATGAGGTTGAACACGTTCTTCATTCCAACCCTGGTTGGAAGCCATCTTCTCTACGAGAGTGGTTGCAGCTGGAAGTGTAAGTGACAAGAATACACCTCCAGCAGCAGCATCCATAGTCTGACGGGTACTAGTGGTCAACCCATGGTAGAACATCTGTATGGGTAGCCAATTCTCTATCTCATGATGAGGACATTTTGATATGTAATCTTGAAAACATTCCCATGCCTTAGGGACAGATTCATCGTGTTGCTATTGAAATCTTAAAATTCTATCACACAGAGCATTGGTCTTGCCTATGGGAAAGAACTTTACTAGGAAGACAGTGGAGTAGTTATTCCATGTAAGTTTCTATCTTTGTTGGCGTAGAACCACTACTTCGCCTTCTCTAAGAGCGAGAATGGGAAGAGATGGAGTAGAATAGCATATTTGGAAACTCCCTTGATGGTGAAAGTGTTGCAGATCTCCAGGAAATTTTGGAGATGTGCACTTGCATCTTCATGTGTCTTCCCACAAAACTGGCTAGCTTGCACCATGTTTATGAGATCCGACTTGAGCTCAAATCCATTGTCTCCTACATTAATTTCTGGTCTAGTACGGATGTTGGTGGTGGTTGGAGCAGAGAATTCGTGAAGAGTCTTGTCAGCAATGGCTTCAAATTCTGGTGTGAAGCTTCACCTTGTCTGGTTGTCTTCTGAATCTAAAGCTAAGACTTTCTTGAGTTTAGCTTTAGTCTTCCTGATTAATGCTTCTGGATCTTCAACATAGTTGGTCAGAAGGTTAAAACTGATCATACATTACCCTGCATAAGATACACAAGTAGACAAAACAAGGGTAAGCCTGTTTGAGCAGAGGTCAATGGTTATTTCAATCACATCAAATAATATAAGTTTATCAATACTTTCTTTGCTAGCTACTTTCCTCGGTAACGGCACTAGTAATGCTTGATGGTATTTATTAACTTGTCACTTGTTTTAGTAGCCACCTATTATTTACCTACATCTCCAAACATTATGTTGCTACGTTGTCATCCCTAGTGATGGTGCCAAAGATGCTTGTCGATACTACCTAGCATCACTATTAGAATGATACTAAGTAGTTCTTCATTATTTTATATGACTAGAAAAAATATAAAGATATGAATGAAAAGGAATCTGCAAGCGCACAGATAATTATACCATTGTAGCACTTCACCCAAGAGTATTCTATGTATCATTATTTATATTTTACCACAGGGAAGGTGTAGCGTGGACATGTATTGATAACTTATAGTATTGATGGAGAAATATACCACTACCAATGTTCTACTCACAACAGGGGTAAGTCATATGATAAGATATATATATATATATATATATGATAAGTATTGATTAATGATAAATCACTCAGAGCACTTCTATCTATGACATTAGCATGGTCAGGTAGAATATTAGATGAATAATTCCTAAGTCATTCTTAATTACAAGTCAAAGCATACATTGATTAGTGCAATTACACCTAGTAGTCATGGCTAAGATCATCTTCATATCTACATATAAGGGGTATTACATAGGGAAGATTAAGAACAGAGCTCACTCTTCCTTCGTAACTGGACCCTACTTCTACGGCCTATATTCGGGGAGTGGACAACAAAGGACTCAACGGGAGTGTCACATCCGCAATCTACCACAAGACCCAGAATATAGAGTGTATTTGCAGGTAAAAATATATAAGCACCACGCTTACATAACATCGACCACCCACCCTGCGTACTTTGGAGTAAGCGCTATATGAACTTATGCATAAACATAATGATAAACTAGCTATACTAAGTATATAATCAAAGTAGATGAATATTGCAACTAAGAACATGATAAGATGAATATTAATATTGTCATAACAATTGTAGCAAGCATATAAAAGTAATGGAGATACAAAAGAGAGGGGGTACAAAGATTATACCAAACCACGCACTTGAAAATATCGGGAATCCAAGCAAAGCCTATTTGCCTCCCTCTAGACCTAGCCTAACTAGCTATGTCCTAAAATATAGTGGAGCTCTGAGAAAGATTAGGGTTTCTGTCTTCTCAAATGACTTGATGCCTTAGGGGGGTCAGGGCCTGGTTATATTGCCTTAAGCTTGCAACGTGAGTCCTTGGATCAAACTGACTTAAGGAACGACAGAGATGCATCCTAGAAGGCGGTGGGAAACCGACATAATAATGAGCGGCTGACAGGTGGCCCTAGGGGTCGGGCGACATGCAGGTGGGGCCGGGCGGCCCTACTTGGCAGCCTCTACCTCTCTGCCTCAGCGTGGTGTCCTCTAGAGTCCTCTAGAACCTTGCCATGTAGGTTTTGTGGTAGAATTGCTTAATTAACTTTGACATGAAGGTCCGCCTTGACGGTTTTCTGAATAAACCCTGCAGAAATCATAGATTCACCAAAACTCGTGGAATTCGTTAGTTTAAACCCTAAATGATGAGGACATCGCCAAGATGGAGTCGAGGATGACTCCAATTCAAGAAGGGGAGGATGATGAGGACATCGCCACGCTGGACACACCGACGCTATGGTTTTCCCCAAGTTGCAATTCGTCTCCAACTCAGCTGTCATGTCACCCTCGGATTCAGCAGACACGTCGTCACTGTTTCGGTCATAATTTTCTCATACGACATCGAAACGAGGCGTTCTTGGATGCGTTGGAAAGGGCACAACGACGCCGTCGTTTTGGATCTAGTCTCAGCTCCAGAAGGTTCGTGGATCATTCTGTGTGACCATGGCAAGGTGCTGCGTCACCTATTTGGGCCAACTTGGCCATGTATCGTGTCGGGCCTTAAGCCCAAGTTGTGGGCGCCCAACCCCTGGCCGTCCCCAACCCTAGGTCGAGTCTTAGACTATAAACATAGCCGCCGCCACTGCTAGACGATTAGGTTTTGTTTAGAGTTTAGTTTTCCATCGAGAAACTGAATCGTTCATTGTAACAATGGTGACAAATACTTTTACAGCGATCCAAGGCCCCTGTTCTTGATCTCCTCCACTATGTCGATTAGTCCTTTGGAACCGAGTTCTTGAACCCTCTATTGATATTCGCATCATTCATATTTGTAATTTCAGATTGCGTGTTTTTACTTTCTTGCTTGTGCTCTTCGATTCGTTTGCAGGAAAAGCCTTCTTGGCGAGGTCAATCAAGTTGTGCTTGGTTGATAACCAATAGAGCAGTGGTGTAACGGTTGCAGGGTTCGAATCGTGTCTGATTTGAAGCCGGATCACCAACGTCGAGATCTCCACAAATCAAACTTATCGGTTACCTCTCGGAAGATCGGGCCTGTACTCATCACTAAACCTTTGTTGGTGATCTCATTTATGCCCTTATACATGTTTTATTGATGGTTTATAATGGTTGTTAACTACCGTCAACACCTTGCATGAATTACATTTGCATTGTTGTCTTATGTTTGAACTAGATTGTTTATTCAACATCACATCATTTTGGCTTTTATCAAGTACCTGTGAGATAACCACTTTTCTATCCAACACTTAGCAAATAGGTTAGACCTTTAATCATATTGTCATTCAATCATCCAAAACCCACTAAAGGGCTATGCACCTTTATTGTTCGGCTAATCAGAACAATCTAATTGTCTTGCCATGAGAGTCATCTAGTGTTCAGCTATCCTATGTATATGATTGGTTAGTCAAGTTAAAACCTATCATCCCTAAGGATTTCAGACCTATCAGCCTTTGCAATGTTATTTATACACTCATTGCCAAATCCCTATCAGATAGAATCAAACACCACCTTCCTCATTCTATCAACTTAGCTCAGGCAGCCATCATTCAAAATAGACATATCTCAGCCAACATCATCATTACTTAGGAGATTACCCACTCTTTCAACTTAGCTTCCTAGGATCAACAAGCTTTCCTTCTTAAATTGGATCTTGGCAAAGCCTTTTATTATCTTGAATGGGATAGTCGGTAAGGGTCCAAAGCGAATTTTATCAATCTCAACCATGCATGCATTTCCACGCCAACTTTCTATGTCCTCAATGGAGAACCCACTGCCACCTTTCAATCCTAAAGAGGTAATTGCCAAGGCTGCCCTTTGTCACCCTATCTATTTGTTATAGCCATCAATGAGCTATCCCATCGCCTTCAAACCAAGCTTCACAATAACAACCTCTCTCGTATCACCCTAGGTCCTGGCTACCCCCCATCCACTCTCTTCTATTTGCAGACGACTTGATTCTCTGTGGTCACACCTCTGTCGCCGAAGCCCAAAACATTCAACGTATCTTTCAAGACTTTTCTCATCTCTCTAGGCAGATTCCCAACTTCAGTAAGTCAGTTATTCTCCTTAGCAAGAATGTGGACGATCTAACTAGAAACCACATCAAGTATATTTTTACTGTTCATGACCTACTTCCTAACACCTTGCACCTTGGTCACCCTATGATTTTTAACCATAGAGATAGGACAAAGCCTATTAGTTCATCATAGCTAAATTCAGAGCCAAGCTTACAACTATCACGGCACGTTAGCAGACTCACTTATATCAAATCTGTTCTTGCCTCCATTCCTTTTATTACATGTCCATAATTTTTTCTCTAAGACCTTCATGGAAAAAATCAATACCATCATTCGTCGGTTCTAGTGGGCTAGAGTTTAGGAGAACTGTAACACCCCAGGTGTTTGCCTTGCATTTTGGCATCATTTGAGCATGGTCATAGCATGGCATTAACATGAGCATCATCATTTCATGTGCATCTTGCTTGAAAACATGACTTTGCAACACATGCAACAATCAAGTTAAACAACTGCAACATAAGTAGGCTATGTGTGCTAGTGATATGACCATATGTGTGAGCCATGTTAGTTTATGTTTGAAACATATGAAACATGCTCATGAAACATGTGCAACACCTAAAGTTAGCTTAGGTAACATGTAGTTGCAAAGCAATGTTGCATTAGTGCAAATAATGGTGTTTCAGTGTACTTTTGCTTGATTTTTACTTGCCTATGATGCTACATGGTAAACTGCACCTTGCTAGTGTTTCTAAAATGTTAGTTAAGCATTTTGAGCTAGGGTTTCTATTTTTCCATGCCCTAATTCCATTTTGACTCGTGGTTGACTTTAGTTAACTCCTAAACCACTTTTGCTTCTTGATTTCAAAAGTGCTACCAAATGATTTCACATGGATGTGCAACCTATAGCAAAGTTGTAGCAAATTTGGTAAGGAATAAAAGTTTCAATATAGCCATTTCGTGAAAATGCTTAGAACATGTTCAAATAGGGCCCACAAGTTAGTAGAAGTGCTGTCCAACACTTATAAAATTTTGGTTAAGTCCAAACTGACTTGCAGTTTCAAGTGCTCAACTTTGGAACCTTGTATCTCCTAATCTAAGCAGTTCTGGCTCAAGTGGGTGTTGACACTTTTACAGAACTCACTTAGCTCTACAAGATTGTTAATAGCACCATCCCCTAATTCTCACTGGTTTAGGAAATATAGAGTAGGGAAAAGTCGGGTTCAGTCGAGGCTTAACTGAAACTCGGTTTCAGTTTCTAGGTGACCTACTTTGGGGCACTGTATCTCACTAACCAAGCCAAGTTAGCCCATGACCATATTGACAAAATTGTATATCTCATGTCCCTCTACAACTTTTCTAACTACACCTCGCACCGAATCGACCTAGATTAGGAGTAATTGGATGACTAAGTTGCTCTGTCAGTCAATGTTAACTAAACTCGATTCAGTTTGAATCAACTGAATGCGTCCATGGCCGACCGTCCTCAGAGTCCCGATGCGGCGTGGCCTCCACGCATCAGTGCCGCACCGAGCTCGCCCGCACGAAGACGCCACGCACCGTGGCCTCCCTCCCTCGCTGCTCATTCCCTTTGCCCTCCCTGTTTTCTTCTCCACCAAGCGAGCGACGACCGGAGGAGCACCAGCGGCCGCCACCAAGAAATCCACTGCATCCATGCACCATCATCTGATTCCTCATAGTATTGGTCGCACCTTGAGCTCCTCTACGTCCCCGACCTCCCCTTGCATCCACATTGGCTCAGGTAGAGCTCACCGAGCCTTCGGCTCCGCCGTGGTCGCCATTGTTGCCGCCAAGCCGAGCTCACACGTGGCCGTGCTTCTCGGGGCCCCTACCGCCTCTCCTCTCCGGTGCTCTGGGTCCGCCTCGATGTGCTGATGCTCGCGGGGTAGGCCGTTTGGGCCAAGCCGCCGCTAGCTCGCCAGAGCTGGCAAGCGCGCAGCCATGGCCCGCCATTGCCGCCACCAAAACCCCTAGCCACGGTAGTAGTGTCAAGTAGCTACACCAATAGATGCGCACAGTCGAGGTGAGCACGCCGGTGCCCTCGGGCTCGCCGGAGTCCTCACCGGTGGCGAGCTCTCGCCGTCGTCACCTCCTCCTCTGCCTTTGTCTCACTGCCGCGTGGGCCCAAGCGTCAGCAGCGTCGGGCGGGCGGATCTGTTCGTGGGCCGAGCGGTGCCATCAGGCCGGCCCAGGAACGAGATCTCATTTTTTTCGTTTTTGTTTTTCTTTTCTTATTTACAGATTTGTATACGAGCTTGTAAATTACATATCTCAACTTCTAGAGGTCCAAATGAGGTGCTTCAAATTATGGTGGGCTCTAAATGATGTCTAGTTTATTTAGAAAATATAATATGTGGTATGTTAGTTAGTACTTTCTGAAGTTTGTATTTAATCTTGCTAGGCATCTTATTTAACTGTGTGATTTTGGTCATTTTTGTATCTCCCTGTGTAGTGATCCAATTGCCATGAAATTTTTTGTGAGATGCTAGTCATGGTATAAAGATGCTTTAGTTAAATTTTTAGTCTTATTTAAGGTCATTTGCTCTGGTTATGAAATTTCTATGTTATAGGCTTTATAGTGCTTATCTTTTTGTTTATTTGGATATCTCTAAAACTACTTGTCAAATTGAGCTGAAACTTCTATGGTAACCTCCTGGTAGTATGTATGTGCTACTGTAATTTTATTAGAATTTCTGGGCACATTTGTATATTTATTGCCATTTATGCCTATGCAATTAAATAAATAGAAAAGGTCAATTAAATAAATGTTTATGCAGGTAACATGATATGATCTGGTGTTACTTTAACATGCTCTAGCTGTTAGTAAAGTTGTTTTGGTCCAATTGTGCTTTTGTATCATACAATTATTTAATTTAGAGAATCTGCCATTCTGGACAAATTTGCTAGTTAAGAGAATTAACCTATGAGAATGATGCTTTCATGCTTGGTGAGCTATAACAAAGTTGTTAAGAACTTCATGAACTAGTTGCTGGTAAAATTTGATGACATTTGGACTCATGGTTTAGAAATGGCAGCTATTCAAAGTTCGAGTCAGAATTGTTTTGCTCTCTGTCTTTTTAGAACAGTTTATGGGTATGTGCTATTTCAACCTGGTAAATGATAGAATCATGCTTAGATGTTTATAAATGAATAATAGAAAATTTTATAAGCTTTCCATTTTATCCTCATGCATATCAATTGGAGTTATAGAACTCTAGTTATGAACTTTATAAGTTGCTGCGGTCAACGTGTCAATGAGCTAAATTTCTAGAACTTGTTATATGTGTGCTAAGTATGAACTTTGTGGTACTTAGTGGTTACTTAGGGATGTTTAAACATGTTAATACCAGAGAGGAAATTTGCACCTAAGCTTAAAGTGATTTGAATAGAGCACCATATAGCTTGACTTTTATTGCTTAGATTGTTGCATTATTCATCACATTCATCATACATACATGCTCATAAGCTCATCATGTCACATCTGTGCATATATGAGATTCATTGGTGCATATACATGCAATAGGTGTACCGAGGAATGTGATAACGATAAAGTTCCACAAGATGTACCCGGTGGAGTTGGAACCAGTTTGGGGCAGGAGGCCCAGTCCAACGGAACTAGAGGAGACGAAGGAACCGTGGCTGAGCGCTGAACCCTGAACCATCCTCGTACGGTTAAGGTAAGCCACAAAGCATTATAAGCCTCCTACTTTCAAAGCAATTAATTATATATGTTATATGTATTGTTGCATTAAGTGGTAGGAGTTGTTTGGAACCCTTGCTGCATTATATCATTCCTTGTCTAGATATATGAATCCATGAATCCAATGTAGAAAGGATCGTTTATATGCTTAGCCCTGCTTAATTAGAATGGTAATGTCAGGTGATCTCCTATCACTGCAAAGTAGGAAGTATTTGGTCACGGTTGGCTATATTTGCTATTGTGGAAAAGAACCAAGTGTTAATAATAAACTTAGACCGGACGGGATGTCGATAGCGAAGCAACAAGGCATGGAGGTCTTGGGTATGGAACTATCCCCGTCTGTGTCGGTTAATGACTGATCCGCTGTACTTCCTTTGTCATTTTAAATGTAGCCTAACACTTAGCTGGTCGGCCTAAGGTTGTTGACCGCGAAGCTGAGTAGCTCAACTCAGGCTACGAAGCCGAAAAGTGTAAGTTGCCTCGGAGGGGAGCTAGGTGGGACCAAGGGCAGGTGAGTTAAAAGTCCTGAGCTTCATGGCCACTGGAATCCCTGAGAGTGCGGCGCTGTTCGGGCCCATCCTAAGTTGTACCAAAGGTGACTGTTGACGACTCTTGCAAAGTATGCCCGGTTGGTGTTAGGAATACCCCCTCAGCTGAGTTGGAATCGATTCGAATCGCCGTCTCTCCCGGATAGTGAGAAACTTGACAGAGCAGAGGCAACGTAGATTTCACTAAATCTATTGATGGTTCTGAAGATGATGATATAATGATGGCCTTACAAACTTGATATGGTTACTATTATTTGCTTAGCTGAATCAAGTGATTGCTATAGTACATGTACTAATCTAGAGGACAGGTTAATAATGATTAACTTGATGCTTAAAGCAATATTGATCACTTATCTGTACTTAAGCTTTTTATGCAAATGTGTCCAGCTAGCCCACTTATACAAAGCCACTAATCCTACTTAGATGGTTTCGTGACAAGAATAATCCCACTAATCCTACTGCTTTCAGATCATGGGAAGACATCTGTCAAACCAAGGAGAATAGGGGCCTTGGCATCAGGGACCTATACAATGTCAATAAGAGCTTCATCACCTAGGCGGCATGGAACATTGCCAACAACAAGAATACTTTCCTAACTAGCATCCTAAAAGCCAAGTATTTCCACAGCTCATCTTTCTGGACCACATTTGCAAAGGGCCCCCGCTTTGTCTTCTGGTCATCCATTCTATAGGTTAAGAAGGATCTGATCCAAAACACGACATATCAGATTCACGCTGGGAATAGCTCTATTTGGTCCTCCCCTTGGTGCCTGATCTAGGAATCCATTCATGACCACCTGCTTTTGCCGGTCACTCAATCTCCCTTGCTTGCTCTAGTAGCGGACTCTCTAGATGCACAACACTCACACTTGGGACTTAGATCTCCTGTCCAGGATTTTTGACCATTAAGGAGTTCACACCACCAGTCAAGTGAAGATTGTCTAGAGCCTAGCTAGACATTCTAAGGTGGTTACCAGCTAGAAAAGGTGATTGCACAACTAAAAACGTTTACAGGCTTCTAAGATCCCAAATGGAGATCTACCATCTTCCACAGCATGCCTCTCGTAGCATCACTCTGCAGGGCAACCAAATTCTGCAGAAAATGTGGAAACATAGGGACCTACCTCCACTCATCGAAACCTTTGCCCGGTGTCCCATCAGAAGGGCCCTTGCGACGGGGGAGAGAGCTGTAAGATACTCAACACACATCGACAAACACTGCAGCACTTGTGGCAAAATTGAGATTGATGCTCATCTCTTCTTCCACTGCGATTTTGCCCATGCGGTATTGTTCTCTTCTGACCCCCCCCCCCCCGCTTCGATCAGACAGTTTGCCTGACGAGGATGATGGGGTTCAAATAATTCTTGCCACCTTCATAACTCCATCAGACTACTTATTACAAAAAAAACTGACAACCATGTGGTACATTTGGAAAGCGAGAAATAACAGGAGATTTGCAAGGAAAAATTGGACTAAGTGGCAAGTACATCACACTGTGGCTGCACACATCTCGATTACAAACTCAGCTGCAACTGCACGAGACGAACATGCCAGACGTATACAACCATCGACAAGCCAGGATGAAGAGCCATCACTACCACACTCGCAGCAGTGACTCTGCAGCACCACCACCACCACAATGACACAGGCTGAACATTACGGTATAGCAACTACTCATGCGACAAACACAGAAATTAATTGTTTACAGCACCAGGGGACAGGCACAATCATTAGCTACAAAGCCTCTGCATCAACACTGTAACACCTCAGGTGTTTGGCTTCCATATTTGCATTTGTATTTCATAAGCATGAGCATCATTCATCTCATTCATGTCTTTGTTTTGCTTGCAACATGAGTATGCAACATACTCTAATATGCTTGTTTCATAATTGATTTGCTTATGAAATGTGAGTGGTGCAACATGTAGATGCAACATGGGTGTCTCATACTTGGAAACATGGCAATGTTGTTAGTATACCATGATAAGCTTAATTGTTGCAACAAGGGCTTGAAACATATGCAACATGGTAGTGTAACATTTTGGTGGAAATATTTGTTTTGCTTGTTTCAACTTATGTGACACTTGGAATTGTGTGTAACCAAGGTGTAGAGTGGCTAATTATGTCCTATAACACCTTAATTACATTTAGGGTAATTAGTGGAGCAATGTTCATGATGACCAAAATGACCAAATTGCCCTTCTAATTGTTGTTGACTAGGTTTTGACCCCTAGAGTGCTTTCGTTTGACCATTTAAAAAGTCTAGTATAGGAATCTTGCATGGAGATGCACCCTTAAACAAAGTTGTAGAGAATTTTATAGGGAACAAAAGTTTCAATATGGTAATTTCATGAAAATGGTCATAAAACCCTCAAAAAATGGCCCACAAGTCAGTAGGGGTGGTGGTTTTGGGGCTTAGAAATTTTGGTTAAGTCCTAACTGAAATGCAGTTGCAAGGTTACCTTCTTTGGGGTACTGTAACTCTCTAACTAAGCCGAACCAACCCAAGTTCCAATTGGCAACTTTGTAGTCTTCATATAGCTCTTCAATTTTGTCAATAACATCACGACCTAAATCGAGCCAGTTTTGGAGATATCGAGCGAGCAAAATCGGCTGTCAGTCGGTCATCGCGACCCTCGATTCAGTCAAGTTCAGACATTCGAGTTTTAGTTGTGGCCGACCGGCCATAGGCCCGTGCCGCCGCGTGGGCGCGCCGTGGCAGCCGTACGCCGGCCGCGGCCCCACTGGTCGGTCCACGACGCCCTCAAGTCGCCACGGTATGCTGGTGCTGCCCCTATTCCTTCTCCCTCCCTCTATCATCGTCAAAGCGGAGAAACCGAGCCGCCATTGCCGCCCTTACACCGGCGAGCTCACGCGCGCTCACCACCGCACCACCGCCCACCAAATCTCGCCCACCGCTCCGCCTTGGACCCCTCTACCTCCTCTACCTCTTAGTTGGGCCAATCGTGTGGAGGTAAGGGCGCATTGCCGCATCCGCCTCGGACGTTTCTCGTCAAAGCACCACCGTGTCATGGCCGTACTCCTCTAGCATCTCACAGCCTCCCTTCTCTAGTGTTTTGAGTCTGCCTTTGAGCCACTGATGTTCACGGGACCAGCCAATAGGGTCGCGCCGCTGCTGAGCTCACCGGAGTCGGCAAGCCGCGGCCGTGGGCCGCCATTGCCGTCACCAACCGCCTTAGCTGCCGCCATAGCCCCTTAGGTTGTACCCTTAGGTTCGCACCATTGAGGTGAACGCGTCGGTGCACTTGACCTCGCCGGAATCGCCACCGGCGACGAGCTCCGCCGTCGTCTTTACCTCCTCTGCTCACGGTCTCTCTGGCTGGTGGGTCCTTCTCGTCAGAACGCGGGCGTGGGCGGGAGGCCGTCGCAGGCCGCGCGCGCTTGTGGGCCGCGTCACCTGGGTGAAGCCGCGCGCGGGGTAAACGGGCTGCGCGTGGTTGAGCCGGCCCGATAGCTCTTTAGGGTTTTGAAATTTTGGTTTTTCTTTATTTATTTCACAGATTTTCTTGCTACATTGTAAAATCCATATCTCATGCAATATAGATCCAAATGAGGTGATTCCAATTGTGTTTAGTTCTAGATAAAGTGTAGTATTTAGGAAAAATATCAAATGCACATGTGTTGTTTAGTTTCGGGAAGATTTAAATAGGCCTTTGAAATGTGCTTTAAAATGAAGGCAAAATTGTTAAATAGATAACTTGAGTTGTAGTGTTCCAAAAATTATGAAATTTGGTGGGTATGTTATTTCATGTATATACTAGCTCTGGTAAAAAGTTAGGTACTAATGCTTGAGCACTTTTCAAGTTATGATGTTGTCATATTATATTAGAAGATACTTGAATGTATTTTAATACTTTTTTTGTATGTGCAATGCTCATGAAATTATATAGAGAGTATCTTGGTACCCTAAGGTTGCTAAGAAAAATATGGTTTCTGTTGTTTGATACTTTTCAATGTGATTTATTAATTATGCAAAAATCAGTCTTTTTAGCTTGTGAATTTTGTGTAGGGAGTTTCTGTGAATAACTTTAGTTCAAATTTTTACATTAGCCTCCTAGTAGGGTAGAGAGTCTCCTGTAATTTTTATAGAATTTTCTGAGCAGCTTGCATATAAGTTTAATTTCCCACTTAATTAATTAAGTAAATTAAGAAAGGGGTTAAAATAAATGACTTGGGTTGGCACACCTTATTTTCTGGTGGTTTTGGGTCATGTGTGAACTAGTAGTGTCACTAGTTCGATCATAAGGGTAGTTTGACACACGAATAAATATTTAATTTTCACATTTCTAGGTTCTCTGGATGACTGGTAGCATTTTTTGGGTTTGAACCTTGATAAAGGTGTTTGATGGGAAACTTGTGAGTACCAAAGTGGTAGTAAACTTGTTAAACTAGCTTGTGTCAAAATTTGGTGGCATTTGGCCTAGTAGTCTAGGAGTTGTAGCTGTTTAAAGTGGCTGTCCAGAAATGACTGCTCTCCGTTGGAGAGGACAGATTTCTAGAACTTTAGAATTTCGACTAGGTAAACTTTGGAATTAAGTGTTGAGGTCTGAAAATGAATTGTAGAGGATTTCATACACTTTCCAGATTGTCTTGTATCATGCTATTTGGATTTTTGAATCTACAGTTATGGTAGAAACACTTAGCTGCTGTCCAGAAATTGTCATTGTGCTATCCTGTGTTTAGGTGGTGGTATGCTTAAGTAATATTGTTTTTGTTCATTGTTAGGTGTTAGACCCTTAACTGAGGAGAAATAATTATACATTAGATTGTGTAGATTAGGTAAGTACTTCTGTACCGGAGAAGAAATATGCACTTTTGTGAAGTGATTTGAATAGAGCACTAGGACTGCTGTAGTTATATTTCATTCCGAGCATGTTGCATTCCTTCTTATGCATCCATGAGATTTATTGTGCATTGATGCAATAGGTGTACCGGAGGGAGTCACACTCCTAGAGTTTGAGGGAACAATTCCGGAGGAGGTTCAGGAGCAGCCGGGAGAACCCGAAGAGGCAGCCAGCGAAGGAAACGCCATTGACGAGATACCGGAGTGCCCGGACCATCGCCCTTCCTCGTTCTTGAAAGGCAAGCCCCGGTGCATGCCGATCCAATCTTTATATATATCAATCTTGATTACTTTTACTTGTTTACTACATTAAGTTGTAGGAGTTGAGTGAAAACACTTGTTGCATTATAAAACCATCCTTGTCCAGATATCGCACCTGAATCCTAAGTTAAGTTTAGGCATGTATCAATGTTTAGCCATGCTTAGTGCGGTAGAAGTCGGGTGATTTTTGATCATCCGCGAGATGTAGGAAATGGGTCACGAGTGGCTATGTTGGCTATCGTGGATGGAACCATGCCTTAAAATGAAATTGAGACCGGGCGAGAGTTCGATAGTGCAGCCGCAAGACACTTCACGTCTTGGGAGCGAAGCTATGCTCGTCTGAGTCGTTTAAGGACCGATTCATTGTACGTACTTGAGTCATGTTGAATGCAGTCTAACACTTAGTTGGCCGGATAAGTCGTTTCGACCGCGAATCCGAGTAATACAGTTCAGGTCGGGAATCGAAGGGTAGGTCGCATCTTAGAGGTAGTAAGGATGTGCTTGGGGACATTGGCATGAGACCAAGGGAGGTTAGAGTCCCTATCACCTGGCAAAGTATCGCCCTTGGGGATGCGGCATCAGTCGAACCCGCGACTCCTGAACTGTACCAAAGGTGACTTGAGCAGCCCTCTCCAGACGTGACTCGGTGAGTGTTAGAAATACCCCTCCAGCTGGATAAGAATTCGATTCGAATCGACATTGCTCCCAGTTAGTGAGCACTTGACTTGAGCGGCGACAACGTAGATCTCATTAAATTGAATAGATGGTTAAGCGAATGATATAATGATGCCGCAATTTATACCTGCTATGGTTATTATTGTTTGATTATAATCAAGTGAATGTTTAGTACAGGTGCTAAGATAGATGACAGGCTAATGCTAAAAATAACTGCTAGTATAGGTTAAAAGAGTTCCAATTACTTATGCTTTTACGCAAATATGATGTCAGCCAGCTTTACTTAAGAAAGCCTTGCATGATCCTTGGTGTCTTTTATTTTCTGTTTCGACGGGTAAGTCTAGCTGAGTACATTCTAGTACTCAGGGTTTATTCCCTCCTGTTGCAGATGACATGCTTTATCAGGGCTTCTGCAAGAATTGCCTCCACCCTGCGGGTGAAGAGGACTAGATCACTGGGTGTGATCATCTGTTAGTTTACTTTCCTTAATGCTTTTGTGGGATATTGATCTGTAAGACTGACAGTGGTATTTGAGCTAAGTGTGTGTGTGTTATGCTTCTGCTACTTTATAAACTCGGTTTGTAATAAATTACGACTCCGTGTGTTGTAAGTGAATTTGCGAACTACTTGTGAAATATAACGTGTGATGTGTTATGTTGAATGATGCGATCTTGGTTGTAAACGAGTTGGTTTGAAATCCTTCGTGGTTTCGATTGACTACCGGGATTATATGGGCTCAAGTTCGAAGATTTGAGCATTTAGGGGCTTGTTTTGTACTTGTGCTCTTATAATTTGGTCGGTTCTGTTACAAACACACTACCAGGTACACCTCCTACTCTTGCACAAAACACACCAACTAGCCATGTCCAGAACTAGACGTGTATGAATGACCAACCAATACACACGCCCTTCAACGTCAATGGCCTATCAGGTATGTATTCTATGACTGCAGAAACCTACTCACCAACAATTATTCAACACCAGGCGCATAGGTACACGGAGAACTCCTCAGGCAGATTCACTGTCCAAGTGCTAGCACTACTGACAGGCTATAGATGTTACACAGATGCATCCACTTTGCCTAATCGAGCCTCATTGCCAGCAATCAAAGTTGGCCTCGAAGTAGTCATTATCAATACACAGGTGCATCCACCACAAAACATATACATCAAGGCAGCCATGACCGACTCTACCTCAGTTTTAATGGCTGAGGCGGTAGTTCTGGCTCTTGGCGTAGCTGTCACAGCTCAGTTGCAACTGCAGCACACTAACTTCCTATCTGGTCAAGAGCTTGTATCTTTCTTTGACACCTCTTATCACTCTAACCCTCCTGATTGGAGAATCAAGCACCTCACTCAGCAATTTTTCAACTACACACACCAACGAAGCACAGAGACATTCAAGATAAGTAGGAGCCAAACTCAAACTGCTGATACACTGGCAAGGCAGGTGTTTCGGGAGATAGCGTCGTCTACTCCAACCTTTTATTATTCTTGTTCAAACACAGTTCATGTGTATCAATGCACATTAAGTGTTGCACTATAGTGTGTGACCATCTACTCCGTAATTGTGCTGACAGCTAGATGCAGCTGAAATAATAATCCGTTTGTTGTAAAAAAATTAATTCTAGTTTTTTGAAACCTAAATTAATTTTAGTTTGTGCCAACGAGATCGTCTCTGGCTAGACATTCTTTGGAGCAGTGGATGAGATAGCAGATTTAGGGCTCCTTTAGAACACATGATTGGAGAAACACGGGAATAGGAGAAACACATGGATAGAATAAGATTACAGGTGGAAAACAGAGGATAGGAACAAAAATGTTTGTTTGGAACATATCAAAGGAAGAACATATGTTTGTAATAGTAATCCAATTTCTTAGTCATCTAGTCACCAGCATTATACCTTTTTTTATTCTTGCTACTGACTGTTGCCCGTCTTTGGTACAGGTAACAAGGAGAGTTGCCTCGGTCTTCGAAAAAAAGAGGTCCAATTGGATGTTAAGGGCCTGTTTGGCATGGCTCTAGAACCGAACTCCACCCTATAGTCAGATGGAGCTAGCCAAACACCCCAACTCCAAAAAATATTGGAGCAGCCCAACTCCATGGATGTTTTGGAGCCCTAGTACAAATTTGTGGAGCACCTCTTCTCCTGCTCCAAAATCGGCCAAAACAGAGGTAGACATGGAGTTGGGGTGAAATTACCCGTAATTGCCACTGGTTACACAAGTGAATCATTATTTTTCTATTCTCCCTACCCCGACCCCTTCCCCTTCACGCGAGCGCCCACTCCCCCGACCCGACGCACTTCACGCGTGCGGACAGAGGGAGTCCGCGACTCCCATCGCCGTCGTCCGCTTCCAGGGGACGAGCAGGCCGGGCGCCGCCGCCCCCCTCTCTCCGCCTCTCTCCCCCGCCCCCTCCCTCC
Organism: Saccharum spontaneum; assembly: GCA_022457205.1. NCBI lineage: Eukaryota > Viridiplantae > Streptophyta > Magnoliopsida > Poales > Poaceae > Saccharum > Saccharum spontaneum. The sequence continues at coordinate 34,471,782 of CM039614.1, forward strand.
GCCTCTCTTCCCCGCCCCCTCCCTCCATCCCCACCGGTGGCCGGCGAAGGAGAAGACAAGGAGAAGGTCATCCTCAACCCTAACTCTAGAGAAGGGGAAGAAGGGCGCCTCTCCACCCACCGGCGGCCGCCGAAGGAGAACAAGGGCGATGTGAAGGCACCCCCGACGCTCCCCCAACCTTGCAAGGTATCCCCATCCCCATCCCCATCTCTATGTTGTGTGTTTTTTTAAGAATAATGAGTTCATGGTTTTGGAGAACATGCTGTGTAGAATTGTCTTGTGCAAGTAGAATGTTGGGATGTATTTGTACCTCTATAGGTCATGTTCTGAATTGTTGTGTTGAGTTGGTATAGATGCCGGAAATTATTTGGAATGTAGAGAACCTTCGGATCCTTTGTGGTTTGATGACTGAGCAAGTTGAGAAAGGAAACCGACCAAATACTTTCTTGAATTCAGTGGGCTATGCTGAGGTTGAGAAAGGATTCAAAGATCGGACGGGTATTGTATTGACCAAGAACCAAATCAAGAATAAGTGGGACAAACTGAAGGATCCGAAGAATTGGCTCACTAGAAAATATAATGACAGGCTTGCAAAGTAGGAGTGCTTGTCTCATGTATCCTTTGCTATCTTGATGTGTCGTTTGCTACATTGCTTTGTTTTAAGGCTTATAATAATTTAGATTATTCCATGTTTGACAATTATTTTTAAGGCTTGTTTTAAGGCTTGTCGTATGAATGAACTCAGATTGTATTATTCCATTTTTTCCTTGTTTCACAATTATTTGTCCATCAACTTGTCACATGGTTGACCTTATTTTTTCTATAATTTGACCTAGGGTCCACAGAATGGGATGGGTCTGCGGGGCAACCGGGGACTTATCGACACAAGTGTACTGTACCATGCAATGGAAGTGGATAAGCAGGCCTTTCCGCATCCTCCTGAAGGTAAAAAATAACTCACATTTTGCATGGTCAATTATAACTCGAATTCTTATGCTATTTTTTCATATTCGCAGACAAGTACTATGCTATGGACGCGGGCTATCCTAATCGTCCAGGTTACTTATCTCCATACAAGGGTGAAAGATATCATTTATCAGAGTGGCATCGAGGTATGGAATCAAATACTCCAACATAAAAGTTCAATCAAATTCATTCATATGTTCGTAATGTGATTGAACGTTCATTTGGACTATTGAAGATGAAATGACCAATTCTTTATAAGATGCCCTATTTTTCCATGCTAACACAAAAGAAGGTTGTAGCTGCATGCATGGTCGTCCACAATTTCATACGTGAGCATGCTAGTGGGGATGTGGACTTTGCTAGATTTGATCGAGATCCGAACTTTGTGCCAACTATCCCGGAAAGGTACAACAAGTATGCTGTGTCTCACCATGCCTCTGATACGTCTACTAATGAAGCAAGCTTTATGACCATGGACACATTTCGTGGTAGTTTGGCTACATCCATCGTATTAGCTTGGAATTAATGTAATCATGTTCTTAAACTATGTACTTTGTATCTTGGATTATTTGGTTGGACTTGTACGTCGGATTATTTGATTTCATGGATTATTCGGATTATCTAAGAAATATTTGAATTATCTAAGAATTATTATTTTAGATTATCTTATATGTTGTTCGAATTTATTTTATACCTTGAATTGTGCTAGTAGTAGTACGAGTACGAGATGTCTTTGTGCAAACGAATAAGCTGCTGGGATCAGTACGTTGTACAAGGGCAAAATAGGCAAACAACGCTGTCTAAACACAACTCTAGAGCTCAGAGTACCAATTTAGCCAAACACCCCTTCCAGACAGCTCCAACTCCACTCAGAGTCAGCTCCACTCTGGCTCCAACTCCACTCAGAGCCAGCTCCAGCTGGATTTCTGGAGTGGAGCTGCTCTGTGTGGAGTGGAGCTGGCTCTGAGTGGAGTTGGAGCCACATCAAATAGGTCCTAAGTTTCCTCCGTTTTTATGAGGTTAGCACAGTATTCCTGTGAATTTCATGTGCTTCGGGCCGGTTCAGTTCCAATTTTTTTTGGTAAAATAGCACTGTAGCTCTTTTCGTTGTTATTTGGCAAATATTATCCAATCATGGTCTAATTAGGCTTAAAAGATTCGTCTCGTCCATTTCGTCTAAACTGTGTAATTAGTTTTATTTTTGATCTATATTTAATGCTTCATATATGTGCACAAAGATTCGATGTGATGGGGAATCTGAAAAATTTTGTAAAATTTTCAATGAACTAAACAGGGCCTTCGTCCCGTGAACAAAGACATCAACAGTGCCCATTCTAGAGGAATCCTCGGTCCTACGAAACTCCTGAGGCAGTGTTTAGTTGCTTCCAAATTCCAAAAATTTTAGAAGATTTCTCGTCACATCGAATCTTTGGACGCATATATAGAATATTAAATATAGGTAAAAAAAATAACTAATTGCACAGTTTGTCTGTAAATATCGAGACGAATCTTTTGAGCCTAGTTAGTCTATAATTAGATAAATTTTACCAAATAACAATGAAAAGTGCTACAGGAACTTTACATCAACTTTTACACCATCTAAACACTACCAGAGCTTCACCTGTGTGGACCAAAATGGACCTTAACCCGTAGCCTGTGGGGCCCACGTGTCATCCAAACCGCTCCTTTACCCCCTCTCTCTCTCTCTCTTTTTTTTTTTTTTTGGCGAAGAGCTCCTTTTCCTCTCTTCTTCGTTCTTCTCCCGTTCACCGTTTTCCGCCAGCGCGGCCCAACCGCGCCGCCGCCCAGCCGCAGCCGCCGCCCTCCTCGCGCCGCCGCCCAGCCCGGCCGCCACACAGCCGAGCCGTCGCTGAGCCGCGCGTCCTTCCCTCCTCGCGCCATCGCTCTCCTCGCGCCGCGCCCAGCCGCGCCGCCGCCGCCCTCGGCCTGCCTGCTCGCGTGGAGAGTCCGCGTGAGTGAGACAGAGAGACGGAGCAAGACGGCGTCTCGGTGGACGAGCGCGTTCGGCCGATTTGAGAGAGCGAGCTCGTCCATTCCTGCCGTGCGCGTTCGCGAAGTTAAACCCTTGTCGGTCCCCCGCCTCCGCCGCTATCCGGCGCGCCGGCTGTGGAGCCGCCAACACCATGAAGCCCTCGCCGCACTTCCCGGAGATCGGGAAGAAGCCTAAAGGTACACCCAGCCTCCTCCCCCGGATGCGCTCACGGAATCCCTTGGTTTCGCTGAAAATAATCGAGATTCCATCTTGTACGCAGATTTGATTGCTAAGGACCACGCATTTAACATCGCGGCTTACATCTCGTCTGGAGCGGTGCGTGCCTGGCTTTCCTCCTCCCCAGATTCCTCAGAGTCCTCTACTTTTGCGTTTCGACTAGAGCTTGACTCAACGACTAGGTTTGGGGCTAGGGTTTTGCTCTGCTGTGGGTTTGTTGGGGATGCTATGCTAATTTGCTTGGATAAATGAGTGTGCGCATTGCACTAGTTCTTTGTTGCTCAGTAGGCCACGAAGCTAGTTCTGGCTGGTGGTGGATGGATGGGCGTGGGTTTCTGTTCTGATTTTCATACTGGATGCTGGTTGGATTACTTGCTGTTGTCGCTCCTTCTGTTTCTATCTCTATGTCACGGTAGTAACTAGTAATGGTGGGGGAACGCGTGGGGTTTACGTTCATTGGTAATGCCCTTCCATTTTGGTGGTATATATATGCGTTATATGTTGATTGTAATGCTCCTTCAATAGCCTTGTTACTGGAAGGGTTTATTTCCAGGTTTAAGCTTTCTGGACTGTTAAACCTCTGAACTATTTGGTATTTGGCATGATTCTTTTGTTCCATCAAGGCATCAACAAATACTTCATGCTGATCTGTACACTATATTCTCTTCTTTGTTTTATGTATTCTGTAGCTATATATAATTGTGCTTTTTGGTTGGCACTAGGATGTTATTGCTGCTGCGCTCCGTAAACATGTTGAGGAGGAAGCCCGAGATCTTAGTGGTGAAGCTTTTTTAAGGTTTATGGATCAGCTCTATGAGCAGATATCTAGTTTACTGCAGAGCAACGATGTCGCTGAAAATTTACTGGCTCTCCGTGCTATTGATGCTTTAATTGATATGCCCTTTGGAGAAGGTGCTTCCAAAGTTTCTAAGTTCGCCAGCTTCTTGAGAAATGTATTTGAAGTGAAGCGTGACCCTGAAATCCTAGTTCCAGCGAGTGCAGTGCTGGGTCATTTAGCAAAAGCGGGGGGAGCAATGACTGCAGATGAAGTGGAGCGACAGGTGAGCTATACTGGCTCAGATTTGCTTGACAATTATATTTTCATTTTTTTTTGCCAACATCCTTTCTTTTTAAAAGATTAAAACAGCTTTGGGGTGGCTTACTGGTGATCGAGTGGAATATCGCCGGTTTGCAGCTGTACTCATTCTCAAAGTAAGTTGAACTGATCACCTTTTGCAATCTTTTACATGCAAATAAGCCTTCCATCGTGAATGCAGTCACAATTTTTTTTTGTCTTGCTTACTATTACTTCATATATTACTAAACATGGGTGGCTTTGCGTGTAAAGTAGTGCATCGTTTGTTCATTTGTTGATGCATGGCTGAATTGGATATACTGTATATACTAGCACAGCATACAATCTTTTTTTCTCTCTACCAAATCCACCACTAGCATCTGCCCTATAATGAGTCATGGGTGATCACATACTGCCACTAGAATCATGGAGTATTATATATACTCCCAGATTTGTGATTTGTGAAAACGATATATGCATTTGTGATTTATGTTGATGTATCTGAATTAATGTCAGCATTATTCCCATATGTGCTACTCTCTAATTTCTACAAGTCTACATTTTCCATACTGTAGGAGATGGCTGAAAATGCATCAACAGTTTTCAATGTTCATGTTCCTGAGTTCGTAGATGCTATATGGGTAGCACTGAGAGACCCTAAACAGGCTGTTCGTGAAAAAGCAGTTGAAGCCTTGCGTGCTTGTCTCCATGTTATTGAAAAACGGGAGACTCGTTGGCGTGTACAATGGTAAGCCTAAGTTTTATGTTCACATTCTTTTGCAAATTTGGTATCTATGTGTCATTAAACCAGAATGTGTGTTAACTCACTTTAAAATGGTTAAAATGGTATGGATATTTAATTTGAATAGTTCTGTAGTCACTCATTTTTGCATGTATTATTTAACTTGATCAATAATTTGGCTGGAATCTTGTCAATTTATGGAGGACTAACCACTGATGAGGTAGTGCTTTGGTTTTCTTGTTAAGGGAACTGGTTGTCAATTTGGAATTAAGTTGTGTACGATGTGTATAAATGAACCCAAAGTTGGCACATAGAGTAAGTTTTTGTCAATTGGAATGTGTATTTGATAATCTATCAAGAGTTGATCGTGGTAAATAACTGAAAACCATAACTGTTAGAAGAAGAGGAAAGAATAAAAAAAGATATATACTAGTATACTTCATCGAATGTTGAGGATTGCTTTGAGCTTTTTATTTAGGGTGAGTTGTTGTTTTTGACCTTGTAGCTTCCACAGTCACTTGTAATAGAAATTTGTTTGTACTTTGTTATGGAAAGTGCTGCCATAAATGATACCAATGTTGTGTTGCAGCTGTTGTGTGGTATGTAGCCATGCTTGTGCAGCTAGCTCTGGTGCGCCAAAAAAGTCATCCTCATCAGACAATGACTTTGATGGCTTGCTTCCCAACTGATTTGTACTTTGATTGCAAAAGTTCCATTTCGTAAGAAAATGGTTGCAAAGCGAAGAGGGTTGCAAAGCGAGCTGTGAGTGTAGCAAAAGGTCAGGCGTATGATGGCCTTTATCAGCGGCTAGGCACAAAGGAAGGGGAGAAGGACATTTATAGGATGGCTAGAATCCGCGAGAGGAAGACAAGGGATATCAACCAAATAAAATGCATCAAGGATGGGACAGATCGACTTCTGGTGAAGGATGAGGAGATCAAGGACAAATGGAGAGAGTACTTCGACAAGCTGTTTAATGGGGAGAATGAGGGTCCTACCCTTGAGTTGGACGACTCATTTGACGATACCAACAGAAGCTTTGTGAGGAGAATTCAGGAGGCAGAGATCGGAGAGGCTTTGAAGAGGATGAAGGGAGGTAAAGCGATGGGCCCTGATGGTATCCCTATTGAGGTGTGGAGATACCTAGGCGCCAAAGCGATAGTATGGTTAACTAAGCTTTTTAACCTTATTTTTCGGTCTAACAAGATGCCTGAAGAATGGAGAAGTATATTAGTACCTATATTCAAGAACAAGGGAGATGTTCAAAGTTGTACTAACTACCGTGGGATTAAGTTGATGAGTCATACGATGAAGCTCTAGGAGAGGGTTATCGAGCATCGCCTAAGGAGAGTGACACATGTGACCCAAAATCAGTTTGGGTTCATGCCTGGTAGGTCGACCATGGAGGCGATTTTCTTATTACGACAATTGATGGAGAGATATAGGGAGCAGAAGAAGGACTTGCACATGGTCTTTATTGACCTCGAGAAGGCATATGACAAAGTACCGAGAAATGTCATGTGGTGGGCCTTGGAAAAGCATAAAGTCCCAACTAAGTACGTTACCCTCATCAAGGATATGTACAGGGATGTGGTGACGTTTGTCCGAACATGTGATGGCGACACCAGTGACTTTCCAATTAAAATAGGACTGCATCAGGGGTCAGCTTTGAGTCCTTATTTATTTGCTTTGGTGATGGATGAGGTCACAAGGGACATACAAGGTGGTATCCCTTGGTGTATGCTCTTTGCTGATGATGTGGTGCTAGTTGACGACAGTAGGGCAGGAGTTAATAGGAAGTTAGAACTTTGGAGGCAAACGTTAGAGTCGAAAGGGTTCAGACTTAGTAGGACTAAGACCGAGTACATGAGGTGCGACTTCAGCGCGACTAGGCATGAGGAGGGAGACGTTAGCCTCGATGGACAAGTGGTGGCCAAGAAGGATACTTTTCGGTATTTAGGATCGATGCTACAAAAGGACGGAGACATTGATGAAGATGTTAGGCATAGAATTTCAGCCGGCTGGTTGAAATGGCGTCAAGCTTCTGGCGTCCTCTGTGACAAAAGGGTGCCTCAGAAGCTGAAAGGTAAGTTCTATAGGACGGCGATTCGTCCGGCGATGTTATACGGTGCTGAGTGTTGGCCTACAAAAAGGCGACATGTCCAGCAATTGAGTGTAGCAGAGATGCGTATGTTGCGTTGGTGTTGTGGGCACACAAGGAGGGATAGAGTCCGGAACGACGATATTCGGGATAGGGTTGGGGTGGCTCCAATTGAGGAGAAATTGATTCAACATCGGTTGAGATGGTTTGGACATGTCCAACGGAGGCCTCCTGAGGCGCCGGTGCGTAGTGGAGTTCTAAAGCGGGCCGATAATGTAAAGAGCGGTAGAGGTCGACCTAAACTAACTTGGGACGAGTCCGTTAAGAGAGATCTTAAGGAGTGGAATATCCCCAAGGATTTAGCTATGGATAGGAGCGCTTGGAGATTGGCAATCAACGTGCCTGAACCATGACCTCTTTTTGTCTTGTGCTCTTTTTGTCCCTTTATGTGTCTCTCTGTTTTCTCGTCTCTTTTGGGTTTCATCTCTAGCCTACCCCAACTTGCTTGGGACAAAAGGCTATGTTGTTGTTGTTGTTGTCATAAGAAAATGGTTCACATAGTAAAAGTTGCAGACTGACTAGATATGAAATAGCTGCAAGTTTTTAGTAACTTGTTACATGCAGGCTCATATATGATTCTGTACCAACCACTTATTCTATCTAAAGCTTTTGCAAGCCTCAGTCTCTTGAACGGTTGAACCGGCATTTCCAATCTACTGGTCTAAATTTATAAATTAATTGGTCAAGATTTAAGAGCATGTTGACATTTAATTTTTTGGTCTTTAAAAGTTTAATGTATGGGGTTCTTCGTGGCCAGTTCTTTTTTTGGGACTAACTGTTATGAATTACTCTGCTTTCAGGGCCTTTTTTTGTTGTGTCCAAAGCACATCAATTTCCACAACTTTTCATCAATTCACTTCTGATATACAATGATGGCGGTTTCTCTGGCTTACGTTTTAATTTTTTGATTCTTTCAGGTATTACCGCATGTGTGAAGCCGCACAAGTTGGACTTGGCAGGAATGCTTCTGTTCATAGTATTCATGGCTCATTATTGGCTGTTGGAGAATTGCTGAGGTAATCTACTGTTTGGTTGGATGCCTTTCTTGTTCTTAGAAAAAAGATGCCATGATATTAGTAATCACTCAGAATAATTCATCCTTATTTGATCCTCTCCACACTTATTGCATTTCTTCAATTATGAGATGCATGTCTATAATTATGTAATTTGGGAACAGCGATACATCGTGTATCATGAAAGAAGTAAGACAACATCATTTAGTTCTGAGAACAATGTCCAATATCTGATCCTCTAATTTTGCATGAAATATTATAGGAATACAGGGGAGTTTATGATGTCTCGGTACAGAGAAGTGGCTGATATTGTCCTCGATTATTTAAAGCATCGAGATCAGCTTGTTCGACGTAGTATAACATCACTTCTTCCTCGAATTGCCCACTTCCTGCGTGACAGATTTGTGACTAATTACCTGAAGGTTATTCTTAGTACCGCACTTCATGTCCTGTTGTTTTCCTTTCCCCATTTAACAGTGTCATAGTAGAAGATAGGGATGTTAAAATTGTGCTGTTCCATGATGAGTATTGTTATCCTTTCCAGATTTGCATGGACCATATCTTGTTTGTTCTACGTACACCAGACGAGCGCGCTAGCGGTTTTGTTGCACTTGGAGAGATGGCTGGGGCTCTGGGTGTTGAACTTGTGCCTTATTTACCAGCAATTACTTCACATTTGCAAGATGCGGTATGCTTTGGCAGCCCTATGCTACTCAGGTGTTTACCTGAAATTCGTTGTGCTTATTAGAGTTTGTATGTGCAGATTGCTCCTCGCAGAGGAAGGCCATCTCTTGAGGCAATTTCTTGTGTAGGAAGCTTTGCAAAAGCTATGGGTCCTGCAATGGAAACTCATATTCGTAGCGGACTGCTAGATGCTATGTTTTTTGCTGGTCTTTCTGATAAACTTGTAGATGCACTCGAATCTATAAGCACAAGGTAAGATTTCCTTGCTTTAGTTAATTAGTTCCTTTCGTTTTATTCTCTACTATAGGGATGCTATGTGACTATTTTTTTTCCGTACAGCATCCCGTCTTTACTACCCACAATACAGGAGCGTTTATTGGATTGTATATCTCAAGCACTACCAAAGTCATCAATAAGGCCAGGTGCTTCTGTTGGTCGAGCAAGCAGGTCAAACAGTTTGCAACAGTTTGTGGACTCTAATAGTCCTGTTCTTGTGCAACTTGCACTGTGGACTCTAGCAAACTTCAACTTTAAGGTTTGAAATGCTCTAGTAAGCTGACTTATGGTAGTGTCTTTCAAACTTAAATATGCATCTGTTTCAGGGCCATGAACTTCTGGAATTCGCTAGAGAGAGTGTCATACTTTATTTGGAAGATGAAGATAGCAGTACCAGAAAAGCTGCCTCGTTGTGTTGTTGCAAATTAGTTGCGCACTCCCTTTCTGCTTCCTCAACTTCACAGTTTGGTTCAAATAGGTCAAATCGTATTGGAGGAGCTAAGCGCCGCCGGCTTGTGGAGGAGGTCCGTATGAAAATTCATAGTTTAACATGTATTGAAGCATTGCTACGTTGCTTTATGTGTTTACAATATTTCTCATTTTGATAAGGGCAATTAAATTAAATGCATAAGTGGTAGTGTTAGGTAAAAAATCATTTGGGTATAGCTAACTGCAGATCAATCTCATTTTTGATGGTAACATATGGTGAAGCATACCTTGTTTGGGTTTTTAATTATTTGATGTTAGTTTATTGAAATATTCTCTATGCTACTTCAGTATAACTGTGTTAAAAATTAGATCTGGACTCAGTACTGCGTTACTGCATACACCTCTCTCTCTCTCTCTCTCTCTCTCTCTCTCTTTGGCTAATTCTATCGTGTGCTTGCAAACCTTTTATGTGAGCAAAGTTCAAAAAGGCGCTACTAGGTGCTCGCCTGGGCGCGCTTATGCGCTAGGTGGAGGGGTGCCGCCTCGCCTAAGGTGGTAGGCGGAGGATAGGCGCGGCCAGGAGGAGGGCGGGCCGCCGGCACGGCCAAGAGGTGGCAGGCGGCGAGAGGAGTCTGAGGCACGGCTGGGAAGAAGGCGGGTTGCGGGCGCAGCTATCACGGCGGATGCCGATGTCCGGCGGCAGCGGAGACGGCGGACGTGCGGCCGCGGAGACGGCAGGTGCAGCCAAGAGGGGCGTCGGAGGAGGAAGGAGGCGCGCCGCGCGCGTCACCGGAGAAGAGGGGAGGAGGCGCGCCGTGCGCCCACGTGGGGCGGCAGAGACGGGAAGCAGAGTAGCGAGGCAGAGAAAACAGAGTATGGTGAATGGATAAGGTTCTGCGGCTGGGAGAAGGATGGTGGATGGAAAAGGTGGAAGGGGTGGATAAGGTGGGCTGGGCTTTTTTGATGGGCCTTTCTTCCAACTTTAGGTCCACAGGTCTCTTGTTTCTTCTTTTACTTAAGGTAATTTAAGATAGGCAAGATAATATATATGTATGTGTATAAAAATTAAAACGGCTAGAAAAACGCCTTGAAACACCTAGGCTGGCCTAGGCTCTAGGCTATGGGTCAGCGCCTAGAAACCGCCTAGCGTCTTCTTGAACTTTGTATGTGAGGACTTGTGCTTGCAAACCTTTTATGTGTGGTGAAGTTAATCATGTGTAGAATCCGTCATGCAATATTGTTTCATAGGAACTTATGAACTTTATGTTACTATAAACTGTTACTAGAAAATAACGGAACAGCATTGGAACAGTTTGTAGTTTGTACTTTTATGCAGAAGTAAATAATAGTAATACTTAGCTTCAGCATGGCCCTTTTTTAAAAAAGTACAAGTTGAGCTTCTAGTCATTGTGAAGGGTTATTGGTTCCCTGCCTCCACCCCGGTCAGTCTCCACGGGGCCAAGTTGGACATGTTTGGTTGCCCGGACATGCCTTCTAGCCAGGCCCCGATAAGCCAAACAGGCCTGTTAGCCAGGCTCCGAAAGAACGCAGCGGGAGGTCGTTTTCTGGGAGCCAGGCTTGTGCTAGCCACTGCTCAGCTTCCCGTCACCGCCTCCCCTTCCCTCCCTGTCCACCGGTGAAGACGACGGGAACATGCTACCGTGCGGGTGCTCGGAGCAGCCCCCCCCCCCCGGCTCGCCCACCTCAATCGCCTCGCGCTCCCTCTCCGCTCTAGGCTGTTGCTCCAGAGCGTGCCACGCCATGGATGCCGACAAAGCAGGAGCTTCGCTGCCGCTCGCCACCCTCCTCCACCTCCCCTCCTCAGCGCCGTGGCCACCCTCCTCCACCTCCCCGCGTCTCCGTAGAGCGCTGCAGCCGGTCTGCTTCCATCGCCGTAGCCTCCAGCAGCAAGCCGCCATTGCCGGTCTGCCGCGACAGGGTCGCACATGCGCATGGCCTGGGTGCCTTTGGCCGCTGCCGGGTGAGCAGAGCCCCTTTGTCTGGTGCATGCGGGCTCTGCGAAGCCGTGCTGCCCATCCTTGCCGCTGGCCGGAATCGGCCGCGCTGGCCATCTCTGCTGGTAAGAAGTGGTGATCACCACTTGTTCGACAAATTGTCTCAAAGGTGGTGAAGTTACCTGCACAAAGAAGAGGTGACTCTATCCAAGCCAAACCAGCCAACCAAACACACTAGTTGCTAGCTAGGCTTAGATAGTGTATGCAACCAAACAAGTCCACCTTGGCTTGCTAGGGACAGGCTTGGGCTAGCCTGGCAGGATACCAAACACACCCATAGTAGCCCTTTGGCAGCCATGTTTTGATGTGGCTTAGATGTACATTATTATGCTGTACAACATGGATTGACTGTCATTTGAGAAAAAAACATGGATGGAGTTTTAAGTTTTTAACAGTACCATTGATGCAACTTCTAGTAAATGTGCTAATTTGGCATTCCTTACACTAACTAATCTCTGTGGTTTAAGCTGCATATTAGAGACATTGGAATATCCAGCTATGTCAATTAACACATGCTTTGGTTTGAAATGCATAGCTTACACGGAATATGAGACACAATATATTATAAACTTGGTTTAATCTTCTTACATTTATCATGGGAGGCTAACTATAATAGTTATTTGAATTAAATGGAAATAACAAAACTTTTACCACATTGTGTGCCCTCATGAAGTTATTACCAATTTCTCTGAATAGATGTGATTATTTTAAGCATGTCAGCATGCTTTCTTTAATATCTTAATTGTGCTTGAATGGAGTTATTTTAACCGAGTTAAATTTCTCATATGGAACATTAGAACTGAATATGTTGAAGTGTATGGAAGAGGATTATGTGAGCAAAGAGGAGAGGGGAGGCATAACATGATAGACTCAGAGCTATTTATTGTAATCTGGACGTCTACTAGGATCCTTTAACCAAACATAAATGGTAAATGGCTATGCATATAGTACTTTACAACTGAGTTGTGATCAGTGTTATTTTGTTGGTCTGGTGTGCATCTAATCCCTGTTTTGAACTAGTTGTACTTGAGATGAGAATCTTCAAAAGCTGAGACTTGGTTATTGTGTGTCACTTTATGTTCTTTTGCCATAGGTGCTCTGATGATAATAATAATAATTATATCTGTTCCTGTTCTTACCTTCATCCACAGATAGTGGAGAAACTTCTTGTCGCTGCAGTTGCTGATGCTGATGTTGGTGTTAGAAGTTCGGTCTTCAAGGCTTTGTATCGAAATCCAGCTTTTGATGATTTCTTGGCCCAAGCTGACATCTTGACTTCAATTTTTGTTGCCTTAAATGATGAGGTACACTGAACTGCAGGTTTATCTCATTAACTGGGCCTGTTAGATCTGTTACCTGCAGCTTCAACGCAACAACTATTCACCCTTTCATTTTTGTTGTTTATAAAAGTAAATATGGTGGGGTGTTTAATTTGAGTGTTGTACAAACTAAATGGCAGAGATTGTATCCCTTTAGTATACTTCTAATACACTAAGTTATTTTCCTGACCAATCATGTGTGTTCCATCATTTAGGGGAATAGTATGGTTTATTTCCTTTTAATGTTTTGGTGGCTAATAGTGGGTTTGAATTTCTAACTCCCACCACAAAAAAGTAGTAAATTTATGACTTTCTCACAAGAAGAGGACTTGTGAAATAATAGAGCAGAGAAAGGTTCTCAATATGGCTCATTCTATAATATGGAGTTACTTTCAATTGCATGCAGATGCTTTTATTCAGTGTCTTAATTTCTAAACAAGCAGCAAAGTTCCAATTTGCATGGCTTCCATGAGAAATCTGATACTACAGTAGATTTTAATTCGACACAATATACTTTATTCCATAAGCAATGAGGCTTATATACAAGATATGGGTTCCAATGCCCATAGGTGAATGTGAACCCCTGTTTCAAAGGAGTCGCCTAGGTGTCCAGGCGTGCCAAGCTTGCCTTGGGGAACAGTGGTGCCTTGTCTCCTAGGTGCCACCTAGATGCCTAGTTGCCTTTGAAACCATGACGTGAACCCTACACTAGGTCGGTCAAAATTTTTTTTTCCTCAAACAACGGAGGGCTGCGTGTTATTTCATTAAGAAGTACACTTATATAAACTTGACATGCACTGTTGTAACATTGTTTCCTATTCTGTTTTCTTGCTTATAATTAGTGCATTTTAATGTTCATTGACCCTTTAAAATGTTGACAAATGATCTATTTTACTGTTTGAATTCTTAGGAATATGATGTCAGAGAATTGGCGATTTCTGTTGCTGGCCGATTGTCTGAAAAGAATCCCGCATATGTACTGCCTGCCCTTCGTCGCTATCTTATGCAGTTGCTCACATATCTTGACCAGAGGTTTAAACCACACATGTTTGATGTTTTTGATAATAAATGTGGTTTCCAAAGTTACATCATATTGCTCCAGCATTTTGCTCATGAAAGTTTGTCATTTGCAGTATGGATAGCAAGTGTAGAGAGGAAAGTGCTAGATTATTGGGTTGTTTAATTAGGAGCTGTGCACGGCTCATTCTTCCTTACATTGCTCCAGTTCACAAGGTTAGCAAGAAGTGAAATCAGTACTTGTGTTTATCTTGTAAATTTGACTTCTTACATTGGTTTTGTTTTAGGCGCTTGTGACTAGATTGTGTGAAGGAACGGGACCAAATGCTAATAATGCTCTTGCTGCGGGAGTGCTTGCCACTGTTGGAGAACTGGCCAAAGTGGTTAGTCTTCATCTGTTCCTCCATTTGTGGTGTTTGTGTCCTCATAATCGCACAGCTTTTAATAATATGTTCTGTGTTATAGGGTGGCTTTGCTATGAGGCAATATCTTCCTGAGCTGATGCCTGTAGTTGTGGATGCTCTTTTAGATGGAGGTGCTGTTAGTAAAAGGGAAGTGGCTGTGTCAACTCTGGGACAAATTATCCAAAGCACAGGGTATATTCTTCTTTGTTCCCTTTTTTTTGTCCTCCTTGATTATGTGTTTCACATTCCAACATAGGTTTCTGTATTGTTTTGCGAGATTTTTGCAACTAGTATTTTTGCCTGTTTGTCTGTGAAGTTTCTTGCCACTTTGAGCTTATAATTGTTCATGTTTTACATATTCCCTCCAGTCACAGATTCTTCCTGTTTTGAACAAGACTTTAGTGAAACTTTTGAAACTTTAACTGCAATATCATTAAAAAAATGGTTTGAAACACGAAAATTATCTTTATGGATTTGTTTTGGAAAGTACTTTCATAATTCCGTAAGTTCGTCAGATTTTATGGACATGTTCTAAGAGAAAGTAGTGTCAAAGCTAGGCTTTGGAGACTTTTGCATTGTTCAAAACGTTAATATTTGTGACTGGAGGAAGTACAGAATTCTGAGGTCTAAAACTATAGTTATGACCTCAATAAGTCTTGACTCTCCTAGAGGTTTTTTACGAAGTCATGTTTTTTTGCCACCAACTTTATTTTGATGTCCTGCACTGAATGTT
Source organism: Saccharum spontaneum (assembly GCA_022457205.1). Lineage (NCBI taxonomy): Eukaryota > Viridiplantae > Streptophyta > Magnoliopsida > Poales > Poaceae > Saccharum > Saccharum spontaneum. The sequence goes on from CM039614.1 coordinate 34,486,846, forward strand.
TTCCTAGTACTTTGCAGTCATCTTGTTTGTCTCTTTAATGTTGCTGTGGTCTCCTACGACAAGGAACTGCTTCTAGTGCTTTGCTTCTGCCATTTGTAGATGTTCTCTCTTTGAGTCTGCTGCATTTTCCCTAAATTACATGTTTTCCTACCCAGCATATGGTTCGACTCTTGAGAACATTGAACACAGCTGTGTGATAATCCTCTGTAGTTATTTCCATTTTATACTAAGTGTATTACTGCATCTTGAACATGATTTATGTTCTTTTGTATGGATGATTCACCAGCTATGTTATCGCGCCCTATAACGAGTACCCGCCATTGCTTGGCTTACTCTTGAAGTTGCTGCATGGTGAATTGGAATGGTCAACTAGACTAGAAGTGCTGAAGGTATTTGTTTCAATTTCTGCTTGAAGTTTTTAAAAAATTGCATAACACTCGTGGCCAAGTAATAAGGCAATATGTTTTTTTCTCAGGTTTTAGGGATTATGGGTGCATTGGACCCTCATGCACACAAGCGAAATCAGCATAATCTACCTGGTCAACATAGAGAGGTCCTACGGCCAACAATCGAAACTGCACAGCATATTGTTTCCATGGAAGAGTTACCGACTGACTTCTGGCCATCTTTTTCGGCATCCGAGGACTATTATTCAACAGTATGGTTTCATGTTCCTTCATTAGGCATCTGAGATTCAGGCGTTACCCTATTTCAGCTTATTCCCATTTTGCTAGGTTGCAATTAGTTCCCTCATGCGAATTCTTCGAGATCCTTCTCTTTCAAGTTATCACCAAATGGTGGTTGGCTCTCTTATCTTTATTTTTAAGGTAATACTTCTAATTTATCACTTCTAATTTTCTATTTTAAATAGCTATTTTCCTCAACAACCTTTTGTTCTTCAACAATTTAATCACTTTATTTATTATTTTTCTCTATGAAAATTGGCATCTAGTCAATGGGCCTTGGCTGTGTTCCATACTTACCAAAGGTGAGAGCCTCCCGATTTGCTCTGCTCTAGTGTCATTCCTATGCTGTTCTATAGATTTATTTATTTCATTTATTTAGTGCCTATATGTCTTGTGTTGACCGCAGTAGGATCTAAAATTTCATTATGCTCCATGTAGTCTAATTGACAGCAAGCCACATGTTTCAGCTTCAGTTATGCTAAATTTAACTAATGTAGACATCAATGACCTTCAAGCCTGGTATCATAACTGATCTGGGCTAACAAGCGCTTGTTGTATTCTTGAAGTCTTTGTATTTTGATCCGTGGGACTAATTCATGATTGTATGTGATTCTAAATGTTGGAGTATGTGTTTAGGCCCATGAGGCTAAGGCCCATGTGGCCCATGTATGGAACCTATATAGCTACCCTTCTAGGGTTAGCCCTAATCAATAGAGAATCAATTTCCAACATGGTATCCAGCCTCTCCTTCTTTTCTTCCTAACCCAGCCGCCGCCGGCCTGCTCTTCCCTCCCACCGCTGGCCTCCTCTGCCGCCGGTGGCCATGGCCGGCCGCCCTCCTCCCCCTCCTTCCTACTTCACCGTTTTCCCTCCCCTTTCCTCTCCTTCTTGGGCCGATTTGCTTCGTCCTTCCTCCACTGTGCCGGTTCCTGGATCGGGCACCGCCGGCCTCCATGGATCGGGCGCCGCTTCTCTGCCTGCCGCCGCTGGGAGCAGCGGCTCCCCTTCCCTTCCCCCCTCCGCACCCTCTCCTCTCCTGGGGGCTGCGCTCGCTGGTGCCCTAGCGGCTGCGGGCTAGCAACCCCCAGGGGCGGCCGCCCCTGTCCTAGGGCCGGACAGCGGGGGGGACCTGGTGGTGGCCGCCTCTGGAGCCGCCTCTGGGGCCGCCTCTGGGGCTCTTTCCGCGGCGATGGACGCCTCAGGGACTACCGCTGCAACCACAGCTCCAGCCACCACTCCTGTCCTCACTCCAGGGACTCCTCTCCTTCCCTTGGACGCCGGAGATGGAGCCACCCTTGCTGCTGCTCTCGCCGCGGCGGCCGGTTCACAGCATGGGGGCGCGGGGATCACTTCTCAAGGCGCGGCCTTCCTCTTTCCCGCTCCGTCTTCGCAGCCCGCTCCCGGCCACCGTCCCGACTCCGCACTCGCCGCCGCTCTCGTCGCTGCCCGGGCGGCCGCCGCGGAGGGGCAGGCCCGTGTGCGCACCGCTGCACTCGTGTGGGAGCGGGAGCGCGATGCGACCGATGCTCTGGCCCGCCAGATCGCCGAGGCGGAGCACCTCCTCGCTTCTCCTGGTGATGTTGGGGCCACTTCCTTCGCCTCACCGGCACGCCGCGCCTCCCACACCGCCGTCCTCTGGCACGACCCGGCCGACCCACTCGTGGCTCAGCTTCACTACCAGGCCGGGGGGGTCTAGAACATTCGCCTCGTCTCGGTCGTCCTTGAGCCGGAGTCGCCCTCCTACGCCCGCTGGCGGGACCTCGTGCTTCTCACTCTTCGCCGCTACGCCCTCGACGACCACGTCCTCGTTGACGCTTCGGTTGCCGTCCAGACCCCGTCGTGGCTTCGTCTGGACAGCATCGTCCTCTCCTGGATCCTGGGGACGATCTCTCTGGACCTCCACGACCTCGTCCGCACCTCTCCTGACGCGCGTCGGGCATGGCTTGCCCTTGAGGGCCAGTTCCTGGGCAACGCCGAGGCCCGGGCTCTGCGCCTCGACGCGAGCTTCTGGACGTTCGTCCAGGGTGACCTCTCCATCGGCGAGTTCTGCCGTCGGATGAAGGGCATGGCGGACTCCCTGGGGGACCTCGGGTGGCCCGTGGAGGATCGCATCTTGGTCCTCAACGTCCTCCGGGGGCTCAGCGACCGCTACGCCTACCTCCGGACGTGGATCACCCGCCAGAGGCCCTTCCCCACCTTCCTGGAGGTCCGTGACGATCTCGTCATGGAGGAGCTCACGCAGGACCTCCAGCCGGGATCCACCACTTCCATGGGGTCCTCGTCCTCCTCGACGGCCCTGGCTGCTACTTCGCCGCGTCCGACTGCTCCACCGCGGTCGACCGCTCCACCGCCGCAGTCTCTCCTGGGTCCTCCCTCCGGGCCGAGCGGAGGTGGGGGGGGTCGTGGCGGTCGTCGTCGCCGCGGAGGGGGTCGCGGGGGTGGCCGGGGTGGACATACCCAGGCCCCGGCACCGAGTGTTCCGCAGGGGGGGCACCATGGCCCTCTTTCCAGAACCCGTGGTCCGGGCGCATCTCCATGTGGCCCTACCACGCCACTGGGGCCGACTCGCGTCCACCGGTGGCCATGCTCACCGGAGCTCCTCCTGCTCCACCCGGCGCCTTCCCGGCTACGGCGTGGACTCCACCTTCTGGGACTCTCCCGGGGGTCGCTGGATGGGACCAAGCAGCCCTGGCTCGCTCGTTCAGCACCATGGGCCTGACGCCTCCGGTCGGACCCGAGTGGATCGCTGATTCGGGTGCCACCTACCACACCACGCCTGACCCCGGTATACTTTCGTCGCTTCACTCTCCCTCTTCCTCTCTTCCTTCGTCCATTATGGTCGCAAATGGATCTTGTATTCCAGTCTCGTCTGTGGGTACCGCCGGTGCTCATAGCTCCTTTCGTCTTCCTGATGTTCTTGTTGCTCCTTCTATGGTTCATAACCTTCTTTCTATTCGTCGTTTTACAGCTGACAATTCTTGTTCTGTGGAATTTGACTCTTCTGGTCTTACTGTAAAGGATTTGGCTTCCCGGCGTCCTCTGCTCCGATGTGACAGCACCGGGCCCCTTTACACTCTTCGCTTCCCGGCGGCTCCTTCGTCTTCTTCGCCGTCCGTTTTGTTAGCTGCCTTCGCCGCTTTTACTTCCTCCACTACCTGGCACCGGTGCCTCGGCCATCCTGGACGTGATGCCCTGATACAGCTCAATCATAGCTCTGGTCTTCCATGTACTCGAGCTCATGATGAGCAACTGTGTCATGCGTGCCAATTGGGCCGACATGTTCGTCTTCCTTTTTCTACTTCTTCTCATGCGGCCCGCATTTTTTATCTTGTACATTGTGACCTATGGACGTCTCCTGTTCTGAGTATTTCTGGTTATAAGTACTATCTTGTGGTTGTTGATGATTTTTCGCATTATTCGTGGACTTTTCCTCTCCGTGCGAAATCAGACACGTTTACCACGCTCCTTCACTTCTTTACTTGGGTGTCCACGCAGTTCGGCCTCACCATCAAGGCCGTCCAGTGTGACAACGGTCGCGAGTTTGATAACTCCACCTCCCGAGCTTTCTTCCTCTCTCACGGTGTTCAGTTGCGCATGTCTTGTCCATACACCTCTTCGCAGAATGGCAAGGCTGAGCGGATGATTCGCACCACCAACGACACCGTGCGTACCCTTCTGTTTCAGGCCTCTCTTCCCGCTCGCTTCTGGGCTGAGGGCCTGCACACCTCCATCTACCTTCTTAACCGCCTTCCTTCCGCGGCCTGTCCCGCTCCCATTCTTTACCACGCCCTCTTCGGTACCCCGCCTCGGTACGATCACCTGGCCTGTCCCGCTCCCATTCTTTACCACGCCCTCTTCGGTACCCCGCCTCGGTACGATCACCTCCGCGTGTTTGGGTGTGCGTGTTACCCCAACACCGCTGCCACTTCTTCTCACAAGCTGGACCCTCGCTCCACGCTCTGTGTCTTCCTCGGGTACTCCCCGGATCACAAGGGGTACCGGTGCTTTGACCTTACCTCCCGACGGGTTCTCATCTCTCGCCATGTGGTGTTCGATGAGTCCGTCTTTCCCTTTTCCCGCACCACCACCCCTCCGGTACTTGACCCACTCTCCCTGTTTCCCACTGACCCGGTGGTCCAGCCACCTTTTTCGTGGTCTCCTGCAGGTACCGCTTCGCCGCGCGCCGGGCCGGCCCCCTGTCCCGGATCCCCAGCGGGTCCGGGCCCGTCGTCCTCGGGCGCGGCCCCGTCCTCTCCGATTGGTGCAGACCCGGGGCCTTCGTCCCCCGCTTCTGCCTCGGGGGGGTCGTGTCGGTCGCCGACGCCGGATCCCGTCCCGGCACCTGCACCGGCACCTCCGTCGAGGTTCGCCGCGCCGGTACGGTGTACCAGCGCAGGCAGCGGCCGCCGCCGCTCGCGGTCCCTTCTCCACCAGGGACACCGACACCACCGCCGCAGTCCCCGCCGGCTCGTGGTGCCCCGCCGGTCTACCACCCGCCGCTGCTTCACCGACACCCGCGGCATGTTCACCCGATGGTGACACGGCACGCGGCTGGCACACTGCCACCTTGTGCCCTCGAGGCTTCGACCGGCGACGCGGTGGTCTCCCCGGTACCCTCTTCGGTCCGCGACGCCTTGTTGGACCCTCACTGGCGCCACGCGATGGAAGAGGAGTATGCCGCGCTACTCGCCAACCAGACGTGGGAGTTGGTGCCCCCGGCCGCCAGGCTCCAACGTCGTCTCCGGCAAGTGGATTTGGACCCACAAGCGCCGGGCCGACGGCTCTCTCGAGCGCTACAAGGCTCGATGGGTCCTCCGGGGTTTCACTCAGCGCCCTGGAGTCGACTACGATGAGACCTTCAGCCCTGTGGTCAAGCCGGCCACCGTCCGTACCGTGCTCTCGCTGGCGCTTGCTCGGTCTTGGCCCGTCCACCAGCTGGACGTCAAGAACGCCTTCCTCCACGGCCTTCTTACCGAGACGGTGTACTGCAGTCAGCCGGCGGGGTTCGTCGATTCCACCCGTCCTGACATGGTCTGCCGGCTCCGGCCTCAAGCAGGCACCTCGGGCGTGGAACCACCCTTGCTGACCCTGGGGTTCATGGAGGCCAAGTCTGATACGTCCCTGTTCGTCTACCACCATGGAGCCGACACTGCATACTTGCTGCTCTATGTTGATGACATTGTCCTCACCGCCTCCAGCGAGCCATTTCTCCGCCGGATCATCACCGCTCTCCAGCAGGAGTTCGCGATGAAGGATCTGGGTGAGCTCCACCACTTCCTCGGTGTCACTGTTGAGCACTGTCCTGCCAGGCTCCTCCTTCACCAGCGGCAGTACACTCGGGACATCCTGGAGCGGGCTGGGATGACTGACTGCAACCCCTGCTCCACTTCGGTCGACACTCAGGGCAAGCTGTCCGAGGCTGAGGGACCACCGGTGGCCGATCCCACTGCGTACAGGAGTCTCGCCGGGGCCCTTCAGTACCTCACCTTCACCTGGCCGGACATCACCTATGCAGTTCAGCAGGTCTGTCTTCATATGCATGACCCCCGGGAGCCTCACCTCACGGCTCTCAAGCGCCTCCTCCGCTACCTCCGGGGTACGCTCGACTACGGCCTCCTCCTACACCGGGCCTCATCCACCGACCTCGTCGTCTACACCGACGCTGACTGGGCCGGGTGCCCGGATACTCGCCGCTCCACCTCCGGCTACGCCGTCTTCCTGGGTGGCAACATGGTGTCTTGGTCGTCCAAGCGCCAGCCGGTGGTCTCTCGGTCCAACGCCGAGGCGGAGTACCGCGCCGTTGCTAACGGCGTGGCGGAGGCCGCCTGGCTCAGGCAACTGCTTGCTGAGTTGCACACTCCGCCATCCCGGAGCATACTGATCTACTGCGACAACGTCAGTGCGGTCTACCTCTCCACCAACCCCATCCAGCACCAGCGGACGAAGCATGTGGAGATCGACCTCCACTTTGTCCGTGATCGGGTGGCCATGGGCGAGGTGCGGGTCCTTCATGTTCCGGCGACCTCCCAGTTCGCGGACATCTTCACCAAAGGCCTCTCGTCCTCGACCTTCGCCGATTTTCGCTCCAGCCTCAACATCACCGGTGGCTAGTTGCGTCTGTGGGGGGGTTGTGTGTGTTCCTTCTTGTTCAGCCTTGAACTCCGCTGCGCCGGTAGTTCAGACTGCGGGGGGTGTTGGAGTATGTGTTTAGGCCCATGAGGCTAAGGCCCATGTGGCCCATGTATGGAACCTATATAGCTACCCTTCTAGGGTTAGCCCTAATCAATAGAGAATCAATTTCCAACACTAAAAGTATTGGTGTTTCAACGATATTTCATTTTCCACTGTCCAATAATAAATGTCACAGGAAGAATAATATGGAGAAGCATCTTCAAACCTTGGGCTACCAATACATCTTTTCTGTATGATTTGTTACTAGAAGTTTTAATATGCCACATGAAATAAAAGTTAGACTGCTTCTCTTAAGAATGCTGAATTTTTTACACCATGCTAGAATTCACTTAAGCATTTGTGATACAGTTTCTTATTATTGGCTTTGCATTGTAAAATGTTCAGGCTTTGGTGTTTCTATCTTTCTATTTTTGACAACTCAGCATGGAATTTCAATGGTTGTGCCTAGTATGTCCAGACATTCTTTTCAAGAAATTGTGGTGGCTGAGTTGATGATTTAAATCTTTTTAGTTTTAAGCTTTCAATTATAATTGGCTGGATGTAATACAACTGGGCATGCTTGTGTTTCCTGGGAAGAGATAGGATAAGTGCACATAAATTTCTGAAATTTTGTCTTTTGCTTCTAAAGGTTCTCCCTGAGCTATTCCGTGCTGTTCGCATGTGCGAGGATGGTGGTTTAAAAGAGTTCATAACCTGGAAGCTTGGAACATTGATATCTATTGTCCGGCAGGTAATCTATCTTTTTTATTGATGCAAATTATTGTTAGATTCTTTCTGTTGCAGTTAATGTCTGGCATATTTTATTAAAGTTACCTATTTTCAGCACATCCGGAAATATTTACAAGACATACTTTCCCTCATCTCTGAGCTGTGGACTTCCTCATTCAGCTTGGGTGCACCAAATCGGACCATACAGGGCCCACAGGGTTCACCGGTAATTGTGCTTGACTTTCGTGCTGTCTTTTGTTCTATTGTCTTCAAGCATTTTGTAGAGACCCTTACAGTGGCCCAATCTATTTGGACCATGCCATCATCTAAGCTAGCATAAGCATGTCTGCCATACTATGCCTTTTGTAGATTCCATCATAGTGTATGGCCTTTTGTAGATTCTATCATAGTGCACATTATCTCATCTTAACAATTGACATTGGTATCTTGTGGAAGAACATAGTTATCTTAACATGTTCCTGGCTGCAATAGTGGGTAGATAGTTAATTTTCACATTATTTCTTTTTATACATATCCTGGATGTTTTTCTAACAGCGCATATGTGTAGATATGAATTGTACCATATTGCCGGCTAACGTAGGGTGTTAGTCCTATGCACTGTATATAATCAGCCCATGGTGCTCAATGCAATACATCTACAATTTGCGTGGCATACCTTCTCTAATACTGGACCCTAAGAAAAGCTTGAAAATGACCCATGAGCTTCTTCATATCTCCTTTAATTTTCACATTCTTAGTTTATGTTCTAGTGATCTTTTTCTTTCTTTAATATCTCTTCTATCCTCTTGATTCTATAAGCTCCGTAGTCCTCCGGTGGTCAGGCCTAACCAAAGTATGCCTTGTATGAGTGAGTATTCAGTAAGCCTCAAATGGTGATCAGTATCATCATATCCTGACCTTGCTGGTAACCACTGGAAACCATTACTGTGTCACTAGTGAGGAAACAGGATGATTATTCGGCTGGAACCCTGTATCAGTTCGCATATTCACTTTATGTTGCTTTTTTCTTTCTAGAGTGATTGTTAATTCTTAACATTGAGAAGAACTAGGCCCATCGTGCTCTTGCTTCTTTCTTTTAAGGTTTCTTGTGCATGGATAATCAGCATTGTAACCTTTTGGCATATCTGTAATTGTCTTTACACTCTCTTATATTACCTGCTGAAGGTTTACCTTTTCTGGTGATAAGTATCATCATATCCTGACCTTGCTGGTAACCACTGGAAACCATTACTGGGTCACTAGTGAGGAAACAGGATGATTATTAGGCTGGAACCCTGTATCGGTTCACATATTCACTTTATGTTGCTTTTTTGTTTCTAGAGTGATTGTTAATTCTTAACATTGATTGTTAATTCTTAACATTGAGTAGAACTAGGCCCATCGTGCTCTTGCTTCTTTCTTTTAAGGTTTCTTGTGCATGGATAATCAGCATCGTAACCTTTTGGCATATCTGTAATTGTCTTTACACTCTCTTATATTACCTGCTGAAGGTTTACCTTTTCTGATCCTTGTATTTCATACCATGGTTTTATAGTTTAACTATTTGTTTTCTCTTCAGGTTCTTCACCTTGTTGAGCAACTATGCTTAGCTTTAAATGATGAGTTCAGAATATATTTACTTCACATTCTACCGAGTTGTATCCAAGTCTTAGGTGACGCTGAACGTTGCAATGATTATTACTATGTTCCAGACATATTACACACACTTGAAGTTTTTGGTGGTGTGTCCCCATTTCTCACTTAGTTTCATGTTCACAATGGATGTTATTTTGATTATAACTTATGTTGAATTGAATGGTGACATTTAGGAAATTTGGATGAGCACATGCACTTGGTTGCTCCAGTGCTTGTTCGTTTATTTAAAGTGGAGCTGGTTGATATCAGACAGCGTGCTATTGTTACTTTGACTAATCTTATACCTAAGGTTCAGGTTGGTTGATGCTATTATTGGGCTTGATATTTTGTCAATCTAATTATGTAATTTTAACCAAAATGGTCAAACATTAGGTTTTTGTATCTAATGCGCATTGTGTGCATTTTATGTATCCTGAACAGGTTGGTACTCATGTTTCGTCTTTAGTGCATCATCTGAAGCTTGTCTTAGATGGGTAAGATTTTTTACTATAAGTACCCTTTGTTAATTTCTATATGGTGTCTGTCTTTTGAAAAAAAGGAAGTTATTTATCATGGTGCGTTGATTCTTGTTGCTCGGAGTGTTGATAATGAGTTAATGACTATCTGTTAGATTTAGTCCAGTACCAGCTTACACTAGAAGTCCTCTGTATATTTTGCATTAGTGGTAAACTTCGACCATCAATCAGTTACTCAAAAGTAAAGGACTCTCAATCAATTACTTGTTATTCGGAGACGTCAAACATTGTAAACTTTGACCATCAAGCAATTTCTCAAAATGTATTCATGTTTAGCACACAAGAGATGCACCAACAGATTCTTATGTCACATGTGTTTTACAATTGGTTTTGTAGTAATTGATAGCATATTGTAATTGTCAAAGCATACTTTGAAAGATTTCCTCAAAGTGTAATATGCCTTATAAAAATAAATGGAGCAAGTACAATTTTGTGGCTTGTCTGCAAGAAGTTTGCACGATTAGCTTATTTTCCATTATGACGATGCTTCATTTGCTGTGTTTTCTTTTGGCTCTCTCCACCCCCCCCCACCCCACCCCACCCCCCCTCTCCATCTACCCACACACACACACACACAATTGTTGTTGTTAGCTAAACTTTCTTTTATATCTTCCTATGACTAGCAACAATGATGATCTGCGGAAAGATGCTGCAGAAGCGCTCTGCTGCCTCGCACATGCCCTTGGAGAAGACTTTACTATCTTCATACCATCAATACGCAAAATTCTTGTGAAGCACCATTTACGGGTATCTTATCTTTTCTTTTTCTTTTTCTTTTTCGAACACACGAGAGCTGGATATCATTTCATTAAGAAGAGGAATATAGTACAAAGAGGATAGCAGAAACACCAATGTTTATACCATTTTGATTTCATGCTTGTACCATTTTGGATGTTTGTCTAATTATGCTTGTCATTTCTTACAGTACAGAAAATGGGATGAGATTGAAAATCGGTTACTGAGGCGAGAGCTACTCATCACTGAAAACTTGTCTGTACAAAAGTACACACAATGTCCACCTGATGTCATTAGTGACCCCCTTGATGATTTTGATGGTACACCTTCTGCGATAGCTGATGAAACACAGCGACAAGCAAGAAGTCATCAAGTAATATGCTTAGCTTTTTACTCATTATACATTTCCTCTCTTGTACCCTATGTCTTTTATTATGCCTTGACGAGCTCTAAAATGGTACTTTTCTATACTGCTTGTAACAATGTTTTAATGGATTCTAAATGGTATCACAGTGATTTTGGTATTAGGAAAAGGCACATAGTTCTACCTCTTGCTTGGGCTTTGACATAACCATATTCCCAGGCACAGCCTTCTAGTATATGATGGCTTATAATATTTGAAAGAGCTTGGACCACACACAGGATTCCTGATGTTCATTTGCGATGATAAAAATATGTTGCGCATAAGTAGGAAGTTGTTTTTCCCACTCCCAGCAAACAAATAGTTGCAAAAAGATCTCTGGAATGCCATGAAGAATATAAGCTATTCTGGATATACATCAATGTGCTGTTTTGATTTTTCTTCATATCATGTCTGACATGTAGCAATGCTTTTCTCTTTTACGTGTAGCCTCTATCTCTGTGGGTATTTTTAGAATTAAGTCTTTTGACTGCTCCAGGTCGATGATGTCCGGTTGCGGAGTGCCGGTGAGGCTTCTCAGAGGAGTACTAGGGAAGACTGGGCTGAATGGATGAGACATTTCAGTATTGCACTTCTCAAAGAGTCGCCATCTCCAGCTTTACGCACTTGTGCAAGGCTAGCTCAGCTTCAGGTGAAGTAGTTCTTTAGATATATGTCACTCATCTTATGAGTATTTTCTGACACAAATTGTCCAGCCTTCTGTTGGCCGCGAGTTGTTTGCTGCGGGTTTTGCAAGTTGCTGGGCCCAAATGAGTGAATCTGCCCAGGAGCAACTAGTGAGAAGTCTCAAGACAGCCTTCTCATCTCAAAACATTCCTCCTGAAATTCTTGCTACACTGCTGAACTTAGTAAGTTGATCTTGTGTTTAACTTATATAGTTGATTTGACATTCATTTCTTTTGTTTAATATTTCCATTTTGTAAGTAGGCAGAGTTTATGGAACACGATGAGAAGCCGCTTCCTATTGATACAAGGCTGCTTGGTGCACTTGCTGAGAAGGTGAGTTTTGCTTCTGCTGTTTGTGCGGTTTGGCATTTTTTTTTCATTCACATGATACTCATTCAAACTATCTATTAGTGTCGAGCATTTGCAAAAGCCCTCCATTATAAAGAAATGGAGTTTGGAGCTGTGTGCACCAAGAAGATGGGTGCAAATCCTGTTACGGTGGTTGAATCCCTTATTCATATTAACAATCAACTACACCAGCATGAGGTTGGTTCTAATGTCATGTGCTAGGTTAAAAAAATCATCTTAGTTTGTTGACACCTGCCACTATTTCTTCAGGCAGCTATTGGCATATTGACTTACTCACAGCAGAATTTGGAAGTTCAGTTGAAAGAATCATGGTATAGATTTATTGCGCTTCTATTTAGTTTCTTCCAGAAACATGGTGCTTCCAATACCATTACCAATTCATGACCTTTCCTAAATTTTGTGTAATGCAGGTATGAAAAATTGCACCGTTGGGATGAGGCCCTTAAAGCATACACCGTAAAATCATCTCAAGCACCTGGTCCTTTACAAAACCTGGATGCTACATTAGGTAGGACAAAATCCTGTTTGCTGTCTTTTGGTTCCTTCAAAGATAATGGTAACTAAGTAAAATTCATGCATATTTTAGGTCGAATGAGGTGTCTAGCGGCTTTGGCTCGGTGGGAAGATTTAAGTGCATTGTGCAGAGAGCAATGGACTGGTGCAGAACCATCTGCTCGACTGGAAATGGCTCCAATGGTTGTGGATACCTCTGATTACCCATTTGGTTGTAGATGGTAATTGGTAATCTAATTTCTGTGAACTTCTTTCTATTTTCATAGGCTGCAAATGCTGCTTGGCATATGGGTGAGTGGGACCATATGGCAGAATATGTTTCTCGCCTGGATGATGGGGATGAAAATAAGCTCCGTATGTTGGGTAATACAACAGCCAGTGGTGATGGAAGCAGTAATGGTGCTTTCTTCCGGGCAGTTCTTTCAGTTCGTTCCAAAAAGGTAATTGCTCCTTGCTTTGTGTGATTGTATTGTTTTCATTATTTGATTTTACTTTTATTGACAACTTTATGTTTTCTTTGACAGTATGATGAAGCTCGGATATTTGTTGAGCGAGCTCGGCGGTGTTTAGCTACAGAACTTGCAGCACTGGTACGACCTATCTGCGGTACTATATAGTGCAGCATTTTATTAAATTTGCCGTTACATCTTGTACCCCAATCGGATGATCTTATGATGCTATCTGAAGCAATCAGTATGAATGTATTGTAGTGCAATTCCAAATGTTCACCTGCAATGTACCTTAGAATTAGGGAAAACCGGAAAAGTTTATTTACTAACCCCAGGTCCCCAGCTATTTGGTTTGTCCACTTACCCCCCTGTTAATTTTTGGACCCATTTAAGTCACCCAAACTATTAAGTTGGCCCAGTTTTCCCTATAATGGAATTTTGTTGTTTCTCCTTGTACAAGTTGCGCTTTTGTTTTTTTTTTTAAGTTCAAATTTTACATCATGATTGCTCACATCCTATGTTACAAAACTATTAGAATTTCATGAGTATTTTCATTGCTTTGAAGTATCCAATATTGACATAACCATCGATACAAAGATGCATGAAAACTGATCACGAAAAAATCTTAAAATATTTTTCTGACATGGGGGTATGTTGCCATACATTACACCACAAAGTTGAACATAGAAACCAACTTGTACAGGGAGAAACAAAAGGAAGCATATCAATTTTTTTCCGACTGGCCTACTCCCAAACACCCTTGATTATGAAAACGAAGCATTTCATTACAGGGTGGTTTGATCCAGTATACATATTTAGGAATAAAACAATTTGAAATTTTGTACAGGAGTCAAGCGAACAGTTGGCATGATTGCTTGCCTGCACTATGATAAGCCTGCATTACGCCCTATGCAGCATAGCCTTAGGCTGTATAACTGCATGCAATGAGGTTGTGTTTGGTTTGCCTGCATAGCCCTCTTTTATTGTAGGAGACTGTGTTCGGTTGCAGTATCTGTCTTCGCACTTCTGTAATGAGTTATAGCTACAATTAGCTGGCATCTGCTGTATCTAGATTTAATGCTTACCTGTTCTGTGTATTTCTACTGATCAATAAGATGTCATTGCAGTTCACTTTTGAAATTCATTATTTGTATCATAATTGTATATTCTCTTTATGTGACAATACTTGTCAGGTACTTGAGAGTTATGAGCGCGCGTATAATAACATGGTGCGTGTTCAACAACTTTCAGAACTGGAAGAGGTATTTTTCTTGTTCTCTTGGGTACATTCTGAATAAAGTTGCTCTTTTTTAACAAAATGAGTGGTTTGTCAATTAGGTGATTGATTACTGCACTCTTCCTGTGGAAAGCCCCATTGCTGACGGACGGAGGGAACTTATTCGCAATATGTGGAATGAACGCATTAAAGGAACAAAACGGAATGTGGAGGTTGATATTATGTTTCTGCTATTGAGTGCTGATCTGTGCTGCATTTACTGTCTGCATTGACTTCGGAAAATATTTCAGGTGTGGCAAGCCCTACTTGCAGTCAGGGAGTTGGTTCTTCCTCCTAACGAAGACAGAGACACCTGGATAAGATTTGCTAAACTTTGCTGGAAGAATGGTCGTATTAGTCAGGCTAGATCTACATTAGTCAAACTTTTACAGGTATGTTAGGTCCTTAGCAGTCATCGATAATTGGAATGTGCGTGTCTAACTTCTCTATAACAAAATTAATTTCTGACGTCACTTGCAGTTTGATCCTGAATCTTCTCCTGAATTGACACTGTATCATGCACATCCACAAGTAGCCCTGGCTTATCTAAAATACCAGTATGCAGTTGGTGATGAGCTTAAAAGGAGGGATGCATTTTCTAGATTGCAAGTAAGTTTGTTTTTGTCCATGTACTTTGATGGTACATTGCAATGCACATATAAGTGTTGTACAATGTACATCATACTTTTTTCTTTGGGGGATAGGAGTTGTCTGTGCAGCTTGCTACCACCATGGGCAATTTCCCTGGAACATCAGCAAACCATGGCACCATGTCAAATGCTGGAGTGCCACTCATTGCTCGTGTTTATTTGACACTTGGTAGCTGGAAGAAGGCGCTATCACCTGCATTAGATGATGATTCCATTCAAGGTACCAACAATGTCAGTTTTCTCGCTTTGCACTTTAACCTTTTATTTGAAACAATATTTGTATTTTTTTTCTCTCTAGAAATTTTGATTTCTTACAATAATGCCACGCTAAGTGCAAAGGACTGGGGGAAGGCCTGGCACACATGGGCTTTGTTCAACACAGAAGTCATGTCACGCTATACTTTCCGAGGCCGACCAGATATTGCTGGAAAATATGTTGTTGCAGCAGTAACTGGGTATTTCTATTCTATTGCTTGTGCATCTACTACGAAAGGGGTTGATGATAGCTTACAGGTGAATCTTCTCTTTTCTTAGTTCTGTTCTGCAAGCTTTCTTTCGACCAAAGGTTCTTTTTTGAACTCAAAATTGACCAGCCTTGACATAGTTTTATCTCACCCTTTTAGTGGTAGGATTCACCTTTTCATGCAGATATTTATTGTACGTAATAGTTTGCTTTTTTTGTCGCCATCTTACTATTTTCTATGAAGTGTTTAATATGTCCATGGCTCCAAGCATACAATGGAAGTAAGATTTGCCACATGAAAAACATTAGTTGATTTTTGGTAGATTTCAGTAACAAATGCTTAGAAAGAGTAATGGTTAAGGACACCTAGAACGCCTCAAGTCGCTGTCGAGCCGAAGAGAACAGAGATTAGGGTTGGAAAAGAGAATTACGGTTTGGAAGTTTAAAAAACTAGTAGTAATTGTGCTTCTATCGGTTGGAGCCTAAAACCAGATGGTCCAGTTCAGCACACCAGATAGTCCAGTTTTCATGGGCTAGCTGTTTAGCTGCTAACAGTTCTCTTGAGTTACAGCCTCATTATGTTGAACAATTCAGGCATTGTAGAAACTGTTTTGGGGAAAAGAGATTCTATTACTTGGCTAACCCTAGAAGGGTAGCTATATAGTTTCCATACATGGGCCACATGGGCCTTAGCCTCATGGGCCTAACATATACTCCAACACCCCCCCGCAGTCTGAACTACCGTCGCAGCGGAGTTCAAGGCTGAACAAGAAAGAACTCACACAACCCCCCCCCCCCACAGACGCAACTAGCCATCGGTGATGTTGAGGCTGGAGCGAAACTCGGCGAAGGTCGAGGACGGGAGGCCTTTGGTGAAGATGTCCGCGAACTGGGAGGTCGTCGGAACATGAAGGACCCGCACCTCGCCCATGGCCACCCGATCACGGACAAAATGGAGGTCGATCTCCACATGCTTCGTCCTCTGATGTTGGATGGGGTTGGTGGAGAGGTAGACCGCACTGACGTTGTCGCAGTAGATCAGTGTGCTCTGGGAGGGAGGAGTGTGCAACTCCGCAAGCAGCTGCCGGAGCCAGGCGGCCTCCGCCACGCCATTGGCAACGGCGCGGTACTCCGCCTCGGCGCTGGACCGGGAGACCACCGGCTGGCGCTTGGACGACCAAGACACCAGGTTGCCGCCCAGGAATATGGCGTAGCCGGAGGTGGAGCGACGAGTATCCGGGCACCCGGCCCAGTCAGCGTCGGTGTAGACGACAAGGTCGGTGGAGGAGGCCCGGTGGAGGAGGAGGCCGTAGTCGAGCATGCCCCGGAGGTAGCGGAGGAGGCGCTTGAGAGCCGTGAGGTGAGGCTCCCGGGGGTCATGCATATGGAGGCAGACCTGCTGAACTGCATAGGTGATGTCCGGCCTGGTGAAGGTGAGGTACTGAAGGGCCCCGGCGAGACTCCTGTACGTAGTGGGATCGGCCACCGGTGGTCCCTCAGCCTCAGACAGCTTCCCCTGAGTGTCGACCGGAGTGGAGCAGGGGTTGCAGTCAGTCATCCCAGCCCGCTCCAGGATGTCCCGAGTGTACTGTCGCTGGTGAAGTAGGAGCCCGGTAGGACGGTGCTCAACAGTGACTCTGAGGAAGTGGTGGAGCTCACCCAGGTCCTTCATCGCGAACTCCTGCTGGAGAGCGGCGATGATCCGGCGGAGAAGTGGCTCACTAAGGCGGTGAGGACAATGTCATCAACATAGAGCAGCAAGTAAGCAGTGTCAGCCCCATGGTGGTAGACGAACAGGGACGTATCAGACTTGGCCTCCACGAACCCTAGGGTCAGCAAGAAAGCGGCGAACCGGTGGTTCCACGCCCGAGGTGCCTGCTTGAGGCCGTAGAGGGACCTGTTGAGCCGGCAGACCATGTCAGGACGGGTGGTGTCGACGAACCCCGCCGGCTGACTGCAGTACACCGTCTCGGTGAGAAGGCCGTGGAGGAAGGCGTTCTTGACGTCCAGCTGGTGGACGGGCCAAGACCGAGCAAGCGCCAGCGATAGCACTGTACGGACAGTGGCCGGCTTGACCACCGGGCTGAAGGTCTCATCGTAGTCGACGCCAGGGCGCTGAGTGAAACCCCGGAGGACCCACCGAGCCTTGTAGCGCTCGAGAGAGCCGTCGGCCCGGCGCTTGTATGTCCAAATCCACTTGCCGGTGACGACATTGGCGCCCGGCGGCCGGGGCACCAACTCCCACGTCTGGTTGGCGAGTAGCGCGGCGTACTCCTCTTCCATCGCGCGGCGCCAGTGAGGATCCAATAGCGCGTCGCGGACGGAGGAGGGTACCGGAGAGACCACCGCGTCGCCGGTCGAAGCCTCGAGGGCACGAGGCGGCAGTGTGCCAGCCGCGTGTCTGGTCACCATCGGGTGGACATGTCGCGGGTGTCGATGAAGTAGCGGCGGGTGGTAGACCGGCGGGGCACCACGGGCCGGCAGGGGCAGTGGCGGTGGTGTCGGTGTCCCTGGTGGAGAAGGGACCACGAGCGGCGGTGGCCGCGGCCTGCGCTGGTATACCCGTACCGGCGCGGTGAACCTCGACGGAGGCGCCGGGGCAGGTACTGGGCCAGGATCTGGCGTCGGCAACCGGCACGACCCCCCCGGGGCAGAAGCGGGGGACACAGGCCCCGGGTCTGCACCAACCGGAGAAGAGGGGGCCGCGCCGGAGGACGAGGGGCCCGGACTCTCCGGGGAGCCGAGACCGGTGGCCGGCGCAGAGTGTGGCGAGGCGGTACCTGCAGGAGACCACGAAAATGGTGGCTGGACCACCGGGTCAGTGGGAAACAGAGAGGGTGGGTCAGTGACCGTAGGAGTAGTGGTGCCGGAAAAGGGAAAGACGGACTCATCGAACACCACATGGCGCGAGATGAGAACACGTCGAGAGGTAAGGTCAAAACATCGGTACCCCTTGTGATCTGGGGAGTACCCGAGGAAGACAGAGCGTGGAGCGAGGGTCCAGCTTGTGAGAAGATGTGGCAGCAGTGTTGGGGTAACAAGCACACCCAAACACGTGGAGGTGATCGTACCGAGGCGGGGTACCGAAGAGGGCGTGGTGAGGTGTGGGAGCAGGACAAGCAGCGGAAGGAAGGCGGTTCAGAAGGTAGGTGGAGGTGTGCAGGCCCTCAGCCCAGAAGCGAGCAGGAAGAGAGGCCTGAAACAGAAGAGTGCGCACGGTGTCGTTGGTGGTGCGAATCATCCGCTCTGCCTTGCCATTCTGCGAAGAGGTGTATGGGCAAGACATGCGCAACTGAACACCGTGAGAGAGGAAGAAAGCTCGGGAGGCGGAGTTATCAAACTCGCGACCATTGTCACACTGGACGGCCTTGATGGTGAGACCGAACTAAGTGGACACCCAAGTAAAGAAGTGAAGGAGCGTGGTAAACGTATCAGACTTCGCACGTAGGGGAAAAGTCCATGAATAATGCGAAAAATCATCAACAACCACAAGATAATACTTATAACCAGAAATACTGATAACAGGGGATGTCCATAGGTCGCAATGTACAAGATCAAAAATGCGGGCCGCATGAGAAGAAGAACTAGAAAAAGGAAGACGAACATGTCGGCCCAATTGGCACGCATGACACAGTTGCTTATCATGAGCTCGAGTACATGGAAGACCAGAGCTACGACTGAGCTGTATCAGGGCATCACGTCTAGGATGACCGAGACGCCGGTGCCAGGTAGTAGAGGAAGAAGACGCGACGAAGGCAGCTGACAAAACGGGCGGCGAAGAAGACGAAGGAGCCGCCGGGAAGCGAAGAGTGTAAAGGGGCCTGGAGCTGTCACATCGGAGCAGAGGACGCCGGGAAGCCAAATCCTTTACAGTAAGACCAGAGGAGTCAAATTCGACAGAACAAGAATTGTCAGCTGTAAAACATCGAATAGAAAGAAGATTATGAACCATAGAAGGAGCAAGAAGAACATCAGGAAGACGAAAGGAGCCATGAGCACCGGCGGTACCCACAGACGAGACAGGAATACACGAACCATTAGCGACCATAATGGACGAAGGAAGGGAGGAAGAGGGGGAGTGAATCGACGAAAGTATACCGGGGTCAGGTGTAGTGTGGTAGGTGGCCTCTGAATCAGCGATCCACTCAGGTCCGACCGGAGGCGTCAGGCCCAAGGTGCTGAACGAGCGAGCCAGGGCCGCTTGGTCCCAGCTGGCGACACCCGGTGGAGTCCCGGAGGGTGGAACCCACGGCGTGGTAGGGAAGGCGCCGGGTGAAGGACCAGCGGGAGGCGCTCCGGTGAGCATGGCGGCTCCGGGGGCGTGATAGGGCAACATGGAGATGCGACCGGACCACGGGTTCTGAAACGAAGGCCATGGTGCCCCCCCGTGCGTCCCCGCCAGTGCCGGAGCCTGAGGTGGACCGCCCCGGCCACCCCCGCGGCCTCCTCCACGGCGACGACGAGAGCCACGACCCCCCCCCACCTCCGCTCGGCCCGGAGGGAGGAGGGCCAAGGAGAGACGACGGTGGCGGAGCAGACGACCGCGGTGGAGTAGGAGGACGCGGCGAAGTGGCAGCCAGGGCCGTCGAGGAGGACGAGGTGGTGGTAGAGCCCGGCTGGAGGCCCTGCGTGAGCTCCTCCATGACGAGATCGTCACGGACCTCCAGGAAGGTGGGAAAGGGCCTCTGGCGGGTGATCCACGTCCTGAGGTGAGCGTAGCGATCGCTGAGTCCCCGGAGGACGTTGAGGACCAAGATGCGATCCTCGATGGGCCACCCGAGATCCCCCAGGGAGTCAGCCATGCCCTTCATCCGGCGGCAGAACTCATCGACGGAGAGGTCACCCTGGACGAAGGTGCGGAAGCTCGCGTCGAGGCGCAGAGCCCGGGCCTCGGCGTTGCCCAGGAACTGGCCCTCGAGGGCAAGCCATGCCCGGCGCGCATCCAGAGAGGTGCGGACGAGGTCGTGGAGGTCCAGAGAGATCGTCCCCAAGATCCAGGAGAGAACGATGCTGTCGAGACGGATCCACGACGGCGTCTGGACGGCGACCGAGGCGTCCACGAGGACGTGGTCGTCGAGGGCGTAGCGGCGAAGAGTGAGGACGACCAGATCCCGCCAGCGGGCGTACGAGGGCGACTCCGGCTCGAGGACGACCGGAACAAGCAGGCGAATGTTCTGGACCCCCCC
This sequence comes from Saccharum spontaneum, assembly GCA_022457205.1. Taxonomy (NCBI): domain Eukaryota; kingdom Viridiplantae; phylum Streptophyta; class Magnoliopsida; order Poales; family Poaceae; genus Saccharum; species Saccharum spontaneum. The sequence goes on from CM039614.1 coordinate 34,507,331, forward strand.
CCCCGGCCTGGTAGTGCAGCTGAGCCACGAGCGGATCGGCCGGGTCGTGCCAGAGGACGGCAGTGTGCGACACGCGGCGTCCCGGCGAGGCAAAGGAGGTGGCTCCGGCGTCCTGGCCCGCGGGGGAGGTGAGGAGGTGCTCGGCCTCGGCGATCTGACGAGCCAGGGCGTCTGCCGCGTCCCGCTCACGTTCCCACACGAGAGCGGCCGCGCGCACGCAGGCCTGGCCCTCCGCGGCGGCGGTCCGGGCGGCGACGAGAGCAGCGGCGAGGTTGAGGTTTGGTCCCGTCAGACCGGAGGTCGCAGCCGTAGCCAAGAGACCCTCAGGCAGCGATTGGAGAAGTGGCTGCGGGTGGGGCTGCGGCTGGAGAAGTGGTTGCGGCTGCTGGAGGTCACCATCGGCGGCCCCGGTCTCCGTACCGGCCGTGGGACCCCCCCCAGCGCCAGAGCCAGCAGCTGTGGTGAGGGCCTGGGCGCTGAAGGTGGCACCAGAGACGGCTGCAGCGGCTGCAGATGGGAGCTGGGCGGAGCCAGCAGCGGCAGCAGAGAAACCGCCCGTGGCTGGAGGGAGGACGGCACCAGAGATGGCTGCAGATGGGAGGCCAGCAGCAGCAGCAGAGGAGCCGCCCGTGGCTGGAGGGAGGACGGGCGGGCGCGCCCCCAGGACCGGCGCCCCCCCAGGCGGTTGGGGCTGGGGCCGCGGCGGCCAGTCCGCACCAGAGCAGGGCGCACCTGGAAGGAGGGGGCGGGAGGAGGCCATGGTAGCCCAGGAGGGAGAAGAGAGGAGGGGAAAGGCTTGGAAGTAGGTAGGGGAAGGGGGAGGTGGCTGGCGGCCAGCCATGGGTAGAGATGGCCGGCGGCCAGGGGAGGAAGCCAGGGGCGGCGGCGCCCAGGAGAAGGGTCGGGCAGCACCTAGCTCGATACCATGTTTTGGGGAAAAGAGATTCTATTACTTGGCTAACCCTAGAAGGGTAGCTTTATAGTTTCCATACATGGGCCACATGGGCCTTAGCCTCATGGGCCTAACATATACTCCAACAGAAACTAGTATTATGTGTTTTTTTCAGTGATAAATCCAGCGAGACATACATTCTTGCTACCCCTCCATTACATTGTTTTCCAGTTGATGTCCGAATTTTGCAAACATGAACACTTTTTAAGTCTGATGATAACTTGGAAGTTCCTAGTGTTGGCTGATACAGATTTAAACCATCAACTGCTAACCAGCTGATGTTGCAACTTTCATGGCCTGTAAACACCCTGCCTGCTGTAATTTGACTGCAAAAAAAATAACATTCCCTAATGCTTTATTTATTGATTCAATTCTGGTTAGATGTTATTGGACTTCTGAAGTTGAGTTTTGTTTAATTGTTTGTGTAGGATATCCTTCGTCTGTTAACTCTTTGGTTCAACCATGGGGCTACCTCAGAAGTTCAAACAGCGTTGCAGAAAGGCTTTTCACTTGTCAAGATTGAGATGTGGCTGGTTGTGCTGCCCCAGATAATTGCAAGGATTCATTCGAACACTAGAGTAGTTAGAGAACTTATACAATCTTTGCTAGTTCGAATTGGAAAGGGGCATCCACAGGTATGTATTATGTTAGCTACTTCTACTGTGACTGTGCTTCTATTATTATATACGCAGGCTATCTATACCTAATACTAAAGAGGCAAAATTTCTTGCCACCCTAAATTTTCATCCAATCCAATCACCAATGATTTATCCGCATCCATCCTGGTTACGAGTAGTGTTCGATCCGGGTCTTTTTGTTTTTGTTTCTGTTTCCCTCTCTTGTCCGGCTGCCTTTTTTTCTTTTTCCTGCACCGAATGTTAGGTGATTGCATCGGGGTCCTAGGAGAAAGTGCCACCCCACTTCTGGATGGTGACGTCCGGTTCTGTCACTTTTCTGTTTTATATATTTTTTATTTCCTGGTGAAGTAACTATGCTTTTTGTTATAAAAACAAGATAAATAATAACTATAACATTATGGATCTCTTATACGTTGACCCTTATTTATAATAAACAAATATTTTTATTACTAAGTCTGTCCGGTTCTGTCACTTTTCTGTTTTATATTTTGTTTTTTATTTTCTGGTGAAGTAACTATGCTTTTTGTTATAAAAATAAGATAAATAATAAATATCACATTATGGATCTCTTATGCGTTGACCTTTATTCATAATAAACAAATATTTTTATTACTAAGTCGTTGTTTTAATTAGGAATAAATTATTATTATTATTATAAAATGAAAATTGGCCGATGACCTTACTAATCAAACTGTAAACTTAAATCTTGAACGCTCTGTCATCCAATCTAATAAAATAAATGTTTCTTCATGCTATCCGCATATGCTGGTGCAAATCTCTATGCTATCCGCATATAGTAGTGCAGCTCTTGATAAGGCTGACGTGTGGAAATCGAGACACCATGAAATTAACCCCTTGCCTAATAATAAGATATTAAAATTACATATTTTTATAGATCTTCAAAAAGCCACAGAACTTGATATCTAACTCTACCACAAAATAAATAGATATTTAACATTGCCATCCTTTGTACCATTAATGACCCCGTTCGATTGTGATTGCTGCAGCAACCACTCACAATATCAAAAGTAGCACCTATAAAAATTATAAGCTATAGTGACCGTTGCAGCTATCCAGCAAGCTGAAGCGAAGATCGAACATTTGATAGTTTTTTTCCTCCCGTTGCAACGCACGGGCATATTTGCTAGTTCATGTAATTTACCATCGTTGTACATCACTACATCAACCGTAGTGATGTATGGAAGTATCATTTTCAGTTTAACTATGGAAAAAGGTGCAAAATAAACTTCCATATCTAGCAATCTAGAAACACAACTAGAAATCCTTGTTTTGGATCAAAATTAATTAAAAATTATTGTTGGAATAATGATTCTCTCAATTAGGGCTAACCCTAGATGGGTAGCTATATAGGTTCCATACATGGGCCACATGGGCCTTAGCCTCATGGGCCTAAACACATACTCCAACACCCCCCCCCGCAGTCTGAACTACCGGCGCAGCGGAGTTCGAGGCTGAACAAGAAAGAACACACACAACCCCCCACAGACGCAACTAGCCACCGGTGATGTTGAGGCTGGAGCGAAACTCGGCGAAGGTCGAGGACGGGAGGCCTTTGGTGAAGATGTCCGCGAACTGTGAAGTCGTCGGGACATGAAGAACCCGCACCTCGCCCAAGGCCACCCGATCACAGACAAAGTGGAGGTCGATCTCCACATGCTTCGTCCGCTGGTGCTGGATGGGGTTGGTGGAGAGGTAGACCGCACTGACGTTGTCGAAGTAGATCAGCGTGCTCCAGGAGGGCGGAGTTTGCAGCTCAGCAAGCAGCTGCCTGAGCCAGGCAGCCTCCGCCACGCCGTTAGCAACGGCGCGGTACTCCGCCTCGGCGCTGGACCGGGAGACCACCGGCTGGCGCTTTGAGGACCAAGACACTAGGTTGCCGCCCAGGAAGACGGCGTAGCCGGAGGTGGAGCGGCGAGTATCCGGGCACCCGGCCCAGTCAGCATCGGTGTAGACGACGAGGTCGGTGGAGGAGGCCCGGTGTAGAAGGAGGCCGTAGTCGAGTGTGCCCCGGAGGTAGCGGAGGAGGCGCTTGAGAGCCATGAGATGAGGCTCCCGGGGATCATGCATGTGGAGGCAGACCTGCTGAACTGCATAGGTGATGTTCGGCCGGGTGAAGGTGAGGTACTGAAGGGCCCCGGCAAGACTCCTGTACGCAGTGGGATCAGCCACCGGTGGTCCCTCAGCCTCAGACAGCTTGCCCTGAGTGTCGACCGGAGTGGAGCAGGGCTTGCAGTCAGACATCCCAGCCCGCTCCAGGATATCCCGAGTGTACTGTCTCTCGTGAAGAAGGAGCCCAGCAGGACGGTGCTCGACAGTGACACCGAGGAAGTGGTGGAGCTCACCCAGGTCCTTCATCGCAAACTCCTGCTGGAGGGCTGCAATGATCCGGCGGAGAAGTGGCTCGCTGGAGGCGGTGAGGACAATGTCATCAACATAGAGCAACAAGTATGCAGTGTCGGCCCCATGGTGGTAGACGAACAGGGACGTATCAGACTTGGCCTCCACGAACCTCAGGGTCTGCAAGAAAGCAGCAAACCGGTGGTTCCACGCCCGAGGTGCCTGCTTGAGGCCATAGAGGGACCTGTTGAGCCGGCAGACCATATCAGGACGGGTGGTGTCGACGAACCCCGCCGGCTGACTGCAGTACACCGTCTCGGTAAGAAGGCCGTGGAGGAAGGCGTTCTTGACATCCAGCTGGTGGACGGGCCAAGACCGAGCAAGCGCCAGCGATAGCACGGTATGGACGGTGGCCGGCTTGACCACCGGGCTGAAAGTCTCATCGTAGTCGACGCCAGGGCGCTGAGTGAAACCCCGGAGGACCCATCGAGCCTTGTAGCGCTCGAGAGAGCCGTCCGCTCGGCGCTTGTGAGTCCAAATCCACTTGCCGGTGACGACATTGGCGCCCGGTGGCCGGGGCACCAATTCCCACGTCTGGTTGGCGAGTAGCGCGGCGTACTCTTCCATCGCGCGGCGCCAGTGAGGGTCCAACAGGGCGTCGCGGACGGAAGAGGGTACCGGAGAGACCACCGCGTCGCCGGTCGAAGCCTCGAGGGCACGAGGCGGCAGGGTGCCAGCCGCGTGTCGTGTCACCATCGGGTGAACATGCCGCGGGTGTCGGTGAAGCAGCGGCGGGTGGTAGACCGGCGGGGCACCACGGGCCGGCGGAGACAGTGGCGGTGGTGTCGGTGTCCCCGGTGAAGGAACGACGAGCGGCGGTGGCCGCGGCCTGCGCTGGTAGACCCGTACCAGCGCGGCGAACCTCGAGGGAGGCGCCGGGGCAGGTGCTGAGACAGGATCCGGCGTCGGCAACCGGCACGACCCCCCTGGGGCAGAAGCGGGGGACGAAGGCCCCGGGTCTGCACCGACTGGAGAAGACGGGGCCGCGCCGGAGGACGAGGGGTCCGGACTCGCAGGGGAGCCGGAGCCGGTGGCCGGCTCAGAGTGCGGCGAAGCGGTACCTGCAGGAGACCACGAAAAAGGTGGCTGGACCACCGGGTCAGTGGGAAACAGAGAGGGCGGGTCAGGAACCGGAGGTGTAGTGGTGCTGGAAAAGGGAAAGACGGACTCATCGAACACCACATGGCGCGAGATGAGAACACGTCGAGAGGTACGGTCAAAGCATCGGTACCCCTTGTGATCTGGGGAGTACCCGAGGAAGACACAGAGCGTGGAGCGAGGGTCCAGCTTGTGAGAAGAAGTGGTCGCAGTGTTGGGGTAACAAGCACACCCAAACACGCGGAGGTGATCGTACCGAGGCGGGGTCCCGAAGAGGGTGTTGGAGGCCGCCCGCGCCTGGGAGAAGACCGGCGGCGGCGGCGTCCGCTCCCTGGAACAGACCGGCGGCGGCAGGGGCAGAGGGAGCAGCGGCACCAGTAAGGACCTGGGCCCAGGTGGATGAGGAAGAGAGGGAGGGGAAGTGAGAGTAGAGGGAGGGAGGGGGAGGTGGCCGGCCAGCCATGGCGCGCCGGCTAGCCGGCGGCGGCCAGCAGGGGAGGTGGCGGCGGCTGGCGGCTGGGTGGAGGAAGAAGAAGCTAACCTAGGCTCTGATACCATGTTGGAATAATGATTCTCTCAATTAGGGCTAACCCTAGATGGGTAGCTATATAGGTTCCATACATGGGCCACATGGGCCTTAGCCTCATGGGCCTAAACACATACTCCAACAATTATTTTAACATTCTTTGTTCATTTGCATGGTGTGCGCGGCTATGAAGTTATTAGCTCTTCATGTTTCACCTTTTTCCTTTGCCTTTTTTATTCTTTGTTATTGCTTGATCACAATTGTTTTCTTCATTTTCTCTTTGTTCTTCCCCATGTTTTAACGAATTTTCCAGTGCCCTGGAGCTTATTTTCAAACAGATTTGTATATTACCCGTAGCAATGAAACTGTGGCTACCGGTTATAACCAGTATGTCTGTTAACTGGCCGACACCCAACAGGGACTTGTTTTACCTTCTAATTCTCCTCTTTGAACCATCTTAATCAGGCTTTGATGTATCCTCTCTTGGTTGCCTGCAAATCAATAAGTATATTGAGGCAACGTGCAGCACAGGAGGTCGTCGATAAGATCCGCCAGCACAGTGGAGGTCTTGTTGACCAGGTCTGCATCATTAGTTGTGAATCTCCTAAGGATAGATGTGTATCATTCTAATTCTACTTTGTTCCACCAGGCACAACTTGTATCAAAGGAACTGATACGGGTAGCAATTTTGTGGCATGAAATGTGGCATGAGGCTCTTGAGGAAGCTAGCAGGATGTATTTTGGTGAGCACAATATCGAAGGAATGCTTGCTGTACTTGAGCCATTGCATGCAATGCTTGAGAGGGGGCCTGAGACAATTAAAGAAGATGCCTTCATTCAGGTATTGTTTTCATGAAAAATTATATGCTAGTTTAAATGTTTCATTGCTTATCCAGTTCCCTGCCCTAACCACCATACTGTTTGGGTATTACTTCATGAAAAAAATATATATTTGGTATATGTTAGCTGCTCAATCTGTTTTGATTTTGTAACAGTAGGTCATGCTGCATCTCATTGAAGTAGCAAGGCTTAATTTCATATTTTGAAATGGATTTATTCTACAACACATTTTGTAACTAATGTTTATTAAGAACATGTTCAGGCTTATGGACATGAATTACTGGAAGCTCATGAATGCTGTTCGAAATATCGGGCTACAGGAGAGGATGCTGAACTAACTAAGGTACATAAAAACTTCTCATTTTGATAGCTTGTGTATTCTCTTCTGTTGATAATGCATCTAAGGATGGCAACTATATTCTTTAGGCCTGGGATTTGTATTACCATGTTTTCAGAAGAATCGACAAACAGCTTCCAAGTCTTACAACTCTCGATTTGCACGTAAGCATATTATTATTTTTATCATGAGAAAGCAGTGCTTTTACCTTCTCTTCCCTGATCAAGTATTTAATCTTTCTTTCAGTCTGTTTCGCCTGAGCTACTCAAGTGTCGAAAGTTGGAACTTGCTGTGCCAGGAACTTATGCTGCAGGTTATCCAGTTACTGATTAAAATATTTAATTTAGCTCTGTTGTTCGGGGTACTTGTACTGCGGCGTTTCTTACATCTTTGAGCTCACAGAACCCTGGATTTTGATTCCGCTTCATAGAATTCTAATATTTAGATTGACATTTTACTTCCAGATTCACAACTTGTGACGATTGAGTATTTTGTTCCCCAATTGATTGTTATAACATCCAAACAAAGACCAAGAAAACTGACAATTCATGGAAGTGATGGCAATGATTATGCATTCTTGCTTAAAGGCCATGAAGATTTGCGGCAAGATGAACGTGTAATGCAGGTCTGTATTTACACTGATTTAAATGGTCCTTTTGTTAGTAATATAGACTTGATTAGCACTCATATCTTTGTGTAGTGTTCCCATAAAATTGTGATAGCCCAGCTCCTTTTTTTCTAAAAGAAAAATAAATCTTAGTGCAGCTGAGGCTTTACATTTGAGCAGTTATCTTATGCCTCAGCAGTATTGATCTGGCTTTTTTACTTGAGACCAAAATAGGCTGAGGGACACCACAAATCCAAAATCTTTGACAAAGTCAGTTCAAGTGTCCATTAAGAAAACATCGAATGGGCCTTATAATTTATAAATGTGATACTCATTCTGAAACTAGGTGAAAAATTGCACTGGCAGCTAGTCGTGGTTTAAAAATGTATATGCATAAATAGCACTGTCTTGCCCCAACTGTGATTCTGAAAAGCACAGTAAGGGAACTAGAGTCCCTTGGGCATTCAGTTATTATCATTTAAGAAGAATTTACTAGTTTGAATGCTTTTTTCTTGATAGTGGAAATAGCATAAATATTACCTCTTGCTTTCCTTTTTCTTGTGTAGTTTTGTTCTTGTACAATATCTAATTTTATTTCTTCATTTAGCTTTTTGGTCTGGTGAATACTCTCCTAGAGAACTCAAGGAAAACATCAGAGAAGGATTTATCAATCCAAAGATATGCTGTTATACCTTTGTCACCTAACAGTGGTTTAATTGGATGGGTTCCAAACTGTGACACACTTCATACTCTGATCCGTGAATATAGAGATGCCAGGAAGGTTTGTCTGCTGTAATCTCTTGTTTCATAGCTATATGTATTTTGCTTTCTTTTATTTACTCCCTCCATCCCAAATTATAAGACGTTTGACTTTTTTGATCCCAAGTTTGACCACTCGTCTTATTCAAAAAATTTGTACAAACATAGTTAAATTTAAGTTATTCTTGAGGAACTTTTATTAATATACCAAACCACGATAAAAGAATTGATATTTTACACAAATTTTTGAATAAGACGAGTGGTCAAACTTGGTGTCAAAAAAGTCAAACGTCTTATAATTTGGGATGGAGGGAGTAGCAATTACTGTATGTTTCCCTTTCCAGATTTTCTTGAATCAGGAGCACAAACTTATGTTGGCTTTTGCACCCGATTATGATCACTTACCCCTCATTGCAAAGGTGGAAGTGTTTCAGCATGCTTTGCAAAATACTGAGGGAAATGACCTTGCGAAGGTATTGTGCTGTATCTTCTCTCAATGAGTATCCCCTTTATTTTTACGACATTGTAGTGTCATTCTGTATAAATATAAATTCTATATAAATATAAACTCTGGCAGGTTCTGTGGCTGAAGAGTCGAACTTCGGAAGTATGGCTTGAGCGCCGCACAAACTATGCTAGAAGCCTGGCTGTTATGAGCATGGTATGAGTTACTTTCTTATTCTGATTTTTTTCAAATGGAATCTTCATTACTTTAAGATGCTGAAAAGGTAATTTTCAGGTTGGATATTTGCTTGGTTTAGGAGATCGGCATCCAAGTAATCTTATGTTAGATCGCTATAGGTACATCTTCAGAACTAGTCTTCCATTAGTGTATGTATTATGCAGTTACTTCTGTAATAAGATTGTTCTTTTTGCTTCAGTGGAAAAATATTACACATTGACTTTGGAGATTGCTTTGAGGCTTCAATGAATCGAGAAAAGTTCCCTGAAAAAGTAAGTAATATTGCTGTGTGCATTATACCTTAATTATTCCCTCGATTTCGTTTTATAAGGTGTGTAGGTGCTTCAACATTCGAACTGTATAAACTTTGAGCAGAAATTAATATACCAGTGTGTAGATTGCGTTACACAAGATTTGCACCATTTGATTCGAAAGTGGTTTCTTATGATTAAGATTTTATAGTCAGACAATATACTATAAGAGAAATCAGAGGTCCATGCCTGAGATTTTATATTCATAGACTACTATAGGAGAAAATAGTGGTCAAAGCATATTCTTGCCTTCTTGGAGACACGCCCAACATTTAGAAATGTGTTCATGGCTTGTACTCCTAACTGTGACTTAGCTATTGCATTTTTATTTGACAGTATCTTACCAGTTTGCAATGTGGTATAGGTACCATTCCGTTTGACTAGAATGCTTGTGAAAGCTATGGAAGTTAGCGGTATTGAGGGTACATTCCGAACAACTTGTGAAAATGTGATGCAAGTCCTTCGCACAAACAGAGACAGCGTTATGGCCATGATGGAGGTGAGATGATCGCCTTATTTTCTGTATGACCCAGAGTAGAGCATCTATCTTGGACAAATATTTAGTTTCTTCACATCAGACGTGGATAGATTTTTTTATTCCCACTACAAATTCTGAAAAGTAAAAAACAAATAATGTTTAGGAGTTAGTTTTCTTAAGGCTGGATTCAGTCAGAAATCAAGAGCTTGATTAGGTAAAGCAAGTTGCCACTCACTAAAGAAATTCTCGTATCCTTGTTTAGCAGAAATTTTAAGTAGCAAACTAATTTGTCATATCTGTGTACCATATTTTGAGTTGATGCTCCCAATGTTTTCACAAAGGTCTGATTTTGTAGTGGGAATAGTTTGGAAAACAGAATAGGAAGATGACTTCGTCTTGTTCCCTTCAGTTCTTCGTTGTGTGTTTCTTGTACCACCTACCTACATGCTTGGTGATCTTGTGCTTATTAGGCATCTCTTTCCTAAATATTTTGCTTTTGATCTCCCCAGGCATTTGTACATGACCCGTTAATCAATTGGCGTCTGTTCAATTTCAATGAGGTTCCTCAAGTGTCAAACTATGGTAATGCTCATGCTCACACGGTTGTCAGTAGTGAAGAAGCAGTGGCTAATCGAGAACTCATGCAACCTCAGCGAGGAGCACGTGAGAGGGAACTGCTACAGGTTGCCTGCTCTTCTCCATCCTCATGGTCTGATTGCACTAAACCTTACCACGTACCTGGATGAGTAACCATTCATGTTTTGTCCATGCAGGCCGTCAATCAACTTGGTGATGCCAATGAGGTTTTGAATGAGCGTGCTGTAGCTGTGATGGCACGGATGAGTGACAAGCTAACAGGGCGTGACTTCTCTTCTGGGTCAGCTTTGGCTGGAGCAGGTAGCTCGACCCAACATGGCAGTGAGCACTTGGCTTCAGGAGATGCCCGGGATGTGCAACCTTGTCTCTCAGTGAAGGTTCAGGTTCAGAAGCTCATACTCCAAGCGACTTCACACGAAAATTTGTGCCAAAACTATGTTGGGTATGAATCTATTCACACTTCCCCTTTTCTTGCAGCTGCCCCCCGTTCTGTAATTCTGGGTCAGCCATCGTTTTTTTTTGTGACTGTACGTTACTCACTGTTTGTTGCTTGTTCGTTTCACAGGTGGTGTCCGTTCTGGTGAGCTCTCTTGGAAACAGTAGCAGTTTATAGCATGTAAATATTGTGAATACCGTGTACATAGAGGTTTCGTGGTGACAGTTTGTAGCTAATCTGTGCAGTGCTGTAATTAGCAGAACCTCATTCGTTAATAAAAGATGCCTTAGACCACCCTTTTTTCAGCATCTTAGGTTTTGTTCCCTGCCTGAGGCCTGCTAATGGGGCTAAACCCGCCCTAAACCCACCCCGACCCACGATAAATAAGATAGCTCTTCTAACCCAACCCTACCCCCCAAAAACACTCAACCCAACCTGCCCCACTGCCGCTGGCAAACCCACCACAACCCGCCCACCTCATCCGGTGGAAGCTTCGCTTTCAGAATCCCTGGCGGAGGGAGGCGGATGTGGCGGCGGCGATCTGCAGCAGCCTGGCCACGGCGACGGCAGGAGCAGCGTGCGAGGTGCTACTTGGCAGTGTACGTCGGCGAGGAGATTTGCGGCGGTTTGTGATCCCCACCAGTGTACGTCGGCGAGGAGATTTGCGGCGGTTTGTGATCCCCACCGAGTACGCCGAGTACTCGGCGTTCATGGAACTTCTCCGAGTAGGGGTGCAGGTTCCGGCACGAGGACATGATTTGGATCCCTGCGTCGTCGATGCTATAGTCTGAATTTCTTTCTTTTTTCTGTCGCCATGTGCTGGACAGAATGCATTAGAAGACTGGGATGGGCATGACCTGTCCTAACCCGCCCCAACCCGTATTTCCTGTTAACCCAACCTGCCCTGACCCACGTGGTACTAAAACCCAGCTCCACCCATCATCCAAATGAACTCCACAGCAACACCAAACCCATTTCCACCCACCCCATTAGCAAGCGGGTAAGTGAGAGTTTCATTTGATTATTTGTATTTAATAGACTATATGATAACGTTTTTAGGAAGAAAGAGAATTGATTCTCTTGACACAATTCCTAGCTCTCTGTTTGGTTCCATCGCTCAGCGAGACTTGGTGAGATTTTTCTTGTTCGTGAAGGGGAGCCAAATTGGCTTACTCATGCGGTCAAGCTTCTCGTTGAGCCTACGAGGGCAAACTTCTCCTTGAGCGTGCGAGCGCAGCAAGGTGAGGCAATACCTGGTCAGGGAACCAAGCAGCCCAATCAGTGTATCTGCTGAGCAACGAACTTGCATGAAATGACCGGTCCCCGTATAACTGAGGATCAGGAAACCCCTTTTTTTCATCTCTATAATACACTATTCAAAAAAAAAAAACACCCCAAGGCATGTACTTGGGACTTGTTCCAAGTTAACATGAATCCTAAGATGCACGATTACCTTGCCACCGTCGGCCACATTCATTTCCCCGTGAATAACAGAAACCTAATGGTAGCAATTGCAGCACCAGTACAGGTTTACCCCTGGTCACATTCGTAGATGCGACTTAACTGACATGGTAGCATGATTATCTTGCCACCGTCGGCCAGCAAGTGTTACATTCATTTCCCATTGGAGTAACTGAAACCTAACGATAGCAATTCCTGCACCGAACCGGTCACATTCGTAGACACAACTTCAAACTGACATGGTAGCATGCATCCCAGGCATGCAACACAGGTTGGCAGCGTCACATAGATAATCCACCTAGCACCAGGTCCACAGTTGAGATTTTACCAGTTCAAGGAATTCTTGGACTGTTGAAGCTTTGCATTATATGCACTTTCCAGTTCCTCCTGCAAAATTACATGCCAGAGAAAGATTCGGACTTATGCCTCAGGAAATGTCAGAACCATGAGATAAGAGTTAATTCCTAGTAAGAGAATGCTCGAGAGCAAGATCAAATGGTTTCCGGCACAAGATCACATGTCAAGGAGCTGGGAAGAGATTAACGGAAAGTAAGCGAGCATCTTAACTTGTTTTTTTTTCCTTTGGGTGGGGGCTGGGGGATGAAGAGAATCATATAGTGCCTAAGTTTCTGCTACCGAAGATATTTTGCAGTGTTTCAATTTTCGCATATGCATATGGATGCCGGCATTGCCACAGAAATGAAATAGGAAAGAGTCCATACCTTGCATGCTTTCAGCAATGGGTGCAGAAAGGAAGTTCTGAAAAAACTGATGGATTTCCCAAGGGACGTTCTTTCCAAATCTGAAACTCAATAGATAAAAAAGAGGCATATTAGCCTGTTAGGCAAGGCTGCATGTTGGTACTAGATTTTTTTTTTTTTTTGCAATTACGAATGATAAGTTTTTACACAAATCACAAAAGCATGGTTATAATCACTTACTATTTTCAGAATCTGTTTGAAAACCAGTAGCATTGAGCTCTCCTAAAAGCTGTATAAGTGTACTTGTTTTAGTAAATCAGCATTGCACCATATGATGCTTGGGAGAAGGATATGAAATGTTTCTCATGCTAGGCTCTATGAGGCTCTATGAACCATACCTGTGATAGAGTCGGAACAGCTGCAGGATCAAAATCATCACAGTTACTGGGATCAATTGGAACACAAACACGACCTAGAATAGAAAAATAAACAACAGTCAATTGCCAACTTTATACCCATGCCACCTGTTTTGGAATCTAGAGGTTTCAAAAGGACATGCCATGTGTATATATCCCTATTTGGATCCCATGGTCTAAAATTTAGTTGGCTAGAGTTAAGGGCTAACTATAGACCACTTTAGCTTGTTAGAATAGATCTCAACCGAATTGGCCCAACGGCCAACTCGGACCCTTTGACCACGCCCTGATCGGGGGCATCAAACCCAACAGACGTTGGTGGGCCCCGTCGCACAGTGCCTATAAAGAGGAGTGGGGCCTACGGCTCAAGATAGGAGGTTTTGCCCAGCCGCCACCCCACTCCCGACCTAAGACCGATCCCGAGGTGGCACTGCAGCGGCGGGATGCCTCACCGGCGACTACGCCATTGGACTTCACTGTATCACCGTCTCTCCTTCACCGACGCAGGATGGTCAGGCATCTCTACCCCTTTCTTCCTTCTTGTCTCCTTTCCCTGTAAGTCTTTGGTTCCCCCCACGTTTTTATACACTGGCAAAGGTAACTACCCGATAGATCTACCACTGGACGTTCCTAAAGTCTACTACAATGGTACCGGAGCTAGGCTTGATCTAGTGAGTAGATCTAGTTCGGAAAAGATAGAAACACAGACAAGTTGATCCGATTGGATCAAGAAAGAGAAACCGATTTTGAATCGGTAAATAAACCCTAACCCTAGGGGAATGGACAAGAAGAATGAGAGAAAAGAAATAGAGGGGACCGACCGGGACGGACTCCGGCGAGGCTAGCACCTCGTCGCCGCTGGCGATCTCCGCTGCACCTCGGCCGCTATTGCGCTAAGAGAGAAAGGAAAATAAAGAAAGAGACGACCGAATCGGTTTCGATTCGGCAGACAAAGCTAACCCTAAGCCCACAGAAAAGAAGTCACATAAAAAAAAAGGAGAAGAAGGGTGGGGAACCTACCTGGTCTCCCCGCCACCGCCGTCGTGCGGGAAGGATCCTACCGTCGTGCGCGGGAAGGGAACCCAGAGGACGCGGCCTTGCCGCCGCATGGATCTTCTAGGGGCTCGGCCTTAGGGCCTCTGTTGAAACCGCCGCGCACGGGAACGACTCAGCGGCGACCTCGCCGGCGTTCGGCTGACGAGCCGTGGCGCCGTCGTCGTTGCGAGCACGAGTTTCTGGGCACCGACGTGGAGCCGATCGACGGTGGCGCGCTCTCCCTACGGGGAGCGCGCACGCCGGCGAGAGGGCCCACGGCGGCGCCGTTTTCCTCCTCCGATGCCGGGTGGCCGCCGATGCCGCTACTCTCAGAGGAGTGAGAAGTGGAAAGAAAGCAAATGAAATGCGGTTAGGGTTTCCTGGGTGAGGTGCTGTCGGTTTTGTTCAACCGATAAGCAAGGGCAGCCGTCCGATTGATCTCCACGGTCACGAATGAACGGGCCAACTTACGGCCCAGGCGGGCGAGAGGTTTCCCGGCCCAGGCCCAGGTTGCGGCCTGGGCGCGGGGGAGGCAGAGCCGAGCGCTGCTGGGCTGGCCGTGGGCCGGCTATCCGCCGCTGGGCCGCCGTAGCAGGAGCCAGCGCTGGGCCACGCTGAGCGCGCAAGATGGGCCACGGGCCGCCCAAGTGCTAGGTAGAAAGAGAAGGAGAGCCCTGCTGGGCTAAGCGAGCTGCTGGGCCGCGCGGGAAGAAAAGCGACGCGCGCACGAGCTGGGCCTTCGGGCCGAATGCACACTGACGATTGAGAATTGTTTTTGTTCTTTTTCAGAAGCAAACTTAATGAATTGTGTTAAGTTTTCTCTCTACTCAAATTAATTGACAATTTGTTTAGAGGGTGGAAAAGGACAAAGTGATGCTTCTGAATAAGAATTTTTTTGAAGAATTTGAATGGAATAATGATGAAATCTCTGTACACCTTTTTTTTCCAATGATATTTTTGTTCAGAGAATAGTAAAGAGTTCTAAGAGTATCTGGAAAATAGAATTATGGAATTTATTAACGTTTTTTCGCTGCAAAGTTAAAGATTATTGTCTTCTCATTAAATTCGAACCAACGGGAGAATTTAATGAGAAGAACAATTATAGTTATTCACTAAATGATGAAAAGTTTATCCTCAAGTTAAAATTGGAAACAACAGGAAATTTTAACTGGAGGAATAGACGGTTTATTGTTAAGATAAATTATAATATCGTTATTTTCTGACCAACGTTGATGATAACAATATTATAAGTTTATTTAAGAGTTTATGTTTAAAGAAAATTATGATATTGTTATTTTCTGACCAACGTTGATGATAACAATATTATGATTCTATGAGTTTTATGTTTAAAGTTTAAATCTCTGATGAATTTTGCATCAAAGTGACCAATTATCAGAGAATAGATAAGAGACAATAGATGCTCCAGAGCGAGCAGAATGTAATGTATTTTCATGTTTCCGCTGCAATGATGATGATGATCTTCAAAATTAAATTCGAACAAACGGGAGAATTTAGTTTTGAAGAGGGTTATAAGATAATTGAGTTTTCATATGTTAATTCCATTTCTGCCCAACGGTGATGTGGAATTTATGTATAAGATTGATGGTTTTGTTCTATTTCTGCCCAACGGTGATATAGAATAGAACTTAAAGTTTAAAAGTTTAATGTGCATGTCTTTAACCAGACCAATGTAGGGTTATTTTCATGCTTATTATTGTTGATTACTGATTAATGTCTTCAAACAAAGAACTTCATGCCTTTATTCTTGAAGGGTGAAAAGGAAATGAGCTGGGTACTTATGACTCAGAAGATAAAAGTGCAATTTTTGCAGAAAGAAGACCATTGTGTAAGGGACTACGGTCTCTTTAAAGAATGACTTCAAAAGATAGAATTCCAGGATATTGATCCAAGAAAGAAATAGAGAAATAAGAGCTTTAGTTTTAGTTTTATCCTCGTGTTAAAAGATGTAAAAAGTAATATAATTTTTTAGACTTAATCATCATGGTTTGAAATGTAATGAGTGACATACATGTTTAATTTTGACCAACGTCGGATTAACCATGTGTGTTAAAGAATATTTGGATTTATTTCTAAATTTGTTGATTCAATATGAGTCAATATTAACATTTATGTCCCTTCAAGAAAATTATCTCGCATGGCGGGAAAAAGTTTGTGATAGTGCCCGCATGACGGGAAAAGTTTGAGAAAATACCCGCATGGCGGGGTAAAGTTGGCATAGTACTTATGTTAATCAATCCTGCATGGCGGGAGAAATTTGACATAGTATTTATCCTGCATGGCGGGAGAAAGTTGTGATGACTCATGTACTTTGAGTGTATCCCGCACAGGGAGAAAGATTATGGTAGCTCTTATGCTATCCTAATATAAGTTTAAAGAGAACAGAAAGTTACAGACGAACCTCAAGATAAGAATGACATGCAAGCGTGACTTGCGAAAGTATTAATGATAAAAGACTCTGTTGAGTTTTTGAAGTGAAATGAGGAAAAAGTACTCCCAACGAATTAAGAAATAATTTCATTTGCATGATGTAATCATGTGGATGAAGAAAGTAGTCAAAGTTTCCTCATTCACAAGAGTTCTGAATAGTTTTCGAAATTGTGGTAGAAAAGTTAGTACCACATTTCGAGAGGGAGAAAGGTGAGATTAATTACGAAAGACAATTAAGAAAGCTACTTCCCCATAATTCAGACAATGCGATGCATACTAAAGTTGATCTATAAAAGATGAATGTGATCGTCGGGGGAGTAAGACGGTCATAATATCGATACCCCTAAAGTAAAGATATAGCTAAATTTATGGACCTTTTACAGTCCTAACAGAAAGATAGCATAGTCAGCCAGTATTTATACTGGACATGTTCAGAGTTTTAAAGGTGGTGCTAAATGCACCATATAAGTTTTAGCAGATTGAACCCAAAATAAGAAAATTAAAGATGAGACAATCTGGGGGAGCATGGTACAAAGAAACCTGACTCTGCAAGGAGGATGAATAATGTAAACAAGGATCTTGTTACACAGGACCTTATAGAATCAATTGTCTTTTGGCAATAAAAGTCAAGAAATGCTAGTAGCTAAGGCCCCAGAAAGTCTCAAGGAATAAGAAAATCAGATACTTCTGACGATTATAAAGTCTATATTAGTGAAATTCAAATGGAGGGTAATCCCACCTAATTTGAAGAAGCCATGAGAGGCGTTCACTCGTCCAAGTGGCAAGAAGCAAAGAAAGATGAAATGAAATCGATAATACCAGTAATACTTTGGGATCTAGAATAAATTCCTAAGGAGCCAAAACAGTAGGCCGTAATGGGTCTACAAGACAAAATGTGACTCCAAAGGAAATATGTAAAGATGTGGAGCGCAACTTGAATCAAAAGTTTTGCGTGAAGCGAATGAATAGATTACAATAAGTGCTAGTGGCACATCATGATCTGAGTTACATCAGATGAAAGTAAAGACAACATTTCCTAATGGGATTTGTATGAAAATAATTACATGGCACAACCCAGAGGTTTTGTCATGAAAAGAAAAGAACGTAAGGGATGCCACCTGAAGAAATCTCTTATGGACTAGAGCAAATCTCTAGACAGTGGCATTTAAAGTTGAAGAGTCAATTAGAAATTTTGGGTTAAAGAGAATGAAAGGACAATTGTGTTTATACAAAGTTATAGAATGGGAAATTTATTTCCTAATCCTGTATGGATGACACCCTAATTGTTAGTAGTGATGTCAATCTACTGCAAGAGAAGAAGTTCTTGTCCTCAAGGTTGAATAAGAAAATTCTCGGTGAAATGTATCTCGTTAAAAGAATCGAAACTCACCGAGATAGAAGAAAAGGGGTATTATGACTATCGCATAGGCATGCTAAGAAAAGTTTCTAAAGAAATAAAGTACCTATGCGGATAAACCTACGCCTGTTCTCATGGTCAGGGTAATAGTTTTGAGAACTTTAATGTTCCAAAAGCAATATAAGATTGTTATAGATGGACGTCCTATATGCTTCAGCTGTTGAAAGCTTAATGAGTACAAAGACAAGACCTTGCCCTGACACAGTTCACGTATCCGGGTTGTTTTGGCAAAAGTCCAGTCCAGATATAGATCACTGGAATGGAGTTAAAATGTCGGCCTCATGCTAAGAAAGAAAGAACAAGTACTCTCAAGTAGTTGTGGGTACAAATGTTAATTTTGGCGAGATGTTTAGTGGAACCCACATAGTAGCTAACACTCGCAGTTGGAGTTTTATTGTGGAAAAGCTCCAAAAGAAACAGTTCTAGTGTCATCAGTGATGTAAAGTTATAATATAGCATGATATGAGGCTGAGGGACAGGCGAAATGGTTAAGTAACTTGTGCCTGGAATTGATAATGGTTGTCAACAGCAATGACCATTTAAGTAGTTTGCTCCTATAACAACGAGTCAAGTGTGCTGCCAAACACACTGACATTAAAGTTATACGTTGTTAAGGAGAAAGTCCGGAATCATACCAAAGGGTATTAAACGTAAAAGTGACAAGCAAGTGCTTGCGGATCCGCTTACTAAAGGCTTACCACTCAGTGTGTTCAGAGAACACACAGTCGACATGGGTCTATGGTATAGCCTATGATTTCCGGACAATAAAGGGCCCAAAGTTAAAGAATCTGTTTCAGATCAGAGATGTGTATTGTAGCTGTTAAATCTATCGGCGACTGACCGTGACGATGAGGCATGCTCTATACACTGATTTGTGTTGGAACAAATAAAAGTGAAAGCAATTAAAGTCAAAGTTTAAAGTTAAATGATAAGTTGAGATCAAGGGGGAGAATGTTAGAATAGATCTCAACCGAATTGGCCCAACGGCCAACTCGGACCCTTTGACCACGCCCTGATCGGGGGCATCAAACCCAACAGACGTTGGTGGGCCCCGTCGCACAGTGCCTATAAAGAGGAGTGGGGCCTACGGCTCAAGATAGGAGGTTTTGCCCAGCCGCCACCCCACTCCCGACCTAAGACCGATCCCGAGGTGGCACTGCAGCGGCGGGATGCCTCACCGGCGACTACGCCATTGGACTTCACTGCATCACCGTCTCTCCTTCACCGACGCAGGATGGTCAGGTATCTCTACCCCTTTCTTCCTTCTTGTCTCCTTTCCCTGTAAGTCTTTGGTTCCCCCCACGTTTTTATACACTGGCAAAGGTAACTACCCGATAGATCTACCACTGGACGTTCCTAAAGTCTACTACATAGCTCACTTGTGTGGTCTAATAAACTAATGGCTTTTTTGTGAGGTTAGCTAAACTTTAGACAACACTTTAGACCACCTGTTTGGAGCCTCAAGGGTTAAAGTGGTCTAAAGTTTAGTGGCTAAACTTTAGAGCATAGGATCCAAACATATATACTAGAAAACCCTCTAGAGCATAAGAGCATGCCACCTTTTTGTCACATTACGAACTAATACAGGAATTGAATGCATTATGACTTTTACCTGTCTTTGGATGTATACAAAAGGGAGCTTTTAGTAAGTGATTCATGTGCTTTGATACCTGGCATGGGTATAAAGTTGATTAGGAGCGAGAACCTTGAACATTAGTACATTATTACCAGTGCAAACACAGACAACTGATGAATTTTCTTTTACCTCCATGTCAAGTCTAGGATATGTGTATGAGAAGACAATCTCTTCCACACATCTACGAAGCCCCTGAGCCTGAAACATAGAACAATTAGCTCTATTATGTAAAATAATCAGATGAATTAGCAGATATGATTGTAACAGAGAACTTGGAGAATATTATACACGATCTGGTGTAACCAAAAGAAATAAACATTGATCGATAAACAGACAAATGTCCGAACAAAAGTAAATAGGAACTAGGGGATAAAACACAGAAAAAAAAGTAGGAGATCAAACATGAACCTTGTGTTTTCCTGTCTGTAAAGTCATCTTCAATTGCTCCCATCTGGTCACATTGACATCTTCCTTTGAAACAGAAGATCGTCTATTTCCCTGCCACTTGTCATGGACCTCACTAGCAACATCTAGAAATCAAATCCAATTCAGAATGATGGTGAACAGATCTATGGCATGCCATTCCGAATTATAAGATGTTTTAGCTCTTCTAGATATACAGTTTTTGCTATGCACTTAGATATACACTATGTCTACATACATAGCAAAAGCAATGTATCTATAAAAGTCAAAACGTCTTATAATTTGAAATGGAGAGAGTATGTCAGAGAGTAACGTTCATTTCTCATGGTGCCTTTTCTTACTTTCATCAGGGATGAGATCAAGTATCTTCTGACATCTCTCCTCTGACGAAAAGAGTTGTTGGCTAAGGAGCAACCTATCTTCAAAGAAGGTTTTGAGAACATCCATGTATGACTGGCTGCAGAAGCATAAATTACATAATAATCAATTTAGCTCTTCCAATTTTCGTTGGTAGATCAAACAAAATGATGTGACAGTTAATACATACGCATGGAAGGGATGGAGGACAGGTCCAGCCAAGGATACTTTCTTCAGTGCATTTTCACCACCCTGAGATAGATTCATAGGGTTAAATAGATTTCTGAAGGGGGCAAGAAACAACGTCAAAAGTAATGAATGATGAAATTTGTCACCTTGTAGACTTGAAAGTAGTCAGCAATTGCAGCCCTTTGTTCATTGCTAAGCCTAACACGATAACATATGTGTTTTAGGATCAACGAGCATATGAAACAGATAAAGAAATTTGAACACACTTTCTTGCTCTGCTATCACAGACCCAGCAATGGACACCACGACGGCCACTGTATGTCCATAGTATGTGACTGAAACCAAAATCATCTGCAAACAATGATTTCAATTATAATAAGCACTGCAAATCTGTAGTTCATGTGGATAAATTTGAAAAAGGTGGGTAGTTGATGTATTGCATAATCAAATGACATACCTCTAAGAGAAGTATCCAAAATTTTGATAGCAATTGTCATTAAGGGCCAGCAGTCTAAGCAGACATCAGCTCCAGAGCAGCAGTAGCGAACATCATCATAATCAGATATATCCTGGGAAGAATAAAAATGTTGACAGCTTGCAACTGTTGCACAAGAATACAGAGCGCAAATATAAAAGGAAAATGGAGTGAAAAAGAAAATGCAAGTTTCTTATCTTGCAATGTCAAAAATTAGTTCTCTTTCCACTGGTACAAAGACATTATTGCCAGATTGGGTATAAGCATGACGCTTTGAAGGCTACAGAAAAACAAAGATTCATCAGGTAGCTGAGAACTTGCGAAAAGAGTATAATGCAGAAAATTAGAATCAAACACAAAAAGAAATATATGTCTTTAGCAATGCGGCATCATGCATCTACACTGTAGACAGGTCCAATATCAATCTTGAAAGGGCACTTCTCCTTGATAGAACTCTTCAATTCAGTAGCACTATCAAAGGATTGGAAGCGCAAGTAGATGTCATTCTCCAGTGTAAATGAAAACTCTCGACGTCCAACATATGACTGATCACATCCGGGGTGCTTTCCATCTATAGAAAACAAAATTTGGTCAATCAAGACACAGCATGAGTGTAAGGCTAACTTCTAATCAAAGAACCAGGATGTGAGCACGAACCATTTCCATAGCAAAGCCATTTGAAGAAATCACCATATGGGAAGAGCTTTCCTGCACTCATAACCCTGGTTGTTAGCACAAGCAGCAGGAATAATCAAAGACACTGTAGTATCCCTTACATAGTCGAGCAGGTTCTTAAATGCAAAGCCAGCATGCCTAGTTACACCAGATGATTAACAAAATGTGCAAGGTCTTGAAAAAAAAAACAAGAGTACGAAAACAAGATATACTAAAGTTCCCAAGCAATTGGGAGGGGAAGGAAACTATTCCAGGAAGCAAATGCTAGCTGGTTGCTTCCTCATCTGTTAGATGTCTCCATCACAATTCACATACAACAAAAGCAACCACATAATTAATCGAAACAACAAAGATCCCCTAATCTGTGATGCAACATCACAACTTTGTGCAGAATCAATGATAAATAAAGATAGAAAATAGATGGTTATGGAACCGACAAGGTGGTATGGATCCTCATTTTACTTGTCCGTTCCATGCATTATAAGGGGAATCAGTTTACCGCAGTAGACACGGAGGTAGTCAGTGTTGAACCCTTCTGGCACGGCTATGGGGGCTTCTAGCTGTTGCTGCTTCTGGTCGTCAATCTCCATAGAGTCAACCTGCTCATCGTCCCTACCCATCCTCAGATCAAAAACTGCCTGTACCAAACGAAACAAAGGAATTCAAATTAGGCCCCAAAGAAGATGGACTGAATTTGTAGGGGAAAAAACGTCGGGAAATTGAAGGGCTTCTACTGGTGGGATTTTTTTTATTTACAAAATAAAAATGGAGAGATCGGGTTGGAGACGGCCAGACGGGGGTGGAGTTGGCGCGGATCAGATCCGAACACAAACAGTAAGCTACGGTTTGGGTGCTCTTATGCACAGCAGGAAGGGAAGACCAAAGAGAGTGGGTGTACCTGGTGGTGCTTGTCGCCGGCAAAGCGCCCGAAGAAGACCTGGCCACCTGGCAGCGATGGTCGCCGAGTCGTCGCTGAGAGAAAGGGGGCGGCCCTCGCGTAGGGTGGCAGCGACGATCGACCAGCCGTCGCAGAGAGAGGGGGGTGGCAGGGGTGAACGGGGATGTGGCGGCAGCTGCTGAGGGGCTGCGGGCTGCGCAGTGGGAGGCTACGGAGGGAGCAAGCGGTGGCGGCGCCACGTTCGCAGGGGTAGAGAGGGAAAAGAGATGGTAGGAGAATGGCGGGAAACAGGATATGTCCCCTCCCTTCTATTTGTAGGCTTTGCTCACTCACGTTTAAAGCTGGGCTTGGACCTCATTTCCAAATGCGGAGTTAGGGCCCATTTGCAACATAAACGGGAGAAGTATTTGGGAATATAAGATAATGTCACCCGTTGTTTTTTTTCATTTAAAGTTCGATAATAAACGTTCATTCTCTATACCCCTCTAGGATAGTATAGAGGCAGCTGAAATCGCTGCCCATATTATGAGTTGCGTGCAGGTTAAACTAGTTTAACTTTAATCAAATTTATAGTGAATAGTATTAACATTTATCTCTATCTAGATTTATTATGAAAATATATTTCATAATCAAATGAATGATACTTATTTTGTATCATAAATATTAATATATTTTTATATAAATTTGGTAAAACTTCAAATCGTTTGACTTCTCAGACAAGAACTGCATTCTTTTGTGGACGGGGAGTATAAAGTATGCATAATTTGAGTCAGACCAATGTATGAATCGTAGTGTCTATGAAAATATATTTCATAATCAAATGAATGATACTTATTTTGTTTCATAAATGTTAATATATTTTTATATAAATTTGGTAAAACTTCAAATCGTTTGACTTCTCAGACGAGAATTGCATTCTTTTGTGAACGGGGAGTATAAAGTATGCATAATTTGAGTCAGACCAATGTATGAATCGTAGTGTCCACAATAATTGTCAAAATACTGCTATAAACCAGTGTATATATATAAAAGTGTCCTATTATACATGATCGAATCAAACCAACTGATAATATGATGATCGCCTCATGATGTGGACAATTTTGGTACGAGAAGCACGAGGTGAAGTACCTGGAGCACGGGCACCGCCACGAGATGGAGGAGATCGCGGCAACAGGCTCCGGCGCCTTCCACGAGCACCATGAGGAGAAGAAGGGCCGGCGGCAAGAAGAAGCACCACTTCTTCAGCTGATCCCATCGTTCCATTTCCATACTCCCATCGACGTGTGTGCAGCACCACATGTATATCCTCATGTGAGGAGTGAGAGAAACTGAGAGGTGGACCCACGCGCCCGATGTGTAGCATGTATATGTGTCCTGAATAAGTGTGTGTAGGGGTGGAGCTAGATGAAATTTGAGAGAGGTGTGTTGGCATTGTGGGTGCATAATTTTTATGATATGGGTGCATATATGGTGAAAGTTTGATTGTTATTACTATTTTTTCATTTTGGCGTGGGTGAACCCGCACCTCACCCCTAGCTTGTATATAGATCTGCCCATTGTATGATCATGGTATGACAACTGAAAAATGTGTGCCAGGCGCCAACTCTGATTTTCTTTTTGTTTGTCCAACAGTATTAGGCCCTTTTTGAATCAAGGAAATAATAGTTAGCTGCTATATATAGCTCTTTGGATTCAAACAGGTCTATTTAATAGTTTAGCTAATTGTTAAATGATACTAAACTAATAGCTATTTCACTAGCTGAACAAAATTAGCTAATACCAGCTAATATTAGTTATGGTCTATTAACTAGCTAACTACTAGCAGCTAATGGATCCAGAGCTTAGTAGCCATTCTGTTGGATTAGCTAGCATAACCATGCGCCAGTGGTATGGATGAAATTATTTTCAAGTAGGTGCTCAGCGGGTATATAGGTCGAGATATCGAGATTATTTCTTCTGATTTCTCGCGGTCCTTGCTGGATTTTGATTCAACCATGCTATGATTTAAGTTTCACTTTTTGTCAAGTATACATGAATTATTATAGACTCATTATAAAATACGGACGAACTAGAACTGGAACGTATGTACTGCGGCTAAAGCTAGCTGCATACTAGATCAACACCACCTTTCTAAACTGCAAAAAAAAAATCACTGTTGTAAACTCGGTACAAAAGTTACATACAAGTTTAAAAAAGGGACTACATACTCACATTTGTCATTATCTAAAAAATCATACTCACATTTCATTCTACATTTCGATTCGATACTGGGAGTAGAATAGAAAACGGAAGGCCGAGGGATAATGACATTTGATGTTGAATTTCAAGTGGAGGATCTTGGCATACTCTAAGCTAGGATATATAACGACGGCGACAGCTCCTTTCGCACTCCTCATCAAATTATGCGACGGAGTAAAATAATTCCTCCTATCGTAAATATCTACATTTGAACTAGGTTCAAAATTTTCAAGCTTTGACTATTAGCTACTAAATTCTATATATTTTTATATACATTCACAATATAATTATTATGAACAATACTTTTATAATATATTCACTTCTTCTAACTTAAGATAGTATGAGTGTAGCATAGTTGTTCAGTTTTCTTACGGTAGAACCTGGTAACCTAAGTTCAAATCCTTGGACGACGACATATGCAACAGATTACGATCAACTCCCTCCGCGTCGTCGCTAAGGAAACTCGGGGGCCAACCACCGCCGCCACCGAGGGCCCGTCGGGCCGCCTCTCCGGCTGTCGTCGCCGCTCCATCCGGCGTGCAGTGGCGGCGGGCCACGGTGTGATGCTCAAAAAGGCAGCAGCCGCTCCCTCTCCCCCTTGTTCCTCTCCTCCCCTCACTTCGTCCTCCCCGAGCTCCCTTCAACCGGCGGCGATGCGGGGCCTGCGGGCGTTGGTTCTGGCCGTCCCTGTGGCTGCGGCTGGCTTGGCAGGCATGTGGCCGTGCCCCCGCGCTGGTGACGGCCGGATCTATTGGCCGGCTGGGCGGGCCAGTGGCCGCGCGCTCGGGCTGCTGGTGGCCGGATCTGGCCGTGGCTTGGCGGCTGCCGCGCCCCCGCGCCGGGTGACGAACGGATCTGGCGGGCGGCGGCCAGGGCCGGGCGGCTGGGGCCTGTGGCCAGGGGTTGTTGGTCGGCTCGCGCCACCGGCGGCTAGCGGCCAGATCTACGGTTTTGGCCCTGTCCGCAGTCGGTGCCCAGCTTCAGCTCGTCCCTGGCCTGGTCGGTCGTGCCCTGGGAGCCTTAGTTCATTCTGGGTTCCATCCGCGGGGTCGGCGCCACCTGCTGGTGCTTGGGCGGCGAAGGGATCTGTGTGGCGTCCCTATGCTACGCCTGTGGTCTTTTGGACACATGGAGTTCTAGGCGAAAGCTTAGCTCGGTTTTGGTCGGGCGGACGATGGTGACGCCTTAAACGCCACATACCTCCTTGGAGGCGTAATTGGTGAACTCCATGCTTGCCGCTGGTGGCGTCGGATTCTAGGCGTAAGCCCCGCCCTACAAGCTGTAAGGCCATCGGTGATGGCGTCCACGGTGGTACCCTTGGGCGTCATGTCCTTCGTGAAGGCATCGTTGAAGAATCTCTTACGACGCCCGTGTGGTCGCCTATGTCCGTGTCTCCTTCACCACCGTCGGCTTTTGGTGGAGTCCCTCGTTGTGCCTGTGTATGCCTATGTTCTACTCACAATGGTTGTCATGCAGCATTAGACCTTGCCATCGTCGCTTGGCTTTCATAGCGGATGCTTTGCCGCTATTGTCGTCATCATGGCGGATGCTTGGCTGTCCTTGGTTTCTCTGGCGGATGCTTTGCCGCCGTTGTTGTTGGCCGCATCTCTGGCACATGCTTTGCTGCCGTGTGTGCCATGGTCGCTCCCCTTGCGGATGCTTTGCCCGCAGTGGCCGTCTTCGCTTCTCCCCCGGCGGACTTGGTCGTCAGTGGAATCTTTGGCAGATGCTTTGCCGTTGTTCTTCTTTGGGTGGATGCTTTGCCACCCAAGGCATGGTCTAGTTTTTAGGCAACCAATGTGATGTTGTATCCTTTTCTTGCAGGCTCAGTTAGTAGGTTTCGGGTATTGAGGGCAGTCGCTTTTTATCTTTTTTCTTGTTCTTAAGTTGTATTCCGGATCACTCACCACTAACTTAGTGGTTTTGTAATCTATGCTATGAGGGTTCTCTCATAGCTGGTCGTGTAATTCTCTTCTTCTTAATGATAAACGGGCTATATTCCCCGATCGTGAAAAAAATCCTTGACTTCTTTTTACGTGGTTACTCTCCTTTTATAGGAAAGTGGTTCAAGTTCTCGACTTCGCATAGATACTCATATTTTTCAAGACTTAGATGTTTATGAGCGTATGAGTAGTTGCTCATAAGGGTCATGTTTACATGTGTGCACTTATAGTGGTGAGTACTAGATGTTTTGTGAGCGTCACAGTATGTACTATGTAATTAGTAAAAAGTCAAAAGAAATGACTTAGAAGATGTTCTTATGTGAGAGCTTCGGTCGTCATCCATGCATTTGTCAGTCTCACATAAGATGTAGGGCATATTAGGGACCACTTAAAACCGGATTTGTGGCTGCCCCACCGCGAGAATCAAGAAAATCATACCAAAAGCCTCACAAGAATTGATGATTCTTTCCACCACCGGAGGCACAGCGACCACGAGGTTGAACTAGCCCTCGTGTTTCTTGTGGCATGGGGGTGGAGGCCATGGTCCCAAACATGGTCATAGACGGATGATAAATATATTATGTGCTCAATAGTTTTGTAGAGGCCCTTCCCAACATAAAATACAAAAAGTTTTTTAGCTCAGTTGATTAGAACATCCGTTTAGTAAGCGGGAGGTCTTGAGTTTAAACTCTCAACAAAAGAAGCATTTGCATTTTTTTTCTTTATTTCTTTTTTTCATTGAGTAAAATTTATGGCCGGTCCTCGAACTTATGCGGGTGTGTCATCCCGGTCCCTAAACTTACAAAGTGTGTCGCATCGGTCCTGTCGATGTGGGACCCGCTGGGTTCCGTAGCGGTATGACTACGAGTCATGGGCCCTGGCCTGGCCAACGGATTGGAGCAAGGAGAGGTGTAGCATTTGCTACACCAAACTAGAGTAGAATAGGTCAGGCTAGCCGGATTCCTATGAAAAGTAACTTCTGTATTTAGTTCAGGACACCTTCTTTGAATCCGACTAGGATTGTAACCGCACCACAGTCTTCTCTATCGATATAAAGAGAGGGCTTGGGCACCCCTGTAACGAGAGACAATACAACACAATCAATCTAACGCAAAGGCTAACGCCGATTGAACGTAAAGGCTATTACTCGAGTACAATCGAGGGCCCGAACCAGTATAAATCGACTGTCTCTACGTTCACCGTCGAGCTCTAGCATACTCTGAAGCCCGAACAACTGTCACGGGTACCCCCGTGGCAGGCTATCGATGGTCAAACACCGACAACTAGCACACCAGATAGGGGCTTGCGGCGCAATCGTGATCAAGAGCTCTACGGATTTCGACAACATGATCTTCCTAACGGAATCGATCTTCATCTTCAGATCGTGGATTTGCGAGGCGAACAGTGAGGGCAACCTCGAGGGACGTCTTGTCAAAGCTCGGAAGGCCCACGAGGAAATCACTCTTCTGACGGGGTCAACCGAAGATCTCGCCGAAAGATTCTCAGGCCTTACGGTGTCCGAATAGACTCAGGCTCCGATGACAACCAGTCTCGACTTAGTGTCTAGGTCGGATTCCTCATCGGGGTCCAATTCGGGTTCTTTTAGAGACGAATCAAGTTCTTTTCCAATTGGACTCCAAAACGCAGCATCAACTCTTCAAGAGACCAATTCAAACCTACTTCAGGTTTCTTTCAGGAAGTTGAGTCGCCTCCCAACCGGACTTAACAACGTGGCGAGGGCGTATCAAGACTTACTCCGAAAAGCAGCCGGTCCAGTACGGAGGCTATGTCTTACCGGGCCACAGGAAGGTCTTGTATTAACTGTAACATCTCAAGATTGCCTAGTCCACTGGCCGGGTACTTTTCCCCAGATCAGCAACACTCGACTAGTTAAAGAAGCTATCACTCTACCCTACCAAGAAGGTGGTGCGTTCCCTGATGCCAACGCTCTAACTGAAGTCATCAGCAACTCCAGCAGGGCAGGGCTGGTGCCAGCTCGAGAAGTCTTCATGATTCGGCGGCCACCACCGATGCCACCAACTGCACCCGACATCATGTCTTCAGATGAATCAGAATCAAACATATCGCCCAACGCTCGTAAGTACGACGGTGAGTCTGAGGGCCAGAAACGAGCTAGAGAAAGAAGGAACAAACTAAAAGAAGGTCGCAGACGCCGTGCCAGAGAATGAAAAGAAGCGTGGGACACGTACGAAGCAGAGCTGGCCGAATACAACAAGAGAAAATCAGAGAGAGAAGCCGAAGAGAGGCGCACGGCCAGAGCATACAGAGCTCCTTACGACAAGATACGAGAGGCGTTAGAAGAACTTGAATCGATCTCGCACCCCAACAAAGGACAAGAACAGCTCTGAGAAGTTATCTGGACAACGGTCCTGAAGGCTCATGACGGAAGAACTCGGTCCAAGCTTCCCGCTAGGACAACATCACATGAGCAAGAAGCACAAAGCCAAAGGAGGTCTGCCTTCGAAAGGCTGGGACTAAACGGGGGGCCAAAATCAAGAGAAAAGAAGAGGCCACACCCGGAGTAATCAAGTTGAGCATCCGAGAGAAGAAAGGAGCGGAGCATCTTTCCACTCACCCCCACGACTTTTTCCTAGGCTAAATAACAGCTGGCAAGAAGGAGGGGCTGAGTCAGAATACAGAGAAACCGGGACACAATAGATTCCCCTATTTTTCAAGCCAACTTGCTTCAATATGATTGCCTCACAAGTTCAAGCCGTCAAATCACTCCAAATATG
Organism: Saccharum spontaneum; assembly: GCA_022457205.1. NCBI lineage: Eukaryota > Viridiplantae > Streptophyta > Magnoliopsida > Poales > Poaceae > Saccharum > Saccharum spontaneum. Next base: position 34,537,078 of record CM039614.1, read on the forward strand.
ATGGAAAGACCAAACCAAGGCAGTGGCTCAGAATCTACTCGCAATCAATTGAACTAGCCGGCGGAGACGACGATATCAAGGCATTATTCTTTCCCATGGCCCTAGAAACCATGCCCCTCCAATGGTTCAACAAATTGAACCGGGATCAATTAGAGGTTGAGAGGACTTGCAAAGAGCTTTCTGCGAAAACTTCGCAGGCATCATTACACATCCCATCACGCATGCAGAGCTAAAAGGACTCAAGCAGAAAGGAGGCAAGAGCCTCAGGGATTATTATCGATGTTTTAGAGAATTACGTGCCCAAGTACATGACATCACCGAACGAGAAGTGATCGAAGCCTTTTCTCACGGGATCATGGCTAAATGGCAATTTCAAGATTTTTGCAAAGAGAACCCAAGAAACAACGAAGAATTCAGACGCCAGGTAGAAAATATGATTATGGCAGAAGAAAAGATAAGGGAAAGATTCCCAGACAGAAACAACCAAGAAAATAACAGGGATAGCTCGGACAGGAGGAATTTTTCAAACAACGGACACCAGGACAGGAAGCGTGGACCTGACAACACCATCGCAATGGCTGACAGAACGAAGAAGTTTTCAAAGTTCAGGAAATTTGAAGATATTGAGAATATGCATTGTATTTGGCATCCGCAAGGAAACCACACAACAGGAGATTGCCGAATCTTCATTGATCGGTATGCAAGAAAAGGAAAAAACAAAAATAAAGAAGAGGATAACAAGAAAAAAGATGAAGACAACCCAGAAGATAAAGGTTTCCAGTAGCCAAAGGGAACAGTTGCAGTAATCTTCTCTGGAGTTCCATGTTCCAGAAGCAAGCACCAAGACAAACTGGCTCTCCGCAGCATCATGGCGACTGAACCAGCCATCCCAAGGTACCTGAATTGGTCACAGTACCCAATCCAGTTTTCAAGAGAAGATCAATGGACTAGCGTTGGAAATGCTATCCTATATCCACTAGTCTTAGATCCAACTATAGCATGGATGACAGTCAGCAAGGTCTTGATAGATGGAGGAGCTGGACTCAACATCATATTTTTAGAAACGCTAAGGAAGATGGGGCTAGACTTTGTCGGGTTGATTACCCCAACAGGAGTGTCATTCTATGGAATAGTACCTAGCAAGGCCGCTATACCACTTGGACAAATCACTCTGCCAGATACATTTGGAACACCAACCAATTACCGAACCGAATTCATTCAGTTTGAAGTTGCAGACTTTGAGACATCATAGCATGCCATCCTTGGAAGACCAGCACTTGCCAAGTTCATTGATGTACCTCACTACCCATACCTCCTACTCAAGATGCCAGGGCCTCACGGAATACTCTCCCTTCGGGGCGATTTGAAGCGCGCTTTCGATTGTGACCTACAAGCAATCCAAATCACAGCCAAAGCACAGACAGCCGATGACAGAGAAGAAATTGCCACTGTTGCTGCACAGATGAACCCGGAAGAACTAGAGATTTAGGCTAAGAAGCCTCGCATCCTTGCACCACAAAAATAAGCCGATGTGAAGAAAACTGACCTAGGTACTAGTGATCCAGAGAAAATGGCAACCATCAGTGCTCACCTCTCGGGTAAATAGGAACTCACGCTCACCAACTTTCTTCGGGACAACAAAGATATCTTCGCTTGGAAGCCGGCCGACATGTCAGGTGTCCTAAGAGAGTTGGCTGAGCACAGAATCGATGTTAATGAAGGCTCCAAACCAGTCAAACAATGGTTAAGAAGATTTTCATCAGACAAGAAGGCAGCAATAAAAAAGGAGATTACAAAATTAATGGCAGCCGGATTTATAAGAGAAATTCTTCATCTAGATTGGCTAGCGAATCTCGTTCTAGTACAGAAAAAGAACATAGCAGAATGACGCATGTGCGTCGACTACATGGATCTCAACAAACATTGCCCAAAGGACCCGTTCGGGTTACCGCGAATTGATCAAATTATCAATTCAACGGCAGGATCCGCCCTGCTATCTTTTCTCGATTGTTATTCAGGGTATCATCAGATCGCATTAAAGAAGAAGACCAGAGCAAGACATCTTTCATCACTTCGTTCGGTGCCTATTGTTATAAAACCATGTCCTTTGGACTCAAGAGCGTTGGCGCCACCTATCAATGAGCTATTCAAACATGCCTCGGTGAACAGATTGGTGACAACGCGAAAGCTTATGTTGATGATGTAGTAGTAAAGACAAAGAACCCAGACATGCTAGTCGAAGACTTGAAGCAAACTTTTGAAAACCTAAACAAATGGAAGTGGAAATTGAACCCAAACAAGTGTATTTCGAGGTACCATCAGGACAACTACTCGGATTCCTAGTCAGTAATCGAGGAATAGAAGCAAGTACTAAGCAAATTCGAGTCATAATAGAAATAGGACCCCTGCGTTGTGTGAAAGATGTGCAAAAACTGACAGGAAGCATGGCAGCCCTCAATCGCTTCATATCACAACTCGGCAAAAAAGGACTCCCTTTCTTCAAGCTATTAAAAAAGACAGGCAAGTTTGAGTGGACAGAGGAAGCCAAGGAGGCTTTTGAAAGCCTTAAGGTGTACCTCACCTCATCACCCATACTCACACCACCTAAGAAGCACGAAGACATGATGTTATACATAGCGGCAACATCTACAGTGGTCAACGCCTAAGAAGCACAAAAACATGATGTTATACATAGCGGCAACATCTATGGTGGTCAGTGCAACAATCGTGGTAGAAAGAGAAGAAGAAGGGCATATATACAATGTACCGCAGTCGGTATACTATGTCAGTGAAGTTCTGATAGACTCAAAAATACGATATCTACAAGTACAAAAACTATTCTACGCCCTCCTGATTACTTCCTGCAATCTACGACACTACTTCGAAGGCCACAAGATTACCGTGATAGCAGATTTCCCTCTTGGAGACATCCTGCACAATAGAGATGCGACAGGACGCATATCAAAGTGGGCAGTAGAACTCAGAGCTCTAAATATTGATTTCTCTCCGCGAAAAGCAATAAAATCACAAGCACTCGCAGACTTCGTAGCCGAATGGACAGAAATCCAACAACCCGTGCCAGATGCCTTCCTTGACCATTGGAAAATGTACTTCGATGGATCACTAAAGCTAGGCGGGGCTGACACAGGTGTCCTTTCCATATCCCCAAAAGGAAAACAACTTAAATATGTACTCCAGATACTGTGGCAAGCCACAAACAACGAAGCAGGGTATGAAACACTCATCCATGGATTGCGGATCATGACTTCTCTTGGAATCAAACAGTTACTTGTCTATGGTGATTCAGCTATGATCATCAATCAAGTCAACAAAGATTAGGACTGCACCAAAGACAACATGGACGCCTATTGTGCTGAAGTACGAAAACTAGAGAAAAATTTCCAAGGACTAGAAATCCTGCATGTTCTACGAGATTCAAACGTTGCGGCAGATGTTCTCGCCAAGCTGGGATCGGACAGAGCGAAGGTCCCACCAGGTGTGTTTATAGAGGAGTTGCCGTCACCCTCCATAAAACAACCCGGTGAGATAACCTCTGAGCCACCAGCACCAACAACCTAGATCATGGACTCAAGATTTCATCGACTACATCAGAGAAAACAAGCTACCATCTAATAAGGAAGAGGCCACCAGGATAATCAGAAGAAGCAAGAACTACGTCCTTATAGGCGACAACCTATACAGAAGAGCCGCGTCATTGGAGTACTTCTTAAATGTATCTTAAGGGAAAAAGAAAAAGAAATCCTAGATGAAATCCACTCAGTTTGCTGTGGTAACCATGCAGCCTCAAGGACACTGGTGGGCAAAACTTTCTGTACTAGTTTCTATTGGCCAACAGCCTTGAAAGATGCAGAAGAACTAGTCAGACAGTGCAAAGGGTGCCAAATGTTCGCAAGGCAAGTTCACGTACCAGCACACGACCTAATTTGCATCCCTGCTGCTTGGCCGTTCGCATGCTGGGGGCTGGATCAAGTAGGACCACTCAAAAGGCCAAAGGCGGATTTGAGTACATCTTCGTTGCAATCGACAAATTCACTAAATGGATTTGGTCAAATTCATCCAAGATATCATACACCGCTTCGGAATACCCAACCGCGTCATCACAGATTTGGGTTCTCCTTTTATAGCCATCGAGTTCAAAATTTTGACACAGGACTGTGACATCAGTATAGATTATGCATCAGTTGCACACCCTGAAGCCAATGGACAAGTGGAAAGAGCCAACGGACTCATACTAGCCGGGTTGAAACCAAGGTTATATGAAGAACTAGAAGATTATGGCTCCAAGTGGATTGAAGAATTACCTAAAGTAGTCTAGGGGCTACACACTCAAGTAAGCAGAGCGACTGGATACTCACCTTTTTCTTAGTATATGCTACCAGCAGACTTGATCTGGACATCCCTAAAAATCGAACAATACGAGGAGGGAGAAGCAGAACACACCTGAAGATTGGAACTCGACAGTACAGAAGAAGTCAGAGTAAATGCTACCCTTTAGTTAGCTCGATACCTCCAAGGCTTAAGGCGCCACTACAACAAAAGTACTCAACAACGCTCAGTTCAAGTCGGAGACCTAGTACTATGAAGAATACAAAAAACTGACGAACGCAATAAACTACTCAGCCCATGGGAAGGTCCTTTTATTGTCGCAAAAGTCACCGGACCAGGCACATATAAGTTGATGACTGAAGATGGAATAGAAGTAAGGAATACGTGACATATCAGCCAGCTAAGAAGATTCTTACGACGTGGGAGCGTTCCCCAGCGCCCCTGCCTCCATAAAGGGAAGCCCGCACCCGTCACTGCTCCCCTACCGCTTCTCGCTCCCGTTTTCTCCCTCGCTCGGACGCGCTGAAGCCGCAACCGCCTCACAGAGCTCCTCCGTCCGCCTCCCATCGTGGTTCGCCGCATCCGCTCCCTCCCCACCTTCGTTTTCGCCATGGTGAGCTTCCCCGTGCCCCTCTCTCTCACCCCGAGACGTTGCCATCACGAATAATGGTCTCTAGGGGCGAATCCACGTGTGTCGGCGAGCTCCTTGCCGTCGGCCATGGCGCGCACGCCGCGTGGGCCACTCCGTGGCCACGTTTTGCCCCGGGATGGCTTAGATGTCGCCCCCGCGTCATCCCGGTGGCCTCGGTGGTCGGTTTGGTGGCCCGTAGGCCCCGTTTACCCCGCTCCGGCGAGCTCCCGCCGCCATTCATGGCCACCGCCGCACCAGAGTAATGTTCCGACCGTCAGCTGCCTCTCTCCACCCTCTCCTTCCCCCTCCCATTTAATCATGGCCGTCCATCGCGCGATCTGAGGCCCAGAATGGCCAATACCCCTTCGTGGGGATTTTTGCTAAAGAGACCCCCACTTTTCTCGTTTTAGAACCTGCAATCCTCGGCCGAAATTCAAAATCCGATTTCCTTTGATTTATTTTAATTTGAAAATAGTTCCATCTATTTATAGAATTGCCACTACACTATTTTGCTCATAAAAACTTTGTTTTAACTCCGATTTGACCCGTTCAACTTGCGTTAGGTTTGTAATTTCATAACCTACGTGTTAATGCCACTGTTAGACATGTTTGCAATATTTAATTTTCATGGTTAAATTTAATTAATTCAATTGCTTTAGGAGAGCTTGTTTAATTCGTATCTTTCGCGATTTAGCTCCGATTTTCGTGATCTTCGTGTTGACGTGATCGTAGCGAGACGCAGAATATTTTCATAAACTTTTTATCTTGTTTTTATACTGCTGGTGTACTATTCTAATTATAGGTTTGTTTGCTATGCATGAATGCTCCTGAAATGTGTATGTTGTCGTGTTGGTTGAGTTCAGACGGTGAGGAGTACATTGGGAACCAGGATTACTTCAAAGACCAGCAGGAGTGTGCTAACCAAGGCAAGTATAGCATGGGCCTACCTTGATGACCTATTCACTTTAATCATCTACTCATTTGCATGTGTCTAACTTTGATAACCATAAGGATATCCTAGCTATTTGATGACATGTTACCTTGACTCCTATGGGTTAATTGCATATGGGTAGATTGCTAGCACTCTAACTAAACATGATCTATACGATGGTTAATGGTTCTGCAGAACAAAAGGTGAAACATGCGTTATAAAAATGGATCCATAGGGCGAAGGTGCAAATGACGTTGCTCATGGTGCCCTAAACCCTCCGTAAGGACTTATCTGTCGGCAAAAGCTGGGATTGACAGTGCAACCGTGAGAGTCACATGGCTCTGGCTTTAACTCAATAATAGGATCTCTTCTATCTTGTTAGAGGTTACCCAAAAGGGTGCTAGAGGGGCTTGCCACTTTGGGTATAGGAATGCCCCTGTTCTTATGTGTATAGCCGTGAAGGATTTGTGCCATAGAAAGGGGGGGTTCCTACATCTGCCTGCCGAGGAAACCTCGCGGCCTTAACATGTTAAAGAGACCTATAGAAGGCTTCATAGTGTACCCTGCCCGCTCACCTTGGTAGTGTTATGGGAGTAATTAACCCGGGCATTTGGGCAACACGACTCACATATAAAGATGCACAACTTATGCAGAGTGTTAAAAACTGTTATAACAGCCGTGCTCACGGTCATGAGCGGCCCGGAAAACTCACAAAATAAATGTTGCTTGTTATGGTGTTAACTCATGATGATGATGATGATGATGATGTTATAATGATGTTCAATGACTCTATTTGATTCTATTATATGATCATGATGGTTAACTAGGGAGCTTAAGCATAACTTGATGCTAATGAAGGATAAAATATTGACTTACTAAAATGCTAAATGCAATAACTGTGTCTACCTTTTGAGCCTTATGAATCCCCATGTTATGCTTATGGAGTACGAAATGTACTCACGCTTGTTTATTTTTCATTTTTGGATAAAAATCTTGGATGGGTACCAGTTTGCCAGAAATTGGAGGAGTTAGGCTTGTGATCATCCAGTCAGTTGTCCCTGTGGAGTGGAGTCTTCACATGAAGACCGGAGTTGTCTTTCCGTTATCTGCTATCTAAGGTTATATCTTTTATACTAAGTACGTTAAATATTAAGCATTGTCATTTGATATTACCATTATTTGTAGCTATATGTGAGATTTAACTTCCTGGGCTCACATATGGTATGTATCTGGTTTTGTTCTTAAAAACTGGGTGTTACAATATTTGTCTTATTATGACCTATCCCGAGTTATTTTCACAACCGAATGAGAGCAAAAGAGCTAAAAAGATACTTGACCTCGCAATCCCAAGTCTTTTCAGGCTTGGATGAGAGTAAGGCTAATAAGCTGACACTCAAACCTATCCTAGATTATTTTCACAGCCTGGATGATAGCCAGAGGTGCTCGCCCTATCCTGAGTTATTTTTACAACTAGATGAGAGCAAAAGAGTTGAAAGATGCTTGAGCTCGCAATCCCAAGTCTTTTCAGGCTTGGATGAAAGTAAGGCTGATAAGCTGACACTCGAACCTATCCTGGGTTGTTTTCACAGCCTAGATTAAAACCAGAGGTGCTCTCCCTATCCTAAGTTGTTTTCACAATTGGATGAGAGTAAAAGGGCTAAAAAGATGCTTGAGCTCGCAATCCCAAGTCTTTTCAGGCTTGGATGAGAGTAAGGCTGATAAGCTAACACTCGAACATATCCTAGGTTGTTTTCACAACCTGGATGAGAGCTAGAGGTGCTCTCCCTATCCCGTGTTGTTCTCACAATCAGATGAGAGCAAAAGAGCTAAAAAGATGCTTGAGCTCACAATCTCCAGTCTTTTCAGGCTTGGATGAGAGTAAGGCTAATGAGCTGACACTTGAACCTATCTTGGGTTGTCTTCACGACCTGGATGAGAGCCAGAGGTGCTCGCCCTATCCCGAGTTGTTTTCACAACCGGATGAGAGCAAAAGAGATGAAAAGACGCTTGAGCTCGCAATTCACAAAATTAAGAGCAAAAGAGTTGCAAATATATTTGAGCTCGTTTCATCTAGAACCCTTTAGACGTGGATGGAAACTAAGTCTAAGCTAAGTAAATACAAGACTACGATGGGCAAGAAAGGATAAAAGAAGCCTGAGCCCACCAAGACTACTCCTGATATGAACAAAAGTGCCGGTGCTCGCCAAGGTTCATGATCAACAAATAAGACAGAAAGAAGTCACTAAAAGAAAACTCCCTTACAAAACAACAAGGAGAAAAGCCTAATTCTCATATTCATTGCCAAAAGAAGGAAAAGACACATTGAGAACAGAGGCAATCCTCAATGATAGACCTTCAAATTCGGGCACCACCACAAGAAACTACTCGGACTCAAGGAAGAACAAAAGATTTGCATATTAAGATGATTAAAAGAGTTCAGACGGGCATGACATATAGAACTACTGGATACATTCACAACCTAACAAGACGAGTCTACGATTGGACAGCCCGCCCTTCGATCCCCTTTACACCAACATCAAAGTGAGGGCTAATGGTAGTACACCCAAGCCGCCGTCAGATCCTCGATGGGGACCAACTACCCATGGACTCAACACCATCGTCATCTTCGCCGGCAAGAGCTTCCCAGTCGATTTCATCCTCAGCGACGAGCGCTTCCCAGTCAACCTCGTCCTCACTACCACTGCTAAGTATGATCAAATCCGCATCCACAGAGGCGGCATCGATAGGAGGGACAGAGATGAGATTGACCGCAAGGGCAGCCCCTGGATCCTCGTCCTTCCGCAAAGAAGGAACTGGCGTTGATGTCTTGGCGGGCGGAGCCTTCTCCACCACCGAAGCCTCTCGAACTCCCAGGGACAATGATGCTAGCAACAAGGACGACGACGATGGAGAGCGGGCAAGTGATGAACGTGGCACCTTACGGACGCAGCGCCTTTGGATAAACTTCTTCACCGTTTTGGCTGTGGCTAAATTGAAAAGATAAAGGTGCCGAAACAATCGCGAAAGGGGCAGTTAAATAGGATCAAGTCGCCTACCCAAGCAGTCCAACAGTCTCATCAAGATAAAGGCAAAATTAAAATTTTCTCCTCAAATTAAAGACGGAGTTAATTTCTTCACCAAAACCAATATGGCGCTCCGGTTCCCGCCATTAACTGCGCAACACAACCAACATGACAGTGACATGACTTTTCACACAGAGCAGCACAACGGACAGACCAACCAAGTTCTTCTTGTTACTAGGGAGAAGACAAAACACTTGGACAATCCAGAGTTAATCATCCTGGATGAGAGCAAAAGAGCTAAAAAGATGCTTGAGCTCACCCTATTCCAAGTCTTTTCAGGCTTGGATGAAAGTAAGAAGGTTGACAAGCCAACACTCGACCCATCCTGGGTTGTTTTCACGGCCTGGATGAGAGCCAGATAGCGCTCACCCTATCCCAGAGTTGTTCAACCCGGATGAGAGCAAAAGAGCTGAAAAGATGCTTGAGCTCGCCCTATCCCAAGTCTTTTCAGGCCTGGATGAGAACCCAAGTGATCTAACGCCTACAATCGACAAGATTCACAAAAACAGGAGCAAGGCCAGTTGGAGGGACATAACTCAAAAGTACATGAATATGCCTACAATGATTAAGGCTTATATCTAGCACGTATTTAAAGAAAATTCCAAGGTCTGGGAAAACAACTTGGAAAGATTCACTCGAATGATTCAAGCAAAATAGTAAAGATGTATCCAAACAACCAGAATTTCTTTACAATGCATAATACAAAGTATATCTTTACAAGAGGGAGGCACCCAAACGCTACAAAGCCTAACCATCAGCTTCATCATCAGAACAAGGCAGCTGAATATCAAGCTTCTCGGCGATGAAATTGGCCAAATCTTCAACTTCAGGTTCAGCCTTCTCGATGGAATCTAAATAATTGTCATCATCGGCTTCCTCCCTAAATTTTTCTAGAGGGACCAATGGAGCAAGAAGACGGATATGAGCTAAAACGTTCTTGACACACGTCTGGACCCCATTCTTTATGAAGCTCTGAATGCGCTCAGGAATCAGCGGGATGAAGTTGCCACAGGTCCTTCCATCATCTTCAGAAGTCGAAAGAAGCTTCGCAACGGTCTTGCAAGATTTTCATAAAGTAGCAAACCGTTGGTCAGATATCGCCAGCTTCATGGACAAATCTTCAATGGTTTTCATTCCCTGCACAAGATCCCGATGAGCACCAAGTCTAATCAGCTAGGCAGGGGCGAGTTCTTCCTCCGCACGAACTTTTACCTCTTCGGCCCTATTATGATTAGAGCGGACTGATATCTTTATCTTCTCAACATTTTCTAAGAGCTTTTGCTTATCTCTACAGAGGGCTGATCAAGACAATTAAAGAAAATCAGATAAATGAAGAACAGAGAAATAAGAGATAAAAGGAAAACAAAGCATAAGAACTTGGGATACCTTCACACTCCTTCTTGAGACCTTCAGATTTCCCAGAGGACTCCCGCAAGGCGGCCATGGCTTCGTCCCTCCTCTGCTCTGCCTCAATGACTTGCGCGCAGAGAGCCCTCTCAGAGTTCTGATGCCCTTGGTGCTCAGAATCTAGCTCTACTTCCTTACTAGCCAACTGCGCCTTCAGCTGGCCCAATTCAAAGGACAGCCTCTTCTCAGTCTCACCCGAGCCAAAAAAGCTTGAGTGATCCCGAGACAAAGACTTCTCCCATAGAAAAAGGAAGGAAATGAGAAAAGAGAGTAAAAGAAGCCGGAATGCCAAAAAAAAGAAAGGAAAAGACACCTACCTGAAGCTGATCTCCAAAAGAAGCCACTCCAGCTGAGAGGTTTTCCTAAGCCTTGGTCAGCTTGGACAGACGATGGGTGGCGTTAAACTCCAACACCACATCATCTTCTAGGCGCTGGCTACTTGATGCATGGCCGATAGGAGAAGAAGTCGGCAGAGGTGTCGAAACCACGACCAGAGCCGTGTCATGCGCAGTAGACGCCCCGGCCACCTCCGAAGTAGATTTCCCCACCACGGTCACGGTCACCGCAGGATTGGGCAACTCCACAATGGCTTCATCAGCCTGAGCCGTCGCCTCCCCCACAGTCGCCTCGCTGGCCGTACGCTCCGAATCTTAGGACTCGGTGCGTAGAGGAGCACCAGCGAACTAAGAAGAAGTCGGCTGGGGATTGGAGAAAGGCAATGATGACATCCTAAATGATGACAAAGAATTATCCAATAAGGAAATATACAAGGAAGACAAAAAAACAAGGACGGGACAAGCTAGCCAGAATTCACTCACCTAGCTGTCCTTCTCTTCAGGCTGATACCACCAGGCTGAACAAATGGCTTAGGCGGGGGCATGGCAGTAGAAGAAATATCATTGCCACCCTGTTTCAAGGTTGGCAAGATTGGTGCCTCAGCCCCCATGAAACTCAAGCTCAACCCCCGTTTACTACAACGAACAAAGATGAGAAAAATCAGAAAAAGAACTCGGACCAATACAAGATAACCTGATGTTGACGGTTCTTAAGTATCAATTTTAATTATCCAATAAATAAGGAAAAGGACCTATATGCAAGCAACACCTAGAATTAGGGTTTGATCTGACAGAATTCCACGAGTTTTGTTGTTTATCTGTTTCTGCAGGGGGTTATCAGGAAATACAAAGGAAAGGCCCACACGTCGGAATTACATAGAGATATTAACGTGTTCACCGATTTTCTATCATCTAGAAGACTCCAGAAGCCACGGGATCGAACGGGAGACCGAACGGGCCCGGGACCAGGGCGCCCGCCCTGGACCCTGGGGCGCCCGCCCTAGGTCTACAACCAATCAGGATGAGTCTCGCGGATTATGCCCCACCGACCTAAAGGATCAAGGAAAACCGTGCGATTAATGTCGGTTTGATCCGACGGCCCAGGTTCACTTGAAGGGACTATATAAGCAGGACCCCTGGCCCCTAGAGAGGGGAATCCAAGTCCATTATTTTCATATTTTCCAGAGAGGATTCAGAGAGAGAGGTTCCCTTAGGGTTCCCACCTCATTAGGGCTTAGCATCCAATGTGAGATTAGACTTAGTTCTTGTAGATTGAGAGAGATAGAGTGGAGGTATAGATCGAAGGAAGCCCGGCCTGTCGGTGACTACTTCGAGGTTGTACCTGCAGGATCAAGTTCTCCTAACCCGAGGCTTGCTCCTAGGATTCTTCAGTATTTCGACTTCTAAATTCTAGTAAGTTCTTTGTTTTATTGTTCTTTGGTTTATGAGTTTACTTTAATCTCTTCGCGTAGAGTTTAGAGTAATCATCTCTAGCGTAAACGAGGTGTTTGGGCCAGGATACTCATAGATATCCCCTATCTAGCCAGACCGTGGTAGTAGCGAGGAACGTGACATTTCCGTAGCTACCTTTGTATTCCATATCCCGTTAGCAGGATCGATAGGGTTTATAGGTGCGGGTCGAACATCCTTTGAGGTGTCTAGATTCCGTGAGCCTCCCCAATAGAGCAGTAGATCATCCTTACCAAGGTTAGAACGAGAGTGCAGTTGCAGTCTTCTCTATACATCGCTCACATCAAATCACAGTGGTTGTAGCCTAAAGGTTAGTAGTAATAGATTTGGTTAGTCAGATGCACGCTTTCTCCTAGTGGTAAAAAAATAAATACGATACTCTGGATAACATCCCGGGTGAAGTGCTCACCGATATCCGTGCGCTTGCGGATCATTTCCTAATTGCGTTACCAAATATCAACAAGCATTTCTGGCACCGTTGCCGGGGAGAAAGACTGTTTGCTGAGATAACCTTGAATCTTACTACTAGCTTGTACCTATACTTTTATCTTTCTTTATCTTTTTATTCCTTATCTTTTCTTTATTCTTACCTTATGGAGAACCAAGATTCTAAATCAATCTATCAATTTGCAACACCTTCGGAAACTGACCTTTTACCATGGGAGTCATCACAGCCTATCCAAACATCCCAGTATAGGTTAAGTTCAAGGTTAATTGCCATGATTGAGAACCTATCCTTTTCGGGAAAGGAAGACGAAAATCCTTACCTTCATATTAGAGATTTTGAGCAAACATGCGATTGTCTTCGCATTGAAGGCATTTCTGATAAGACTTTACGTTGGAAGCTTTTTCCTTTTTCCTTAAGAGGAGAAGCTAGACGATGGTATAGTCAGAAGGTAAGTCAACAACGAGGTGAATGGGGAGTCTTACGAGCCAACTTCTGTTTAGATTTTTATTCCCTCGATCGTATCACCGACCTTAGACTCGAAGTTCTATCTTTTAAACAAAAAGAAAATGAAACTTTGGGAAAATCCTGGAAACGTTTTTCTGATCTTTTAGAATCTGGTCCAAAACTCAATATTGAAGACCCTATTCTCCTTTTTCATTTCTTTCGAGGTCTTCAGAAAGATCATAAACAAATGCTACATACAATGTCTAGAGGTTCTTTCTTTCGTATCCCTACTGATGAAGCTAGAGCGATCCTAGATAGAATCCTAGAAGCTGAGATGGATAATACCCTCCATGATGAAACCTACGAAGCCGAAGTAGACACTCTGCCGAATTCTTCACCTACTTCAGCTATCCCAAGTTTTGAGCCACAAAAGGAAGAAATTCCACCACCTGATTTCATGCTGGATATAGAACCGATCTTTTTGCCGATTTTGGAAACATTTCAAACTACCATTCTATAGACAAACCCCAAAGCGGCCATTATAGCATTTGTTTACCAAGTGAATATCAATTGAGAGAGCTTATCTCAGTCATGAGTAGCGAATGGTTGGAGGAGTCAGAGCTTTCCTCTGAAGTGATCCGTTTGGATACACCTCCTATCACTATACGCTGTGCTTATGATTCTGATCAATTTGATGCTCTCTATAATCCTGTTGTGGGGATCAATATCATGTCTGAAGCTTTTGCACTTAAATTATTTGGAAAATTAATTTTAACCCCCACAACAAAGTTCATGAAGGAATCTTCGGGACGATTGGTCCCCAGTCTTGGAATTGTGAATGTCCTACCCTTTATGGTAGAAGGCTCCATGATTCATTTGAACTTTTATATCTTTGATACATGGGACTTCGACCTGTTGATAGGACAACCATTTAGAAGACTCCTTTATGAAGGTCAAACTGGAAAGCTACACATTTCTTTTGGAAAGGATTTTAAATTCCCTATGACAATTTCTCACTCCTTGAATAATAAGATCGAGTCATCTCTTTTGCCTGATCCTATGGAAGAGGTAAAAGCTGCGTCTCTAGAGCTTTTAAATGAATCAGACTTAGAAGAAGAAGCCCCTTTCTTCATAGAAGAGGAAGCTGAACCTTCTGAACCTGAACCTTTAGATGAGTTTGCAGAAACACCCAGACCTCCTATAGAGCTTAAAACTTTACCACCCGGTCTTATCTATGCTTTCCTAAACAATAATCCAGAGTTTCCTGTGATCATTAGTAATAAACTCACTCAGGAACAAACTCTGTGATTAATGACCGTTTTAGAAAAACATCACTCAGTCTTTGGCTACTCACTCCAAGATCTTACAGGAATCAGTCCTATGATTTGCACCCATCGCATTCCGACAGATCCTTCTGTTTCACCTTCTCGGGAACCCCAACGTAGACTCAACAACGCGATGAGAGAAGTAGTTAAAAAGGAAGTTATAAAGTTGCTGCCTGCAGGGATTATATATCCTGTGCCGCATAGTGAATGGGTGAGCCCTGTTCAAGTTGTGCCTAAAAAGGGAGGCATGACTGTTGTTACAAATGAGAAGAACGAGCTAATTCCGCAACGCACCGTCACAGGGTGGCAGATGTGCATTGACTATAGAAAACTGAATAAAGCCACGAAAAAGGATCACTTTCCTTTACCTTTTATAGATGAGATGTTAGAGCGGTTAGCGAACCATTCGTTCTTCTGTTTCTTAGATGGATATTCAGGGTACCACCAGATCCCGATCCATCCTGATGATCAAAGCAAAACCACTTTTACCTGTCCATACGGAACTTATGCTTATCGTAGAATGTCTTTTGGGCTATGTAATGCACCAGCTTCTTTTCAAAGATGCATGATGTCTATATTTTCTGATATGATTGAAGAGATTATGGAAGTTTTTATGGATGATTTTTCTATTTATGGAAAAACTTTTGATAATTGTCTTGAAAACTTAGACAAGGTTTTGCAAAGATGCAAAGAAAAGCACTTAGTCCTTAACTGGGAAAAATGTCATTTTATGGTTAGGGAAGGAATAGTGCTAGGACACCTAGTGTCTGAAAGAGGTATTGAGGTAGATAAAGCTAAAATTGAAGTAATAGAACAACTACCTCCACCTGTGAATATAAAAGGAATTCGAAGCTTTCTTGGCCATGCTGGTTTTTATCACAGATTCATAAAAGATTTTTCATTTATTGCTAGACCACTCACTCTTTTGCTAGCCAAGGATGCTCCTTTCGAATTTGATGATGCATGTTTAAAAGCTTTTGAATTATTAAAGAATGCACTCATCTCTGCACCAATCATTCAACCCCCTGATTGGTCATTGCCTTTTGAAATTATGTGTGATGCTAGTGATTATGCTGTGGGGGCAGTTTTGGGGCAAACAAAAGACAAGAAGCATCATGCAATTGCTTACGCCAGTAAAACTTTGACAGGAGCTCAACTTAATTATGCAACCACTGAAAAAGAGCTTCTGGCTGTTGTCTTTGCCATTGATAAATTTAGATCTTACTTAGTAGGAGCTAAAATAATTGTTTACACTGATCATGCTGCATTAAAATATTTGCTCACTAAAAAAGATGCTAAACCTTGCCTAATTAGATGGATCTTGTTACTCCAAGAATTTGACTTAGAAATAAAAGATAAAAAGGGAGTAGAAAATTCTGTTGCTGATCACTTGTCTAGAATGCACTTTAAGGATCCACAGGAAACACCCATTAATGATTCACTCCGGGATGACATGCTCTATGAAATCAACAGGTCTGACCCCTGGTATGCAGATATTGTTAATTTTATTGTTTCAGGGTATGTACCACCAGGAGCGAACAAGAAGAAGCTTATTCAAGAAAGTCATTCACACATATGGGATGAGCCATACCTCTTCCGAGTATGCGCTAATGGCTTACTCAGAAGGTGTGTGACCACTGAGGAAGGGTGGAAGATCATCGACAGATGCCATTCATCACCATACGGAGGTCATTATGGAGCATTCCGTACACATTCAAAGATCTGGCAATGTGGATTCTATTGGCCTACAATGTATGAAGACACAAGGCAATATATCAAAAGATGTGGGCCATGTCAAAGGCACGGAAACATAAATACAAGAGATGCTATGCCACTCACCAACAACCTTCAGATTGAGCTCTTTGATGTTTGGGGAATAGACTACATGGGTCCATTTCCTCCATCAAAGAAGTGTGAATTCATCTTGGTGGCAGTTGACTACGTCTCCAAGTGGGTAGAAGCACTACCTTGCAAGCGTGCCGACAATATTAATTCAAAGAGGATGTTTGAAGAGATTATATTTCCAAGATTTGGAGTCCCTAGGGTGGTGATAAGTGATGGGGGATCACACTTCATCGACAAACGCTTTGAGCATTATCTAGCAAAACATGGAATCCGTCACAACGTTGCTACCCCATATCATCCTCAGACAAGTGGCCAAGCAGAGACTTCCAACAAGCAAATCAAGAACATTCTTCAGAAAATAGTAAATGAGATGGGAACAGCATGGAAGGAAAAGTTACCCGATGCACTCTGGGCATACCGGGCAGCATACAAGACCCCAATTGGAATGACCCCATACCAATTGGTGTACGGGAAGACTTGCCACTTGCCTGTTGAACTAGAGTTCAAAGCACACTGGGCCATAAGAAGATGGAATATGGACCTAGATGTTGCTGGAGATCATAGAAGAATGCAACTATCAGAATTGGAAGAATGGCGAGAGAAAGCATATCACAATTCAAAGATCTACAAAGAAAGAGTCAAAAGATGGCATGACAAGAGGATCAAGAAGGAGTTCTTACCCGGAGATAAGATATTACTTTTTAATTCCAGGGTGAAGCTTTTCGGGCATGGAAAACTCCGGAGTAAATGGGAAGGACCATACAAGGTAGTCAATTCATCATCCCACGGAGCTATTACACTTCAAAACGACGAAGGTACGTTATTCAAGGTAAATGGTCAACGTCTTAAATTATTTTTAGAACCCAATAAAGAATTAGAAGAAATAGACGTGATCCATTTTTACCTTCCGATGGAGAATTAAAGCCTGACCTTTTTAATCTGACGTTTTTGGGCCACGTATATATTTTTTGGGATAAAAATACTTCTAGAAACACGCTCGAGCAAGCGGGCCCGTAGAGGAGGCAGGCCCAGGGCGGGCGCCCTGAGGATGAGGGCGGGCACCCTGCCCTGGTGTCCCCTCGGCCCCGGCCTCTTCCGACGTGCTTTCCTCATCTATGGTTATCCAGAAAATTCCGCGAATGGGTTGTTACGCACGCCCGGCAGCGGGATGGATCTATGGAAACCCTAGAGGCACTTTTTGACCCCTATATAAACAGACCCCTGATGTCAGCTTTCAACACCAATTCATTCAATCCTTCTCTCCTCCTCAATTAGAGCTTGTCTAGTTCCTTGCTTCTCCAATGGCCGACAAGACCCACCGCAACTGGGAGATCGTCCCTTACGACCTCAACCGCAAGCCCAAGGATGACCCTGACGCCTACGTCCCGGCCAACACAGAGCGACAGCTAGCAGCCCCACCATCAAACCAGCGCAGCTCAATCTCATCCTACTACGCCCAACCAATTCTTACTGCACCACCGCAGCCCCTTCTTCTCAAGGGACCGTCGTCCAAGCAAGAAGCCATCGTCAAGGTACCAGCCGGCACGAAAATCCTGCCACCTAAACCCAATGAGCGGGTTGTAGGCGTCAAGACCAACCGGAGCGGCGAGATCAGCAGCGTCCACTACACTACGGAGAAGGAGAGGCCCCGCTTCGAAGGAGTTAGGACAGCAAAAGTTCGCTTCATCCCACCAAAGGAAGCTCCTAAGCACGCTCTCAATTCGTTTGAGACACCACCGAAGCGCCGCAGGACCATAGCAGATGTGGATGAGGACATTAGGACAGCAAATAGACATATTATAGAACTTCAGTCCACAGTTAGCTCCCTTAGTAGGCAGGTCTCCAATCTGAACACTACTGTGCTCGCACTTAAACGTGACCTTTCTGATGCCCTTGCTAGGATCAGGGATTTAGAGCAACACTGAGCTATCTAGATTAGACCTTAAGGCAGTGTGTCTTAGTCTTCATCATTAGATTCAATTAGATTCAATTCAGTTTAGATTAGTTCGCTTCATTAGTCAGTGTAATAAATGCCTCAAGACAAATAAAGATTATTATTATTATTATGCCTCGTGTATCTCCACTTTATTTTTATGCAAGAAAGCAGGAAACAAGTATGGGAGAATCCCCCCGACATGGTAAATGCACTTCGATTGCACCACTCCATGATTCAGGTACATACTCTGCACGCTTTATTTATATATATACAAATACATATTGGGCTGTGTAGAATATTGTTCCTAACATGATAATTTAAAAAGACAAAAATATTTTAATCATGATCAATCTCACTCTGTGATATTTCTGAAAACCTGCATTTATTGAAAATCATTTTAAAAACCATGTGTTACTCAAGTCATTGTGGAATATGAGATGGTAGAATATGAGTATCTTATTCTTGAAATCTTTGTTGCTTGGAGATTTTCTTTTCAAAAACTTCAAAATATAGCTACCATCCTTAATATTTTATATGCCTGATAAACCTAAAAATATTAATTTGCTTTGTATTGAGTTTGTGCAAAACGAGTTAGACCCTTGTTGAGAGATTTATCATGCTCCCAAGATCAAGACATTTTTATTCAGAAAGATTCACTCTTCTGAAGTATTATTGCATTAGAGGCATGGGCTATGCTGTTGACGGTCCTTAAGTATCAATTATAACTATCAAATAAATAGAGAAAAGGATCCAAATGAAACCAACACCTAGACTTAGGGTTTTATCTGATAGAATTCCACGAGTTTTGCTGTTTATCTATTTCTGCAGGGGGTTATCAGGAAATACGGAAGAAAGGCTCACATG